>CM008283.1:39916211-40270250 GCA_002319775.1 Fagopyrum tataricum | reverse complement strand
TTGCCGATTGAGCGGCAAAGAAGTTGAAGAGCGAAATAGCGACACAATCCGTCTTCCCGCCTTCTCGTCTTCTCGTCTTCTTTTAACCTAACTAGGTAGATATTAAAAGTATATATATACCTTTTAACATATTTAATTTAACTAGATAAATAATTGATTTATTTAAGGATATAAGATTAAAATAGATAAAGTATTTATTAATTTAACTAGATAGAGAATTGATTTATTTAAAGATATAAGATTAATAAAGGTAAATTATTTTTTTAAAATTTTCTAGATAGATAATTGATTTATTTAAAGATATATGATTTAAATAAGTAAAGTATTTGTTTGAAAATTTGATTAGATAGAGAATTGATTTATTTAAATGATAATTCAAGAAGAATACGAAATTATAGGAATAAAAAAAACAGAACAGTTATCATACAGTAACTTTTATTAAAAAAATAAAATAGGTAAAGTATTTTTTAATTTAACTATATCGAGAATTGATTTATTTAGAGATATAATATTTAAATAGGTAAAGCATTTTTTAATTTGACTAGATAGAGAATTGATTTATTTAAATATATATAAACTTACTTTAAGCTTTATTATATAAAATAGAATGTGATTGATCACCTTTTATCATTGTTAATAACACCATGTGAAACCCACGGTTAACGAAAGCGAAAGCCGCATATTTAGTAAAATAGTGATTAATAACCTCAACTTTTACCGTCTGCATTTTCTAACACGAATAACTAGAAAATTGAAAAACGATTGTAACTTTCACTTATTTGCATTTACTTAGACAAAAAAAAACTATAAAATAAAATAAAAACAATGGTGGGATGTCTCAGTTGTGTGTCATATTTCCAAGACTCGTCGGACAATTCAAAGACCCCGTTCGGACCCAGGGCTGCGGTCGCCTCCAGATTCAGGCGAGGGGGACGAAGTCCCCCTTGACCCCCTGGTTGAATTTATGAAGTGTGACGTTTAAAAAATATCAATATTTTTTATATTATAATCCAATTACATGATTAATCGTTAATTCTTATGAAGGTAAATACATATATAAAAAAAAAAAAATCCTTTGTTTACTTTATAGAAAAACTTTTTTAACCTTTGAACAAGTTTTTCCATGACCAAATTGTGCTCATAAATGAGTACTTGTATATTTTATATAGCTAAATTTCTTGTATTCTTGAACCACCTTCAATTTCGTTTCTTGTATGTATTGCCTTTTTTGTTTTTATATATGAATTTATATGAATGTGAGCTCGTACGGTCTAAATAACTCTTGTATGGCCTTCAGTTTTATTACTTATAGGAGATTGTGTTATTATTATTTTATTTTTACTATTTTCCGACATTTGTTGTATGTATGATTCTTGTACGAGATATTGTGTCGTTGGACAAGAATAAATCATGAGGTGACTTCAAATGTAGCTTGTATGGTGAATTTTATAGGTTGTTATTTTGTAGGTGATTCAAACCACAACAGAGTGATGATTGCTTCATAGATAAAAAAAATAGTTTCAACAGAGATTACATAAGTGATGATCGTGGAAGAAGAACGATCATAACAATAATAACATTGTTTGACTATAATATACAATGTATAGGGATAGATAAAATTATTATTTTTGAGCAATAATGATTGTAGAGTCTTTGCTTCATTGATTTGTTTTAAAATTTTATAATTAAATATAAGATGGATGATAAAATAAAGTTTGGTTTTTTGGCGCCCGATATTGTTGAGGTTCTTAAGAGGGTGCAACGGGTCTTACACGGTAACGTTATGTCTCCTAGGTCATCAAATGTTGTTTTTAGGAGAATCGGTTTTGCAATTCAGAAAGGGTTGGCGACGCAGTTGGTTGCCCGTCTCCCCTCTGGCTCGATGTAATTAATTTTTAAAGTAATGAGAGATTAATGTCGTTGGAAAAAAAATATATATAAGATGGATGATAAAATAAAGTTTGATTATTGAAATAAATCATTACTTAAAATTATTTTAATGGGGACACATGTTAAAAGAAAGTAATATAGGTTACAATACATATTTAAATTTTGTTTTTTTTAATTAACCCTTGGAAAATACCCCCGGACCGAAAAGCTTTTTTTGTACTAGTGTTATACCAAAATTTATAGAAATTTTTAACATAAAAAGGGTTTAAACTAAATCAAGATTCACATAATGCATAATTTAAATTTTAAAAATTTTCTTTATTTAAGACAAATTTTCCACTATAGCCCTGTTATGAGCCATAACTATAATTGACGAACGAACCAATTACCGTCGTCGGGCCGTTGCAAATAACCCTTCCTTTTGTGACGACACTAATAGCCGTCGCAGCCGTTGCAAATAACCTTCCCTTTGTGATGGCACTAGTTGCCGTCTTCAGGCCGTTGCAAATAACCCTTCCTTTTGTGACGGCACTAATTGCCGTCTTCAGGCCGTTGCAAATAACCCTTCGTTTTGTGACGGCACTAACTGTCGTCGTCGAGCCGTTGCAAATAACCCTTCCTTTTGTGACGGCACTAACTGCCGTCATCGGGCCGTCGCAAATAACCCAACCTGTTGTGACTAAACTAACTGCCGTCGTCGGGCCGTCGCAAATAACCCAACCTTTTTTGACGGCATCAATTACCGTCGTTGGACAGTCGCAAATACCCAAACCATTTGTGATGGCAACAATTGCCGTCATAGGGCCATTGCAAATAACCCAACCTTTTGTGACTACAGTAACTGCCGTCGTCGGGCCGTCGCAAATAACCCAACCTTTTGTGACGGCACCAATTACCGTCGTTGGACAGTCGCAAATACCCAAACCATTTGTGATGACAACAATTGTCGTCGTAAGGCCGTCGCAAAATCATCCCATTAACGACGGGGTTTTCTTGCCGCTGCAAGGTGCGGTCACAAAACTTTTTTTTTGTAGTGGATAGTTATAGTTAATGCTTTAACTTTATAAGGTATATAAGACTTAGTTACCGCAAGACAATGGTGACAAACCTTGTCTCGGCGATGAATCCGATAGATCTAGGGGACGGGGAACCCTTAAGAAGCTTTTATTTAGTCAACAGGAGGCTTGTATGAGTTGCGTTCAATCCAAGAACACAAGAGTGCACTGGTAGATCGTGACAAACAACTATATAATATGTTCCACTCCAGCACACCTATCGCCAGTAGGGCTGAGCAAGTTAGGTTCGGTTTTCCGAAACCGACAATTTCGGTCCAGACCGAACCCGAAACCGACAATTTAGGTTCGGTCTTAGGTTCTTGTTTTTAAAAAATAGGTTTCAGTTTGGTTTCGGTTAAAAACCGTAAAATCGACGGTCAAACTGAAAAACCGAATTTTAATTTAAAAAGCAAGATTTAAACTTGATGCTTAAATGAAATTGTTATTTTTCTAGCTTTAAATCTTTATACTAAAACTGTTAAAGATTTAAACTTTATCGTTTTATTGTATTTACGAAGTTTATTCTATTGGATTTGGATATTTCATATATATTTTTTATATTTATCGATATTTTTATTTTTATTTTTATTTTTAGGTCCGTTTAGGTCCAAAACCTAAACCGAACCGAAACCGACCGTCATAGGTTCGGTTTTAGGTTCTAATATTTCATATTTTTGGTTTTAGGTCCAATCCGAAACCGAACCTAATTTTATAGGTTCGGTTTTCGGTCCAAGGTTTTGGGAAAATCGATTTTAGGTTCGGTTCGATTTTGGACCTATGATCACCCCTAATCGCCAGTCACACAACCATGGAGACAAGCACAAGAAAAAGGCGGATTTCGATTTTAAATCGTTGTGTAATTTATGAATTTTTCTATTTATGATGTGATTTCTAATTTTTAAGTTTGTCTTTGAAGTTTCAAATTAATCAAAATGATTAATCTACAAATGAATTTTACGTTTTCAAAACATAAACCGATATTTGATTGCAAAACATTTCGTTCCAATTATTTTTTCTTAAATATGAGGACAAATGCACTCAAAGTGCGTTAACTTTCCATAGAAAAACATAATCATTTGTCATCACATGGTTTGATCATCTCCGGAAAAAGCCTCGTCCGGGAAAACAGATGGGTATGAACAAAGGAGGTAGGAAGGCCGGTCCGGCAGGCCTGTCGGGTCGGATCTGAACACCTTTGTAGGCTCATCGGGCCAAAGTGTTCGGTCCGTCGGCGATTAAAATAAATAAATAAATATAAAAATATACATTATATTATATTTATATATATATATATATATATAATATCAAGGATAAATATACAATATTTAATACGAAGAAATTCAGGAATTGTTTAGTATTTTCCATATTCGCGCACATGTCCCCCCTCACGTAACCATGGAGACAAGCACAACAAAGAAGCGGTTTTTATATGTCTCAACTTATATACACTCCTAAATCCATACACCTAATTATTCAATCATTGCAAATGATTAGCTTTCAATCAAAACAATTGTCCTTAATTATTCAATCATATGCAGATGTTTAACTTTCAACCAAAGCAATTGGTTGCCTTGGATTTCCGTGTTAACGCATTTCTGAGATGGTAACTTTTTTCCCGAAAAAAAAATGTAATTATTTCAAATGATTGGCAATAATTGACATGATTTCTCGAAATGAGCATTTGCAATTGAAGGTAAATTAGGTTTCAACTTATATACACCCCTAAATCCATACACTCCAATTTATTCAATCATTGCAAATTATTAGCTTTCAATCAAAAAAATTGTCCTTAATATTCAATCATTTGTAAATGTTCAACTTTCAACCAAAGAAATTGGTTGCTTGGATTTTCCGTGTGAACGCAGTACTAGGACGTTAACTTTCTTCCCCAAAGAACATGCTTGGCAATGATTGACATGATTTTCCTAAATAATCATTTGCAATTGAGGGTAAATTAGGTCCCAACTCGTATACACTCCTAAGTTCATACACACCAATTTATTCAATCAAAACAATTTTTCTTAATTATTCAATCATTTGTAAATGATTAACTTTCAACAAAAGCAATTGGTTGTCCTAAATTTCCATGTTAACAGGGACTTAACTTTCTTCCTCAAAAGAAATTCAATCATTGTAAATGATTGGCATTATTTTTCAAAATAGCATTAACAATTAAAAGTAAATTAGAAAAATTAGTAGCAATTAGTCATAACTAGCATTAATAGGAGGATTAGTAGTAATTAGTATTATTAATTAATCATATAAATATATTAATATTAATTGTTAATTACTAATTAATAATATTTATTAGTAATTAGTAATTGATTACCATTAATTGTTAATTACTAAATAGTTATCAATTCATAATTAGGTTGTGTTTGGTAGGGTAGAAACACTAGAGTCTGGGAGTGTTTAAGTGGGTTTCTTCTCCGTTAATTTTTAAAATTCTCCTCAGATTAAAGGTTTAAATGAAAACACTAGTGTTCTAACTTGAAAAATGACCCTGATACCCCTATTAATATTACCATATTACGAAAATACCTGCTATATAACACATATTCTCTCACCTCTCAACAATATTCTCAACATGTGAAGGAGAAAAGACGAAGGATTTGAAGAAGGAGAAAGGCTGGAAGAAGAGTAGAACAAAGAAGAATTCGAAGATAGACAATGAACAACCCATCTACTAATCACTGGTATTTCTTCATTCCTTTTTTTTTTATTCCTCGTTAATCCATTGTTGTTAGGGTTGTAAGTACATCTTCTTTCCTTTTGTTCCGAATTTTGAATATTGATGTTAGGGTTATGAGATGTTGGTTTTCTGGATGTTGGTAGGAAATATCGAATTTTATTATTTGATTTTGGTAGAGAATATTGGATTCCATATTGGATTTTAAGATATTTGTATTAGGGTTCAAAAATAATGTTGAATTGGTAGTCTACCAAAGGAACTTGTGTATATTTTAGTTGTAATGTTTCAATAAGTGAATCTTTTTTTAGTTAGATCAATAGTGAATATGATACTAGGTACTAGAATCACACCAAAAAATTGATAATGACCTAACCGCCTAAGTTGGCGAGTTTGTCGAGCGCACCATTAACTTGCGTAATTATGTGTTCAAATTGAAATTCCCTATATGATTGCAAATGATACATAATATCACAAATTATCATTTTGATTTCCCATGAGCAGTTTCAAGCTCCTTTCATTGTGTTAATCAGCAAAGAGTGTCCCCTTATTTTCCAAATTCATAATTTCTCATGTTTTGTTACAGTATGTATGTGGGATTGGGGAGAAATTTGTGGCCGCTTGCTTAGTATTCAATTTTTTTTAACCGAGCTGTTGACTGAGAGTTGGATTGATATCTTCAATTTCTATAGTAGTATTGTACTCATTCTTATTAGACAACTTAATCTCGGCTTCCTTGGAATAACTATTTGCTTGTCTAATATATATCATCTACACATAGGAATTACACCATCTGGTCATATCGTGGTAAGGTCTTGTGTGAGAGCGCTTTCTTTCGGACCAAGATTGGAGCATGGCCGAGATTGGCTTTGAGCCGAGATTGGTCTTGCCGCACCCGCGGGCACGTGTGCCGCCCCTGCGGCCCCATGATCCGACCCTGCGGGTTACGGCGGTTGCAGCCGGTTTTGTTGACCCTTTGAACCGTGCTTTACCTTACCTTACCTCCTTCGTTCCACCTTGCTGAGCAAGGGTTTCTTCACATTCCAATCCAGTTTCACGTCCTTCTTGCTTCTTCTTCTTTCTCTTTGAGCTTGAGTTGGTTTTTCCCTTGAGTTGGTAGAGTTGTTTGTGTGGTTGTGTGGCTGTTGATGCTAGTTGTGGTTGCTGAGCTTGTGGAGCCAGCTGAGTGTGCTTACTAGTGCCTGCCTAGACATTCAGCAGTGGTAAGCTTTTTCCTCCTTGCTTCTTCATCCTTCCTTCTTCCTTGCTCCTCCTTCCTTAGCTTAGGAATAGATGTTTTGAACATAGGGTGATGTTGATATGTGTATGAATCTGGAAGAGAGTGGAAGGGATTGATCACGAAAAGAGCTAAAGAGAAGCCCCGAGACTGCATTCTGCACTGTCGCCGCCCCCGCGGCCAGAAGTCACCGCCCCCGCGGTTACCTTGTCACAACGCCCGCGTCGTGCCTGCGTTTTCCAGCGTCCCTTGTCACCGCCCCCGCGGCTACGTTCCGCCGCACCCGCGGTTGTCATCTCCCACTTGTTGAGTTCTCCTACAACAACAGCTGGCATGCATCTATTGGGATGGCCCCATATGAGGCACTGTATGGACAGAGATGTCGTACCCCGTTATGCTGGGATGAGCAGAGCAGTGTTAGTGGTTTAGCACCTGATCAGATTCAGGATGATATGGCTCGAGTAGCATTGATCAAAGAGCGTATGCTGACTGCACAGAGCCGTCAGAAGTCGTATGCTGATAGGAGGCGTAGACCTCTGGAGTTCAGAGTTGGAGCCCATGTGTGGCTGAGAGTATCCCCGACACGAGGTGTTAGGCGATTTGGCATTAAGGGGAAGTTGAGTCCCCGATATGTCGAACCGTTCGAGATTTTGGATCGAGTTGGGAGTGCCGCTTACAGATTGGCCTTGCCTCCGAGATTAGAGGGTGTTCACCCTGTGTTTCACGTGTCTCAGCTGAGGGAGTATATACCAGATCCGAGACACATCGTGAGTTATGAGGATTTAGTGGTTGAGCCGGACCACACTTTTGTCGAGCATCCGATTGCAGTCCTAGAACGACGTACGAGACGCCTGCGTTCGAAGGACATACCTATGTTTAGGATACAGTGGTCGAGACGAGGACCTGAAGAGGCTACATGGGAGACTGAGGATAGTATCCAGAGGAACTATCCGGAGTTCTATGCAGAGATAGGTGCACCAGTAGGATCACCGAGTAAATCTTAGTACTAGCTTGGTGAGTCTTATGTGCTTACATGTTGATATGCTATGATATGTTATTTCATGCTAGCTTGTTGTGATTATGATCTTATTAGATCTTGTTGTGCTAGAATGATTTTTGTTATAGCTGGAAATGGTTCTTTCCTCCATGCTATTGGGATGTGATGTTTTGGCTAGAGATGGTTTTCCTCTAGGCCTTGGACAGTATAGTTTGTTGCTGGAGTGGATGGTTCCGTCCATGCTTGTGTTGAGGTTATAGAGAGAGTTATACCTCGTCTTCTGAGTCCGAGTGGTTTCTGGATCTTGCAAGTTTCGGGACGAAACTTGTTTTTAGGGGGGGTGAGATGTGAGAGCCCTTTCTTTCGGACCGAGATTGGAGCATGACCGAGATTGGCTTTGGGCCGAGATTGGTCTTGCCGCACCCGCGGGCACGTGTGCCGCCCCTGCGGCCCTGTGATCCGCCCCTGCGGGTTACGGCGGTTGCAGCCGGTTTTGTTGACCCTTTGAACCGTGCTTTACCTTACCTTACCTCCTTCGTTCCACCTTGCTGAGCAAGGGTTTCTTCACATTCCAATCCAGTTTCACGTCCTTCTTGCTTCTTCTTCTTTCTCCTTGAGCTTGAGTTGGTTTTTCCCTTGAGTTGGTAGAGTTGTTTGTGTGGTTGTGTGGCTGTTGATGCTAGTTGTGGTTGCTGAGCTTGTGGAGCCAGCTGAGTGTGCTTACTAGTGCCTGCCTAGACCTTCAGCAGTGGTAAGCTTTTTCCTCCTTGCTTCTTCATCCTTCCTTCTTCCTTGCTCCTTCTTCCTTAGCTTAGGAATAGATGTTTTGAACATAGGGTGATGTTGATATATGTATGTTGATGCTTTTGTATGAATATGGAAGAGAGTGGAAGGGATTGATCACGAAAAGAGCTAAAGAGAAGCCCCGAGACTGCATTCTGCACTGTCGCCGCCCCCGCGGCCAGAAGTCACCGCCCCCGCGGTTACCTTGTTACAGCGTCCGCGTCGTGCCTGCGTTTTCCAGCGTCCCTTGTCACCGCCCCCGCGGCTACGTTCCGCCGCACCCGCGGTTGTCATCTCCCACTTGTTGAGTTCTCCTACAACAACAGTTGGCATGCATCTATTGGGATGGCCCCATATGAGGCACTGTATGGACAGAGATGTCGTACCCCGTTATGTTGGGATGAGCAGAGTAGTGTTAGTGGTTCAGCACCTGATCAGATTCAGGATGATATGGCTTGAGTAGCATTGATCAAAGAGCGTATGCTGACTGCACAGAGCCGTCAGAAGTCGTATGCTGATAGGAGGCGTAGACCTCTGGAGTTCAGAGTTGGAGCCCATGTGTGGCTGAGAGTATCCCCGGCACGAGGTGTTAGGCGATTTGGCATTAAGGGGAAGTTGAGTCCCCGATATGTCGAACCGTTCGAGATTTTGGATCGAGTTGGGAGTGCCGCTTACAGATTGGCCTTGCCTCCGAGATTAGAGGGTGTTCACCCTGTGTTTCACGTGTCTCAGCTGAGGGAGTATATACCAGATCCGAGACACATCGTGAGTTAAGAGGATTTAGTGGTTGAGCCGGACCACACTTTTGTCGAGCATCCGATTGCAGTCCTAGAACGACGTACGAGACGCCTGCGTTCGAAGGACATACCTATGTTTAGGATACAGTGGTCGAGACGAGGACCTGAAGAGGCTACATGGGAGACTGAGGATAGTATCCAGAGGAACTATCCGGAGTTCTATGCAGAGATAGGTGCACCAGTAGGATCACCGAGTAAATCTTAGTACTAGCTTGGTGAGTCTTATGTGCTTACATGTTGATATGCTATGATATGTTATTTCATGCTAGCTTGTTGTGATTATGATCTTATTAGATCTTGTTGTGCTAGAATGATTTTTGTTATAGCTGGAAATGGTTCTTTCCTCCATGCTATTGGGATGTGATGTTTTGGCTAGAGATGGTTTTCCTCTAGGCCTTGGACAGTATAGTTTGTTGCTGGAGTGGATGGTTCCGTCCATGCTTGTGTTGAGGTTATAGAGAGAGTTATACCTCGTCTTCTGAGTCCGAGTGGTTTCTGGATCTTGCAAGTTTCGGGACGAAACTTGTTTTTAGGGGGGGTGAGATGTGAGAGCCCTTTCTTTCGGACCGAGATTGGAGCATGGCCGAGATTGACTTTGGGCCGAGATTGGTCTTGCCGCACCCGCGGGCACGTGTGCCGCCCGTGCGGCCCTGTGATCCGCCCCTGCGGGTTACGGCGGCTGCAGCCGGTTTTGTGTACCCTTTGACCCGTGCTTTACCTTACCTTACCTCCTTCGTTCCACCTTGCTGAGCAAGGGTTTCTTCACATTCCAATCCAGTTTCACGTCCTTCTTGCTTCTTCTTCTTTCTCCTTGAGCTTGAGTTGGTTTTTCCCTTGAGTTGGTAGAGTTGTTTGTGTGGTTGTGTGGCTGTTGATGCTAGTTGTGGTTGCTGAGCTTGTGGAGCCAGCTGAGTGTGCTTACTTGTGCCTGCCTAGACCTTCAGCAGTGGTAAGCTTTTTCCTCCTTGCTTCTTCCTTGCTCCTCCTTCCTTAGCTTAGGAATAGATGTTTTGAACATAGGGTGATGTTGATATGTGTATGTTGATGCTTGTGTATGAATCTGGAAGAGAGTGGAAGGGATTGATCACGAAAAGAGCTAAAGAGAAGCCCCGAGACTGCATTCTGCACTGTCGCCGCCCCCGCGGCCAGAAGTCACCGCCCCCGCGGTTACCTTGTCACAGCGTCCGCGTCGTGCCTGCGTTTTCCAGCGTCCCTTGTCACCGCCCCCGCGGCTACGTTCCGCCGCACCCGCGGTTGTCATCTCCCACTTGTTGAGTTCTCCTACAACAACAGTTGGCATGCATCTATTGGGATGGCCCCATATGAGGCACTGTATGGACAGAGATGTCGTACCCCGTTATGTTGGGATGAGCAGAGTAGTGTTAGTGGTTTAGCACCTGATCAGATTCAGGATGATATGGCTCGAGTAGCATTGATCAAAGAGCGTATGCTGACTGCACAGAGCCGTCAGAAGTCGTATGCTGATAGGAGGCGTAGACCTCTGGAGTTCAGAGTTGGAGCCCATGTGTGGCTGAGAGTATCCCCGGCACGAGGTGTTAGGCGATTTGGCATTAAGGGGAAGTTGAGTCCCCGATATGTCGAACCGTTCGAGATTTTGGATCGAGTTGGGAGTGCCGCTTACAGATTGGCCTTGCCTCCGAGATTAGAGGGTGTTCACCCTGTGTTTCACGTGTCTCAGCTGAGGGAGTATATACCAGATCCGAGACACATCGTGAGTTATGAGGATTTAGTGGTTGAGCCGGACCACACTTTTGTCGAGCATCCGATTGCAGTCCTAGAACGACGTACGAGACGTCTGCGTTCGAAGGACATACCTATGCTTAGGATACAGTGGTCGAGACGAAGACCTGAAGAGGCTACATGGGAGACTGAGGATAGTATCCGGAGGAACTATCCGGAGTTCTATGCACAAATAGGTGCACCAGTAGGATCACCGAGTAGATCTTAGTACTAGCTTGGTGAGTCTTATGTGCTTACATGCTGATATGCTATCATATGTTATTTCATGCTAGCTTGTTGTGATTATGATCTTATTAGATCTTGTTGTGCTAGAATGATTTTTGTTATAGCTGGAAATGGTTCTTTCCTCCATGCTATTGGGATGTGATGTTTTGGCTAGAGATGGTTTTCCTCTAGGCCTTGGACAGTATAGTTTGTTGCTGGAGTGGATGGTTCCGTCCATGCTTGTGTTGAGGTTATAGAGAGAGTTATACCTCGTCTTCTGAGTCCGAATGGTTTCTGGATCTTGCAAGTTTCGGGACGAAACTTGTTTTTAGGGGGGGTGAGATGTGAGAGCCCTTTCTTTCGGACCGAGATTGGAGCATGGCCGAGATTGACTTTGGGCCGAGATTGGTCTTGCCGCACCCGCGGGCACGTGTGCCGCCCGTGCGGCCCTGTGATCCGCCCCTGCGGGTTACGGCGGCTGCAGCCGGTTTTGTGTACCCTTTGACCCGTGCTTTACCTTTCCTTACCTCCTTCGTTCCACCTTGCTGAGCAAGGGTTTCTTCACATTCCAATCCAGTTTCACGTCCTTCTTGCTTCTTCTTCTTTCTCCTTGAGCTTGAGTTGGTTTTTCCCTTGAGTTGGTAGAGTTGTTTGTGTGGTTGTGTGGCTGTTGATGCTAGTTGTGGTTGCTGAGCTTGTGGAGCCAGCTGAGTGTGCTTACTTGTGCCTGCCTAGACCTTCAGCAGTGGTAAGCTTTTTCCTCCTTGCTTCTTCATCCTTCCTTCTTCCTTGCTCCTCCTTCCTTAGCTTAGGAATAGATGTTTTGAACATAGGGTGATGTTGATATGTGTATGTTGATGCTTGTGTATGAATCTGGAAGAGAGTGGAAGGGATTGATCACGAAAAGAGCTAAAGAGAAGCCCCGAGACTGCATTCTGCACTGTCGCCGCCCCCGCGGCCAGAAGTCACCGCCCCGCGGTTACCTTGTCACAGCGCCCGCGTCGTGCTTGCGGCGTGCCTGCGTTTGCCAGCGTCCCTTGTCACCGCACCCGCGGTTGCTTGCCTCCGCCCCTGCGCTCTTTTGTTACGCAGGTGCGCTTTGTCCCGGGTCTACCTAAAGCTAGGTAGATCCTTTCCTTTCCTAGTTGAGCGGTAGTAGAATGTTAGGATTCGGATGTTGATGAGTATGATATGGAATGGGCGGTTAGGGCTTTGAGGTTTACGAGTTAAATAAGATCCCTTATGGATCCCTTGAGTCTTAGTGTGACCCTTTGTGCGATAGGAGTTTGATATCTATGTATGCCTTGTATAGGCTGTGTTATCCTCCAGTTGGGAGTTGACTGAGTTGAGGTTGATCCAGTTAGACGACTACGAGGTTGAGGTAAGTCCGTAGGACTTACTTAGCTGCCATTCCTTTATAGGATGTCGTGCATGAGTGGTGTGTGTTATATGTTTATATCATGTGTTACGATGGTCACCGACCTATGATGTATTGATTTTCCATTGTAGGGTCGTGATAACTTGTCCTTTCATCCTGCTGGGAGTCTGGGAGGTTCTCTGTAGGCAGGCCAGACCTTGTAAACGGTTTGGGCACTTCCCATTCCCTTAGGGTACACGGGGTAGTGTTCCAGGCACCATTCCAGCTGGTTATTGGACCCAGGGCGAGGTTTATATTCCTCGTGTCACTTATGTTTATATGGATATTATATATGAGTTGAGTACTGGACTTTATAAAGATAATGAACCGGGTAAATGTATGAAAGCATGATGATGTGTTAAGATTTCTGATGTGTGATTGTGCTCTAGCATATTCCTATATTTGTGTATGGTTAGCTAACGGTTTCATACCGTGTTGTAGATACTTTGCAGGATAGGAGAGCTGCAGAGTGATCCAGAGTGGGTGATCCGCTGAGGGCTCCGTACACTGGGGAGGTATCGGGGATATGGGTTATTTTGATGTTCAGTTTGGTTTTGTTTGTACTCAGCGGTACATTGTATTACCTTTTGATATCTATATATATATATCAGTTTCATGTTTTGTTTTAATCTATCAGTGCCTTGTTGTAAGATCTGTGAAATTGTTGTCAGGCTAGGGTCAGGATCCATTGTGAGATCCTAGCCCAGTAGCACTCCGAGTCCTACGGATTTGGGGTGTTACATCTTGGCTGCCTTTTTGAAGGCTATTGGTTTCATTATTCCCCTGATGGATGCACTTTATGCTAGATACTACACAAAGGGAGTCATGTTCATTATGATTCGAGAATTCCAATCGCCTGATTAGGAAATGAAGAAAGTTGTTCTCAGGGTGGTGAAACGATGCGTTGGTACCGAGGGTGTGGAGGCTGATTATATTCGAAGTGACATTCTTCTAGAGTTCTTCAAACATTTGGGGTGATGAGGATGGATTTGGATAGGAGAAACTACAAACAACTTATGAGACGACAATGAAGATAGTTAGGTTGGAGTTGTTGACATTGTAGGCAGGGTTTGAAGGATCTCAAGGATGAAAGTGAACCTTACAAGAGGATTGTTTTGGAGACAATTGAGAAGGTGGTTACTAACTTAGGATCATCGGATATTGATGTTCGGTTAGAAGAGCTTCTCATTAATGGTATTCTCTAATCTCTATGCATTCCATGAGCAAACCAGTGATGATGCAAATGTCATGTTAAATGGGTTCCGTGTTGTGGTAAATTCACTCAGACAGAGGGTCAAGCCTTAACTACCTTATATTTGTGGTACAATTAAGTGGCGTTTGAACAATGAGAGTGCAAAGGTTACATCAAGACGTTGATCTTATCTTCAAGGATAGTCGTGGTGAAGAAGCCTTACTTACCTCAAATTTGTGGTTTTTAATATGTATCATGTATGTGGGTTTGGGTTGTTTGTGGGTAAGTAAACCCGGAGTCATTTTTGAAGAGTTGTTAGAGTTCTTGATTGATTATAGACTGATTTGTGAAATTATGAATTATGTCATTGTACAAGCTAGGATAATATGCAAATATTCGAACCACTCTCTTAATATCATAGATTATAAATAGTATAATTTTTTGGTAGTTGTAGATTTACAACGTAGTACAAGTTGAGATAATATACAAATTTGAGCAAGTGATGGGCACATGAATAAACTGAAACACTAGTGTCATTGCATTGTCCACCAAACACTCGTTATCGTTTCTAAACACTAAAAACTAGTGTTTACTACAAACCCTCCCCTCAAACATTCCTGACCACTAACACTAGTGTTTTCACCTTCCTTGCCAAATACAACCTAAGTATAAACAATTATTAACAGTGAAGGTTGTTTAATAGTTAAGGTTGTTTGATTGTTGATTACTAGTAAATATGGTGACAAACCATGTCTCGGGCGATGAATCCGATAGATATGGGGTCGGGGAACCCTTGAGAGGATTTTGCTCGCTCAATGGTAAGCTTGTATGATCCGCGTTTCAATCCAAGCACACAAGAGTGCATTGGTAGATCGTGGTGAACAATGCACCGCATATTGGCATATACATCCAGTGTTTGGAAGGGGCCAACACTTGTTGGCGGAACCATTTGAGCTTCGTCATCATTTGTTCATGATTGACCCCTTCATTGTCTAGAAAGATTTCATTTCGATCCCTTCATCATTCTTCTTCGAATTTGAAGCCATTTTTTTATCCTCCTTGTGACCCAACAATACAACAAGTGCTCAAAATCCACAATTTCCGTCGCCTTGAAAATCTGATAGGCATTCAACATACATCAAGCTCCTTCATCATTCTTCTTTATAATTTGGGTACCATTGAAGAATTTGGTTGTGACCAACACACGATCAAGTTTCTCAAGAATGTTACATCCTCTAGGTTGCAAAGGTTCTTGAAGTTATTCAATCTATTAAATTTGTCGGTGTTGATTGGAGCTCCTGCTTGTTTTTCAGAGTGTTGTTAAATTTCGTTTAGGTCTCCAATGATAATGCATGATATAGTAGAATCTAGTATAAAGTCGGATAGGGAATCCCATGATTGTTTTTTTTGTAGCTTCTTGTGGAGGAGCATACGTAAATATGATATTCATCTTATGATTTAAGTTTTTACAAGCAAATTCGATACAAATGAATATGTCGTATTTGAATTTAAAATTAATTGTTTGATTTCTTAGTTGGTAATCTTTCCTTAAAAGACATAAGTCACTAGCCCTCCCGACGGCTGGGTAGTAAATCATGTTATCAAAGCTTGCTAACCTCCATAAACTCCCATTAGAAAGATTTTTAGAATTTGTTTTTGTTTAGGCTATAACGTTAATTATTTGGATTTTACAAACTGTATTGAGGTTTGTTCAGAGGTTACTCTGGGCCATTAAGATAATGTTCCAGAAGCTAGCAATCATTAAAGTCGGGTTATGTAGAAATTAGTAAGGTTGACAAGACCGATAATCCTAATTTCCACGTGATGAAACCCAAATGTATCAACTAGTGACTTGTGATGGAATTGGATTTAAAAAAAAGTGTGTTTTTAGATGAATCCATATAAATAGTTTTAAAAAAATACTTAACTACGCACTTCGGGTGCATAATTGTTTTATTTTTTTTCCAGTTGATTATGTGTATGAACTCCGAAGAGGAAGCCATTTGGAGCCAAAATGGGCTTTATAATTATGCATATGATACGTGGAATAGAAGTTGAATACACATGTAGACTCCGTAATTGAATATCAATTACTCACCTGACACCCGAAAATCGAAATCAATTCTTTACTTGATTCCCGAAATAGAAGTCATGCAATTCCGCACTGATTTGCCGAATACAAGTCGATTTCAACTTTTAAATTTTAGGAGTGACAATTTCTTCTCCGCACCCCATATGTTTTATTTTAGACCCCAAATACACATAATCAATAGCTCTATTCACATATGAACCGCTTCCATTCCAAAGCTCATGTGTTTAATTTGCATGTTGACTACTTTTAGTACGGAGCCCATGTGTGGAATTTACTTAACCCTATTTGCACAAATGGGGTGCATAATTATAGTTACATTATATAGGTGCTTTTAAAAATCTCAATAAAAAAGACGCATCCCAATCCCCTTAACCGTCATATCACCCCGTTGCAACGACAACTTCTTGTATAAAACATAAGTCAAACACATCTCGCAAAGTCATATTCGTCGATCAAGCACAAGCTTACAAACAAGGCACAAAACAACCTTCTTCTTCCTGCAATTCATCCGTGAGATTGGAAAATAAATCTTGTCAACAAACCAAAATCCATTACAAATCTACTCGAACCACCGAACTCACCAAATCCAGAGCAAGGGCTAAATTTATTTTCAAAATTAATGAGACATTTCTTCATCCTCTCTACACTTTTTCTTTCAAATTTTACTATTTTTCTTACTTTTCTTATTAGAATTCTCATGTATGAGTATGAGACCCTTTTGAGAATTCCCTCCTCCAAATCCAAATCGCTGTAAAACCAAAAGTAAAGCAAATGGTAGGGGTGTTATACGAACCGAACGAGTCGAGTAGTGGCATGCTCAAGCTCGACTCATTTATATACGAGCCGAGCTTTTGACTCGCCTAAAATAATGCTCATATAGTGTTATTTTAGCCAAACGAGCCGAGCTTTACCCTAACGAGCCGAGCCTTGACATGCCCAAGCTCGGCTCGTTTAGCTCGGCTCGCCTAAAATAATGCTCATATAGTGTTATTTTAGCCAAACGAGCCGAGCTTTACCCTAACGAGCCGAGCCTTGACATGCCCAAGCTCGGCTCGTTTATAAACGAGCCGAGCCCGAGTCGAGCTTTTGACGAGCCGGACGCGAGCCGGGCCCGAGAAGCACGTCTCATGTAACAGCCCTAGCAAATGGCAACATTTTGAAGCCAACAAAAGGAAGAACTTCATACCAAAGAAAATAAAGCAAACACTAGACACAACGCTATTTTGCTTACAACATAAAATGGTGGATAATAATTATTTACTGCAAATCACCATATTTACAGTCCATCCGAAGAAATGACAAACAAACAAAAAAAAATCACTGCATATAATGATAAGCAACTTCAATCCTTATATTTACAGTTTAGCTTGCAGTGTAGTTTGGTTACCTGCCTTTTTAAGGTCACCAGCAGATGAATAATCTATACATGAGCAATTTAACCATTAAAATCCCAATCTGTATGTACATCATCCTTGAAGGGGCCTGCATCATTTAGTAGCTTCATGGCAAGTCTAACCTGCAAAAGCCATATTCTTGTTTTTAATGTAAAAAACACCAAATTCATACCTATTAGCTAGCTTGTATGTAAAGTGATTGTACCTGGGCTGATTCTCGCACTAGATAATCTTTTATGGCTCCCCTAAAATCTTCATCTACAATATAGTGACTGCTGTAAGTTGTCACCGGGAGGTATCCTCTCTGGATTTTGTGCTCACCCTGAGCACCTGCCTCAACTGTCTCCAGCTTCAGTTCAATAGCTGCTTCTATTGCCTGTAGTGTAATACTTGAATAAATTAGTATGAAATGTCACGCCTCTTGATAAATATTCAAGGCAAGACAAGGGAAAAAAAAAAGAGAAGGGTTTCGATGATGAGCGTGAGAGTGTACAAATTTATGTGTATAAATTGTATCTTAAAAGAGCATATTAAAAAAAAACATAGTTTCAACTCATAGCTCGGTATAAATTTAGGGGTTGTTTGGTTGTAACTCCGGAAACGTAATGCAAACTAATCTATTCTATTTACGTGTTGTTGTTCATTTGTAAAATTGATTTTTGTGGTGAATGTTTTCTCATTTTCAATGCGAAATGGTTTTCTATTCACTTTATGATATCAAAACTTTTCATGAATAAGAGTATATATATATATTAGATTCGTTTTCATTCCTTATCCGTTTATGGAGTTGCAACCAAACGGGGTTAGTATATAACCTAAATTTCATAAACATTGCAGATGCTTGCAAAGTGGACAAGGGATTTCCAAGGCGGAATCCACCGTAAAAACTAAATTTTCACGAGGATATGCAATTTTCACATGGTGACCAAACATGGAAAATACTTTTCCATTTTGCCCAAATGTACATGTGCAGTTTTCAAGTTAAGACCCAATGTAAAAACACAACGTAAAAATTGCGTATCCACATTGGGTTTCAATGTGAAATGTTCTTCACGTTGTGAGGTCACCCACTTTCACAATCGACAATTTCAATCAATCATGGACCAAATCTATTGCAAACTAACACCAATTCATGGTTTTCCAACATGATTCAACCATATTTTCACCTAAAACAGCACAAAATTGAAATTTTCAATCAAACTAATCCCCATACCCAAATAATGACAGCTAAGGAGAACAAACAACCGATTTAAAGGGTTTTTACACAAAACTAATACTCTCACGTAGAGACTTCAATATAGATGTCCAATGAACCAATAAAGATCGAGTTCCAACAACAAATTGACAATGGATGTAAGCAAAATCGCGGACTGAGAAAGCAAGAACGGAGAGAGAAAAGAAAATCTTATCCTTCTCTACTAGGTAATGCTATAATTCTAGAAGCTTAAAGCAACCAAGAGTTGTTATTAATAAAAATTAGGTTTCCATAATCCCAAATGCCTGATCAATAATATTGAGCATTCCATCAAGAATTTTATTCTGTAAAGTGAACTATCACAACCACTTTAAGGTCAATCAACCGCATTAATACATATACATTTTGTTTCAAGGTGTCATTTTAGAACATTTGGCATCTACTTTAGGTATTTTCCGTTGTCATGATCAGTGGGTTGTTAGTTGTAGGTTTAATGAAGTAAAAATAAATAAAAATAGAGTGATAGATGAGGGTATAATAGTATGTTTGATAGATTCTTAAAATGTGTGGAATAAGCTAAAATGGAGAAATACAGCGAAACAGGAGTATTTTATCATATCTTTATTAGTAAAACATAGTACAATCAAACCCTCAGGTAGTCAGGTGTTACAAAAAAGTTTAGGATTCATAGCATCCTACGACACAATAATTATACCATGTGGGGATTACAAGAGTGGCGAGAAAAAATTAAAATCAATATAGGTTATTTATTAGGGTTAACTTCATTTGGCCACCATTTAAATACCCATTTTCTAACTTATTTTCGAGCTTTCATCCAACCATCTGTTATATACTATAATTTTCAATAAACCACCCCCTATTTTCGACTTTCATTTGATCATCTCTTTTATACCCAAATTTTCAATTAACCATCCTTTTGAGTTTTTCAATCAATATTTCTCAACTGGGAAATTAAACTTGATCAAATAAAGGTTAGTCCATTTGGCTCATTTCTCAGCAAACTTGTACATGTCAAGTTATGGAAAAGAAAATGTCAATCTGGATAAAAAACAATGGCAGGACATGGACAATAGACCAATAGTTTGTAGAAAACATACGAATATATAAGATACAATATTTAGATATACATGTAATATATAACAAGAATATAGATGGAAGAAAATATAATAAATACTTACAAGAGCGTAAAACAAATAATGGTTCGGGTATCCATTTTTTGAAAAATGATGTCTAAGACTGTACAAAAATATGTCACTGTTTGACCAAGTCTAATGTTTCCCATTTGAATATCATAATATAAAGAGTGGTTAACATATTTGAGTATATAATAGGTGGCCAAATGAAAAACAAGAAAATAAAGGGCGTTTAATCGAAAATTTGTGTATATAACAGGAGGTAGAACGAAAATATGGAAAGAAGGGGTTGTTAACTACAAAAACAAGTATTTAGGGCGGTTACCTGAATTGGTAACTATCTTTATCACAAGGTCTTACGCCCACGCTTGGGACTGGCATCTTAATGCCCTTTTTTAATAATTTTCTTTAGATAGCAAAGCAACTTAGACTCATAGCTGCATACTCTCGAACAGATGTCACTGTTCTCATTTATTATTGACTCTTTATGTTACATCGTAGAAATAAGTTAGGAAAGTCTACAAGGGGATTAAGCGTGATTAGTCTAGAAGAAGAGATCCGTGAGCTATTATGGCAAACATTAAGGATTGTGGTGGAGTCTAACTAGAGTAATATTGATCTTCTTCCACCTCTTGTCTCTGGGATCCTTTATTTTTCTGTTCCTGTGTTGTATTCCTTGATTTGTGAGTGTTTATCTAGTTGCAACATTTATACTCCATCAAAACTTGATCCCCTTGTATTCTTTCCTAGATCATTTTATAACTAGTACTTGAACAAATGCTCTATTTTGAAGACAAGGAAGCCATAAAAATAGCCAAACTTTTGGTGGTACTTTGAAATTTCCTCTCCATAAAGAAGTCTTACCTGATAATAACATGCCTCAAAATGCAGACTTGGGTAGTAAGATTCAGGGAGGCATCCCCATAATCGCCCATATAATGTCTCTCCGCCAATGAAGTTAAGAGCTCCTGCAATGGGTTCATCATGTTTTTCAGCTACGACGAGAAGCACCTTATCCCCCATCTTTGATCCCATATTGTGAAAGAATTCCCTTGTCAAGTAAGCACTGCCCCACCTGCAGGGTGACACAAGTGCTTCAGACTAATGCCTTTCGTGTACGTTCAAACTACAATAGAGAAAGAGAGAGAGAGAACTTATTGTCTGTGGTGTTCCGATAGAATTTGTAAAAGGTATCCCAGTGGTTTGACTGTAAAATTCAAATATGAACAGTATATAATTCACCAGCATTCTAGAACAGCGGGAAGTTCTGATACAAAGATCTACAGTTTGAAATGGGAATGTGACAATCTAACAATACATTGTGTTCCACCATACAAGGGTCAGCATTCTCACTTAGTATAAAAAGCAAATTTAGGTTGTAACAAGGAGATCTGTCCATTCAAGTTTTTTTTTTCTTTTTCTTTTTTTTCCGGTTAATGTACAATTCCTTCAATTTGTAAAATTTTCTACTTTAAGGAGCCACCCCCTTTTAATAACTCAGATGTCAGTTTATTCCAATAGCACAGATGTTAGTCTATCTTCTTAATCATCCAAACTTATAATCCCTTACAAGCATAGGGAGTTTACACTGACTACAATGTGAAAGACTCAGAGGAACACGGTAAAACATAAACTCATTTACAAACACCAACACTATGGAAAAATGTACGAACTTTTAATGCAAAAATACTAAGCTATTTCTTGACATGTTTTAAGAATGAATCACCTTTATCTCATGCCCTCGAAGGCGCTTCATGGTTATGTTCTGTGCAGAAATCTGAATACATTAAGACGCCAGAAAAAGAAAATCAGAATACGCTCAAGTTTGGCTTGTGTTCACATAGAAACAGCAGGCTGACCTATTTACCCAGTGTCCTACAAGAAGGTCTAGAAGGCCATCTGGACTCCGTCTAGACACTAAAAGATGCCGGGCCATGCCCTTTTTTTGTGCCTTACAGCCCAAAAATTATTATCTTGAAGCAAGATTCTGAAATTTTTAGCTTGGCGAGCTTGATTTTGAATCGAACAAGGAGATTGAAGTTCAAAACTATGAAAAAGAAGAGATAGAAGAATAGGTTGCAGGACGATTATGTGATGTTAAGTTGTTGTGAACTTATTTGTGTTGCGTACTTGCGTTTCTTTGTTTTGGACATGCTTATGTTTTTTAAGTTTGAGTTGGACAACGTCAAAACCCAACGACAATGATGTTTATTTAACTGATATTTCTTGATTTTAAGATGTTGAAAACTTTGGAAATGAATGTTTAACTGCATCATATGAAATTTGGACAGAGCCTAGGGGTAAAATCCAAGTAAACTATCAAAAAACCGTTTATTAGGAGGTTTAAGTTCTCATTTAAAAAATGCTGCAGATGCTGACATATTTGGGTAAGTCGATTTAAAATGACAGTTGCTAGCATGATAGTTTTTCGTGAATTTTCCTCATGATGATAGGAATAACAGAGGCAATGCAATACAGATGGCAAAATCCAAACAAAACTAACCTTTTTGCGCTCTTGACGTATATTCTTCCTCTTATTTTGTTTCAAATCCATCAAGAACTCATCAAAACTGTATGAAGATGATTTAATAACAGAGTGGAATACAAAGAAGAAAATGATAGATACAGGTACAGTTAGATAGAACTACAAAGATAGCAAAATGAAAGTACAATAAATCCATAATCAATTTCACAAAAGTAACTGATTCACTTCTGTAAATAGTGGATGGCGATGAGCTTAAAATTACATATAGGTTATCCAGTGACAATAATGAGCCAGATATGTGATCCAATCATGAAAAGTTTCTTGCCCACAAAATTGGATTATTGATACTATTTGGCAATATATAGATACTAAGTGGCTTGCTGTAACATATCTGGAGAGATGTACTGGATCAAAAACCAGTTAGAATCTAGAATCAGTAGGTTCATTTGATGGAGCCATGGAGGACATGAGCTTTTTGAAGATCTATACTATATTAATTTTCTAGGCATGGATACACACTAGCAATTCATATATACCATTATTACGCTCTTATACGGAAAAAAAAGAAAGAAAAGTACATCAAAGGAAAAAAGACAAGATGGAGACATGTTGTTGGGAAGGCTTGGTCTAGCTAGTGTCATTTTTATAGCATTTGATAGTTTACAGGAATGGGGTGGCAACCTAAGTGGGTCAGTCAACCGGATTCCATTAACCATAAGTTCAGTTCGAAAATAAAGTAAACAGAAGCCAATTAAACACCTTAGAATAAATGTAATCCTTTTCTTTATATAATAATATTAAAAGCAAGAAAAACTCTTACTTCTTGTAATTTCGGTTCTTCCAGTGGTACTGCATGCCTATCCTCTGGAGAAAGCCCACCCCATTCAAAGCATTAGACTCCATTCTAGATGAAAATGTGACATGCAGTGACGAGACCTGAAACTGTTGGAACATATAATATCATCACATATTAGCTAGCACGTATGAATATGGATGACGCATGTGACAAATAGATTTGTCACTCAATAGTCATTAAAGGCACACTCCCCCATTTCACTCTATTTTTTCCAAAATTAGTTTTATGTACAAAAATATCTCATTCCTATTTTCAAACATATCATATTATGAGTTAAGAAAACAAATGTGCTTAAAAATAGCTATTAATTGAAGCCTTTAAATTATAAAATGATTCATAGAATATTTTGTTAGCATATTAGAAAACAAATGTCCCTTCCTCTGGCCTTCAATCGTGCACTTGTGGATGGTGTGCACAAAGCACGGACAAATCACCACCGTTGATTTGTTTAAATTGAACGCCTTTTAGAGATTCTCACTCCTTACCGTAAGATTTGTTCTCCTTCTATATATATATATATATAAAATATTGATTAGTATGAAATAAATATAAACTTTAAAGCTAGATATATTTTCCAAAATATTCCCTATTTAAGAAATATAGTCTTTATTTTATATGTTATTCTAGAATCTAGACTATTCACTTTTCGAATCATCCTTTCATAAAAATTCCTACGTATCGCCTTAATAATTACTTCCACCGATTGCGAAAAAATTTCGTTCTAGCATTTAGATGTTGATAAAGTCTAAGTGTCATTTTATGTTTTCATGGTCATTAATAAAGAGAGAGTTATGAAGATAGTTTTATAAAATTGTTTTTATTAAACTATTTTTGTAACAAAAAGTACATTTGTTGGTACAAAAGGGTGGTAAATATTTAATAAGTGATAAAATTGAGAAAAACTTTATCAAATTAAGGTTATTTAATACTTTCCTTAATTATAGTGTCAATGACTAGAAACAAATTTTTTCATGATCGGAGGAAGTATATCCTTATATAGGATGATCAAAATTTTGGAAGGAAATACTTTTTATTTGCTTTTTTTTTGAGAAAATTTGGAAGGCGTATCATGCTCGAAATTTGAAATTGCATCGCCTGTGTCGTAACAGGCATTGGACCCTCATCGCCTCTTACCTGCACGCCTAGGTATGCCTTTACAAAACACTACTAGGAATTTATACCTTTACAGCAAACAATTATTTGAAAGATACTAATTTTTCATGTGGTAACATTTCTGTATGACCTCTTTGGTAATATGGCCTAATAAAATCAAACGTAGAAATTATATTTATAAGTTTCTCAGAAATGCACGTGAATACCGGAAACCCTAATTCTAACTAGCAAAGAAGAATATGGAAAACTAGCTACCTAAGGTAAAACAATTAAAGTAAATGTGCCTAAGGAACATTGAATGTCATCTAATAAAGAAGAGCATTGCACCAATATTCCATCATTCAACAAGTATATAATAGAAAACTAATGAGAAAGATGATGAAAAATACCTTTACTGTCAGTTCCTGAAGTGCAGATACCAAGATGTCAAAAATCTCATCTCTGTAGGAGGAATTACGAACTAAAACTCTTGGACCCGTTACTGGTGTGAATGGTACACAACATTGTAGCTTTGGATAGTATCTTGAACCATAAGTATAGTAGGCATCAGCCCAAGAATGATCAAAAACATATTCCCCAAGAGAATGGCTGCATCCAATTTTAATTGCAAAGCCAACTTTTAGTTTTATAATTTGCTCAAAAAGAAAATTGCAAATGAAAAGCAATGTTGACAATATACGTCTTAAGATATAGTGGAACAACTCCAAGAAGATTGCTAAACTCATCCTTAGCAATTATGTGTGTTGGAGACCATCCTGTCTCCTGAGCAATAAAAGATTCACATCCAAAATAACTTATTCAAATTTTACCAATAGATAAATATCAAGACAAAGACTCAGACTTTGCAAACCTTCACAGAACAATTCGACTCCTCCAAACTTGAGAGGAAATCATGCATGATAAATGGGTTCAACTTAGTAGGAGAGCAAGTATCAATAGCACATTCATCCCAGTCTTTTGACAAAACCTCTGAGATTGAAGAAATCACAGACACAGTTATCTTCTTTGGACCAAGTGAGATTCCAGAGGTTTGCTGGGAAACATATGCCGGTAAAATTTAATTACAATTATAGAAATTTTACAGGTAAAAGGGGCTTCGTCAAAAGGTTTAACAAGTATACACCTCTGAGCTTGACCCTTTCAGAAGAAAATCTCCAAGAGAAAGATTTTTATCAGGGACATTTGATGTCTTCTTAGGACCCCAAAACAATGCCCTGATTGGTAACTTAGAGTAAGAGTTTGATGATACTCTCTCCTACAAAGCATAAAATAAATTAAAAATTACTTTCATGCAATCAATCTGCAAAATTCGTTAACAAATGTCACATTAAAATGAGAACTGATAGTGCAAAGTAAGCTGGTAAATTACAATGTCAAAGATTAACTTAAGATCTTTCGTCTTTGTTAATGGATAGAAGGTATGTCGAGGTTGTGTATAAGGTTGCCACAGCTGGTGTTAAGTGTACCTCAATTCTTAATAATATGCCACAACATTAAGAACCCATTTTGTAACTATGTTTGACATTGAAGTACATTGGTACCTTTGCCAATAAGAAAATAATAAGTCCTTAGACCTAAAGGTAAAATAGCATCATCCTTCACAAGGTTCCACTAGCGGAACCAGAAGAAAATATTCTTAATGGGCTGCGAACAAAAGCTTCCTTTCTAATTGGATAAGTTTCACAGAAGGGGCATCACCAAGGAGAATTACAAGTGGAAAAGCACAGTATCACCTATACTACATTGAGGACAATCAATCAAGAGGCACCGCTCAACTCCCTCCTAAAATAATTTTAAATTCAAAAGACAATTTTGAATAACTGCCTTCACCTTTTATAGTCTAACTCTAACCCCTGCTATCCACAACTTATCTAGCTTGATCATTCACCGTTATTCCTAATTAATCATAACAAGTAGCATAAAAGGTTCCAACACAAATTTAATAACCTCCGTAACACAAGGGAAACCCCTTCAAACCCAAACAAGAAATTTATTGTGCTAATAACATGCATCACTTGATGAAAGAAGATCATACAACCATGATTGCATCATCGAGGCCATTCTGTAATTTCAACTCCAAAGTCCACACCACACAAAATTTAATAACCTCCATAACATAAGGGAAACTGGAAAGGTGGTACATAAACAAGACCTAACAATGAATTCTAGAAGACATAAAGTGATCGGTCGGACTATAATCAACCAGCTGCACTACAAAATTTGTTTTCTACCAGTTAGGGTGGCTTAACACTTCTCCAGCAAACAAAAAACCTTCTACCAGTAATAACTAATACCCCCGTTTGATTTAAAATCTAACCTAAATAAGAAAAAAAGGATATGAACCTAGTCTATTTTGTGATATTATTTGTGAATTGCAACGATCATGGCAAGGTCAGCCTATCTCATTTTCCATATAAAACTTGTTTCTGAAGGGTGCCATTGTGACAAACATTCCAACTAATGAATCATAACGCATAGCTAGACTAGGCTCATTTCTCCGTTGTTAATAAGCAAACCAGCCTAAGAGCCTGGATTTCAAGAATTCAGATCACTTTTAAAGCTTGCAATCAACTTTGATCTCATAATTAGGACCTATCCAACAGAAAGTAGTGTACCACTTGTATAGTTTTTAAGCAAAAACTCTACCAAAACCAAACGATACTCAATAAAGGTTAGTTCAAGAGCAGCCTTATGATTTACAATATTTCATAAACTAAACTTACAATTAGGCCACCCCTAATTGATAGCATATGCAAAATCTTCTTTTTTAAATTTGGAATACCTTGCATTGTCCACTTAGTTGCATAGCCCAATGACTAGTCTCCCTGGTAACAATAGTGTTGGACAGACCATCTGGGCTAGCAAATTGAACTGCATCCAATTACAAATGCTACCATTAACTCCGGAATCATCAGACGAACTCAATGAAATTGGGGATTTCAAAATTCTAACAAGGTTAAGAGCTCCGTCTATCGAACAGCATAAAATGGCACTTTCAAGAACCATATAACCAGAAAAATAGAAAGGAATGTCCAAAGCAAGTGGAGATGAAAGGTAGAGAAACTGACCTGAAGAGGGACAACATAGAAGGTTGGATTTGGGAGGAGAGAAAAAGCGCTGGGGAATTGAGGCTCTTCCCGAAATGGCTGCTGACAATAACGCCATTCTCGGGGTTATGGGAGCGAAACTTTTCGGACGTGGCTGCAAAGCTCCATCCATAACCACATTCGCGGACAGAGGAGAGGGGCACTCGGGATGGGATAACTGTTCAAAACTATTTGTAAAAGGGTTAAATAGCCCTTTTGTATAAATGAACACTAACTTGATTTTTTTTTATATGAATAAATAAATTAGGTTCTATTTACTTATCATTAAAAATTAAATAAATAAATAAATTAGGAATATGAAATTACTTAAGTTAAGTTCGATTGATTTAATGAAAAATCAAACGATCCAAATGTTTTAATAAAAGACAAGTCTAATTGGTTTAATAAAAGCTCAAACTTAATTGTTTTAATGAAGGCCTAAGGCTGTGTTTGGCAGCACATAAACACTAGTGAATAATAGTGTTTATGAGTGTTTCAAACTTTAATAGGTGTTTGGCTTACACGGATGCACTAGTATATCTGTTTTTAAAAGAAAAAGTCTCAAATATCCCTACTGTTCATCTAATTTACATCTTATGCCGGCTATTAAACCACTCTCTCACAGTCTCACCTCTATGCTTTCTCTCGACGAAGAACGATCTCCCCAGTCGCGCTCGACCTGGTTTCCGACCAACAACCATCTCTTCATCCTTGGAGGCCTGGTTTCCGACCATCTCGTCTTCCAGGTAACTTCAATTTCGTTTCAACATTGCTCTATGTGGAATCTGTATGCACCGAACCTTCAATTCTGACCATCTCGTCTTCGATCCTTCTGCCCTAATTGTAGGCAAGTTAGGATTAGGTGGGATTAGTGCAGAATTTGTATGTGCCGAAACCTTCAATTTCTTCTTCCCTAATTGTATGCACCGAACCTTTGATGTTTGAGTTTATCAACAAAACATGTTCAGTAACGGGGAAAGAAGCTTCTGCTCTAATTGTATGCACCAAACCTTTGATGTTTGAGTTTAAATTCGAGAGCAGTTCATGAGAGAAAGAAGCTTCAAATACTAAATACTTAGGAATTGATTGCTACACAACAGTGCAACATCAAAATGACTCTGGAAACAATAGGATGTGATTAATCCTCGACTATTATTTTCTTAAGGTTCATTTTTGAAAGCGCAGAATCAGTGCACTACCTCAATTATTCTTTTCTTGAGTATTTCTTCAATTGATGCTGTAACTTCCTCCGTGATGACTGGAGCAGGCCTGTCATTATGCTCAAAGTGGAGATCAACTTCTAGCGCACTGTTTAGTGGCCTTTTAGCTGCAGTCACCTAGTTCAAAATCATATATAGAATCTTACAAATCTGTCAAATAATACTGCACAATTCAAGCAAACACAGTTACCTCTCCTTGCATGGTCCAAGTTTTTGTATCCAGGTTGGCCTTTTCCATCTCTTTTATTTTGGCCTGAAGTTTCTTTTATCTTTGTCCACTCAATAGAAATCATAACAATTCTAATTTTAACAGCCAAAACCCATTTTTGAATTTGAATTTTCAACGATTACAAAACCCTTCTTCTTTTTTCATCCTCCTTTAGCTGATTCTAATAAAGCCCCCCAAAAGCGAGTATTTAGTGGTGAGCTCTTTAGCTTTATTTTCTGTTTGTAAAGCTTACTATGGGCAATTTGTGTAATTTAGTGCTGATTGATCTGTTACCAACACTAGGGTTGTATAATTGATCTATCAATCTAGAGAGTTTTTGGATTTTAGCTTGTGTTTAGAGGGCTTTCATGATAAGTCACTTTCCATCACAGTGATGTTAGTGATCAACCACACCAGTGACGTTAGTGATCAACCACACCATTCTCTACATTATGATTTTTGTGTTGGTCTCTTGAGATATGGCTTCTGTTTTGGTGGATATGTGAAAAGGAATTGATGGTGTAAGGAAATAAATGGCTGACTATGGACATTTTTAATTTGATATATACAGAGATGGCTCACTATGAAGAATTTGAAACTTGGTATATGCAGATATATGCATTGATCATTCAATTTTGAAGCAATGACATTATTTGTTGTCTTTGAGAATGCATTGATTTTCTGTCTTTGAGAATGCCTTTATTTCATTTATATCTCCTTTGAGGATGGTTTCTTTATTTGAGATTGACAAATTTGGTACATTTTGCTTGAAATGATTCAGATGAATGATTGAAATGCTTATCATTTAACAGTTATGTCTAGGTTAAGCTGCAGTTTGATTGAAATGTGTGTAAATTTTAACAATTTGTTTCAAATGTTTGTAAATTTTAACAGCCTGCTTGCAAGAAGTTATTATAGAACATTCAACAGGAAGATGGCCAGAGCAAGAGGTTGAGCACTTGAGCAAGTGTTCGTCGTCCTGAGCAGGTGAAGCAGTGGCCTGAGCAGGTGAAGCAGAGGCTGAGGCTTGAGCGATGGCCAGAGCAAGAGCCGCAGAAGACAAGTTAAAGATGCCCTGTGAAGATTATATAGCTGATATTTGTGTAATTTTATTAAAAAGTTGGGGCAAAATAGTATTTTTCTTTGTAAAAACACTCTTCTAAATACACTATCTATTCCAAACACCCACCATTGTTTTTCAAAACCTCAACACTTCAAAAACACTAAATACTACCAAAAAACACACAAATACTCATACACTTGTTTAAATTATTTTTGTGCCAAACACAGCCTAAATGTTTTAATAAAAGTTCAAGTCAATTGGTTTAATGAAGGCTCAAGTGTTTTAATAAAAGACCAATTGTTTTAATAAAGGTTACGTCCAATACACAAGCTTCGGACAGGGCCCGATACACAAACTTCGGACAGGGCCCGATACACAAGCTTCGGACAGGGCCCGGTACACAAGCTTCGGACAGGGCCCGGTACACAAGCTTCGGACAGGTCCCGGTACACAAGCTTCGGACAGGTCCCGGTACACAAGCATAGGACAGGTCCCGGTACACAAGCATAGGACAGGTCCCGGTACATAAGCATAGGACAGGGCCAATACACAAGCATAGGACAGGGCCCAATGCACAAGCTTCGGACAGGGCCCAATGCACAAGCTTCGGACAGGGCCCAATGCACAAGCTTCGGACAGGGCCCAATACACAAGCATACGTCCGGACCCAATACACAAGCATACGTCCGGGCCCAATACACAAGCATACGTCCGGGCCCAATACACAAGCATACGTCCGGGCCCAATACACAAGCATAGGGCAGGGCCCAATACACAAGCATGTGAAAGGGCCCAATACACAAGCATAGGACAGGGCCCAATACACAAACCTACGCCCGGACCCAATACACAAGCCTACGCCCGGGCCCAATACACAAGGCTAGAACATAGCCCAATACACAAGCATAGGCTCGGGTTCAATACACAAGCCTACGCTCGGGCCCAATACACAAGCCTACGCTCAGACCCAATACACAAGCCTACGCTCGGACCCAATAAACAAGCATAGCCAATTGGACTAGTTGAACTTGTGTATTCCATTATTGTTTTTTGTAATGTTGTACTTAAAACCGAATGTTAATACACACTTCCGTCGTTTACAAAAGTCCATCGTTTACCGAAGATCGAGTTACATAAGTCTAACCCAATTTGAGTTACACAAGCCCAACCGAGTTACACAAGTCTAAGGTCCGCCGAGTTACACAAGTTCAAGGTCCGTCGAGTCACACAAGTCCAATGTCCGTCGAGTTACACAAGTTCAATGTCCGTCGAGTTACACAAGTCCAATGTCCGTCGAGTTATACAAGTCCAAGGTACGTCGAGTTACACAAGTCCAAGGTCTGTCGAGTTATACAAGTCCAAGGTACGTCGAGTTACACAAGTCTAAGGTCCGTTAAGTCACAAAAGTTTATGTCATTTTTTGTAATTATAAACTCAATTATAAGTAAACACGAGTATTAAAATGCTTTACTAATCCAATGTTGCCAAGTAATCAAGCATCTCAGGTGATAATGGATGGCTAGCACCGGATCATATTATATTCACAACAGAATTTGACAACATACAAAGATCCCACTATATACATATTAACAAACCCTTTCCTTTGCTGCTCCTACTCTAAATTTAATTATGATCAAGAATTCCAAACTCATCTCATCATATATAATTCAACCTTGTAAGTAAGATAAATTAAAAACCAATCATTACAATTAATTGAAGTGTGTTGAAGGTTGGGTGGCCTAAGAACGTGAAATAACCACTTATTTCATCACAAACATTACAATTAATTGAAGTGTGTTGAAGGTTGGGTGGGCTAAGAACATGAAATAACCACTTATTTCATCACATATGTTAGGTACGATAATTACAGTCAACAGACTCAACAATGAACAACTCATCATAGTACAAGTCAACTGAGTGAAACTTGTAGTAATTCAATCAAGAAGTTAACATAATCTTAATTCTTAATATGTTCAGTGTGAGATTTATTACAACTCAAGCCATGGTGCGCTGGATGTGGTCAAGTGGAGACGCCGTTGCATGCTCTTGTACGCCGTCCTATTACTGCGAGTCTTTGGACTCTTCTCCTCAGTTTTGCTCGAGCGGCGGTGATTTCAGAAACCCTACTGCAGTGGTTTGATCGAGCTGGCCTTCCCTTTGATTGACTCTATTGATGACGACTGAAATTGAGTTTTATCAAAAAACAAAAAAAAGAAGCTACCTATTGTGCTGAACAACGATTATAACTCAATATTATCATAACATAATAGCTCTAACAATTTGATGTAATTGATTTTATGATTGTTCTTTGGAAAAATGCTGACCACTGCTTCTTATCTCTATTGTACAAGAAGCTACCCCTTTTGCTGATAGCAAGAGGGACTTGTGGGCACTTCTTGACAAGCTGTCTTCCTAGTTCTTCCTTGGTCTAACTCCAGCATCTGCCAACAATAACCTTAAAATTTTCTCCTCGTCTTCGTCTATCCCAATCACTTTGTCTTCGGGAATATTAGAATGTTGTGCATTTCTTCTTATAGCAGGCCTCTTATTTCTATTGTGCTTCCTATAAGCCAATTTGGTACTTACAAGCAACTGTCACCAACTGATATATGAAAATATATATTTATAACCCTAAAATTATATCCTTTTTACCATCATTCAATAACCCTAAAATTTCAATCAAATTTCCCCTAAAAACACTAATAATGATTTGATCATATTTCAACCCTTGCTTGTGTATATGACGGACCAATTATTGAAAAATTTACAAGTTCATATATGCAAATTAAAAAAATCTACCTAAGAAATCAACCAAGCTTGTTAGATGCCCTTGGCGAAATTGGAGGAGTCATCCTGCAAATCGACCAACGAAGCTCGAATCGTTGAAACCCTAGAAGAATTTAGCTTCCGATTCATAGTTCGTAAATTTGACGCCGTCTCCGATTCTCTAGATCACCACCGAAACGCCGCCGCGTATCGGCTTCACGGGAACTGAATGAATGCGACATATAGAAACAGACATTTTCTCCGTGCTCATACGATAATTGGAGAATAGCTTGTATGCAGAGGGTACCTGCTTCCGTGATGGAGACGATGGTGGCGGATGCAGATCCGGACGAGGGTAATTGCTTCTGGACTCGGAGATTGGGAAGCGCTCAGCTGAGGAAGAGATCGATGTGGCTTCATCCATCAAGGTTTCGAAATCTGTCGATGCGGCTTCATCCATGGCTGCGGGAATAGAAACCTAAATTGATCCTAAACTTACCCTTATACCCTTTAATTTAGGATTAAAAATTTATCAGGATATTAAGGGGCCTGGATTGTATTTGAAAGAGAAAAAATGCCCCACTACCCCCATTATTCTCTTTGTAAAATTGGAATTGATTGTTTTTGTTATAGTAAATATTGTCAAACTCGACACAATCAGCCTTATATTAATACTAGTTTAGTACTTCGGATATTAGATATTAATCTATAGAAGATTTAACAAGATATTAATCTATAGATACAGAAAATTTATTTATAGGCTAAAAAAATTAACTAATAAAAAATATGTATTAATTTATTTAAGACGACGTGATGTAGTTTAGAAATAATTATATGTACTTCATAAAATACAACATAATATTTATTATCACATTAATATAAAATCTAACATAATATTTATCGTTATATTATAAATTTTATATTAATATTTATAATTTTTTAATTCATATTTATTTTATTGTGATCAAGGTAAAATTTACATGGATAACACAAAATTTTATTTGTAATTGAACATTTTATAATTAGTTTTTTTGTTGTAACAAATTGAAGTAATTTTTATCATTAAACTTTTGGTACAACTAATAATGGAATTGATTACATTCTTAAAAATAATTAAATTTCCGTTTCTACATAAATTCGATCTAAAATTAATTAGGTAGTGAGAAAAAAAAAATTATTTTTTACCGAATCATAGTGAAAAGATTTGATGGTTAAATTAAATGATTTGAAAAAATAAAAATAAGGATTAAATACTGTGAGATCTATTTTGGTTGAATGTAGCAATATTTCTAGGAATGTCAATTATGTAATTAATTAGTGGTAATGCTGTAAAATTAGAATATAAAAATGCTTAGGTGGATAGTTTTAGTGATTGGCACGTATACAAAATGCTAGCAACTTTAGTAATATATATAGATAGATGCTATACCTGGTGGAGCATCTCGTATTTTCAAAACCAAACAAATTGTAATCAACAAAATTAATTACTATCCGACTAACAAAATTAAACGATTCGTCGCAATTCAAATCAAATATTGGAATAAGGTCACAGGAAAATTGAGAGGGGGAGATGCCAAAAAAATATTTTCCTAATTCTAGACAAAAAAAGAAAAAAAAATCTAGACAAAAAAGAAAAACATAAAATGGGAAAAAGTATGCACTTTGTTTATAGTGGTAGAATATATGCGCTTGTCGATATAGTGTGTACAAAATATGCGTTTTTGTAAAGGAAGGATCTTTTTTAAATAATCATAGAAAAGAAAAAAAAATAGTTTGGTTAAAGGGGGAATGATATATGCACGACATCACTTTTCCATTCGATAATAGCATATACAACAATCCCGATGAGTTTATTTCTCAATTCTAAGTAAATTTGTCATTCGATATTTTGTTATTCTATTAAGTTTATGATTCAATATTTTTTTATTCTGGTTTTGTTGATAAGATTTTTTTTTGAAAAACACGGTAAGCAACTAGGGCAGGATCATCTTCTCGAGACTCTTCACCCTACACGAGATCGGAGGAAGAAATGACCGCCTACGGATCACCAAATCCAAGTTGAGCCAGTGCGTCTGCAACTCCGTTTATTTCTCTAAAAACATGCCTAACTCTAACCTGAGAAAAACCCAACAAAATAGAAGAGATGTCAGACAGAATCAGGTCTAAATCCCACGGAGGTTTCCAGACTCTATTGACTGAGTTGATCAACACCAGACAATCACCCTCAACTTCAATGTTCTTAAATCCAAGATCAAAGGCTGCGACCAGACCTTCTCTTAGCGCGCATGCTTCAGCATGAAGGGCAGATATGTTACCACAACGCCCAAAGCCAAGAGAGACCTTGTTAGCACACTGATCTCGAATAATAAAACCATACGCAAAATCCCCATTAGCTTTTTTAGCTCCATCAAAATTTATTTTAACATACCCATTCTAAGGTTTGGTCCAGCTAATATTTTTTGTTTTCCTATTCTTAGTTCTCAATTTCACTGTATTCTTGTTCGTTTTACTTACTGCTTTATTCCATTTAACGATTTGATTTCTGACTTTTAGGTCAATATTTTTTGGATCTTTGTTATTGAAATTTTTTTGATTTCTAGAAGACCAAAGGAGCCACCAAAACAAAGAAAGATAAACGAATTCATTTTCGGGCATATTCGACCATAACCAAAAAATTCTCGCTGAGATTTCATCACTGATCTCAATGCTTCTTCTCAAAGACTCCTTAATCACAGGGTTAGGGAGAGAGTTCTTCAAGAAATGGCATTTAAAGAAAAGATGATCAGCGGATTCGAACTGGTGGTTGCAGAGGCAACAGTTCATAGGAATAGCTACTTTTTGTTTTCCTAAGTTTTCTTTTGTAGGTAATCCATTAATAGATAGTTTTCAGAGGAAATTTTTGACTTTTGGCAATGAGTTTAAGTACCAAATCCATTGGTTTTGTTGATAATAGTTGTTGCTAAGTATTTTCAAGACTTTGTTGTTAGTAGCTTGTAAAAAAATCTATGTTGTCTTAAACTACCAAATGGTACAAAGTCGATAATAAAGTTGAGGAAGTCTAGTGGACGAGCTTAGTTGAAAAGTGGCTGAAGAGATTTCTCCAAGAAATAATCAATCAATACGTAGTGTCGAGCGCCTTCGCATGAATAGTCCGGGAGTCCAATGGATTGCGTTGGATGGAAACTCAACACAGTCAGCATGTGCTGAAGTTGAAACATCTCAACGTAGTCGGCATCCATTGAGTTTCAACATATTTAACGCAGTCGCAATGAGTTAAAACATTGCGTTTTGTAAATTTGTGGATGTGCATTTAGCAGCCCGGTTAGTTAAATGATATTTTGAATAATATATACTAGAAAGAAGGAAAAACAATATTTTATTTTGTTACCCAATATCTTAATACCCAAGTGTGATACCCAACATGTTAATACCCAACTCCGATACTCAATATGTTAATGCCCAATATTTAAATACTCAACGTAATACCCAAGTCTGATACAAAATATGTTAATACCCAACATAATACCCAATATGTGAATACTCAACTTATCTTAATAGCCAAGTGTGGTACCTAATATGGCAAACACTTCGAGATTTGTTTTACTCTTGTGACGGGCATGGGATAGCTTGAGAGACGGGCAAAGACGACCTCTTTGCCCATGTGTTTCCCGTCTTTGTCAATGCACTTCACATCTTCAACTGAGTTCACTTGATAAGACTTTGGCACGGGATTGGCATGATATGTTAAGTCATGTCTTGCCCATGTTTGATCCTACCTTGGTTGTGTCACTTATGCAACATTTTCGGGAAATAAGTAACGAATCATCATCGTCGTCGTCGTCATCATCATCATCTTTTGTGTCCATATTTTGTCAACCTGGGCTCTGATACCAACTTTGTAACACCCCAAATCCGTAGGACTAGGAGTGCTACTGGGCTAGGATCTCACAATGGATCTTGACCCTAGCCTGACAACAATTTCACTGATCTTACAACAAGGCACAAATAGATTAATACAAAACATGAAACTGATATATATATATATATATATATATATATATATATATATATATATATATATATATATATATATATATATATATATATCAAAAGGTAATACAAAGTACCACTGAGTACAAACAAAACCACACTGTACAACAAAAGAACCCATATCCCCGATAACGCCCCAGTGTACGGAGCCCTCAGTGGATCACCGACTCTGGATCACTCTGCAGCTCTCCTATCCTACAAAGGATCTACAACACGGTATAAAACCGTTAGCTAACCATACACATATATAAGAAGATGCTAGAGCACAAACACACATCAGAAATCTTAACGCATCATCATGCTTTCACACATTTACCCGGTTCATAATCTTTACAAAGTCCAGCAATCAACTCATATATATATATATATATATATATATATATATATATATATATATATATATATATATATATATATATATATATATATATATATATATATATATATATATATCCATATAAACATATGTGACACGCGGAATATATAATCCTCGCCTCTGGGTCCAATAGCCAGCTGGAATGGTGCCTGGAACACCTCTCCGTGTACCCTAAGGGAATAGAGAATGCCCGAACCGTTTACCAGGTCTGGCCTGCCTACAGAGAACCTCCCAGACTCCCGGCGGGATGAAAGGGCAAGTTATCACGGCCCTGCAATGGGCAAGCAATATACCATATATCGGTAATAAACCATAACGCATACTATCAAACATATACCACACACCACTCATGCACACATCCAATATAGGAATGGCAATTAAGTAAGTCCCACGGACTTACCTCAACCTCAAAAGTAGTATCACTACGATAAGCTCTCACCCAGGTCCACTCCAACTGGAGGACAACACGGCCTATACAAAGCATACATATATATATCAAACTCCTATCACACAAAGGGTCACACCTAGACCCAAGGGATCCATAGGAATCATGTCCAACTCGTAAACCTCAAAGCCCTAACTGGCATATCTATATTATACTCATCATCATCCGATACCTAGCATGGTACTAGTTCCCTCAGACTAAGAAAGGAAAGGAGCTACCCAACTATAGGTAGTCCCTGGACAAGACGAACCTGCGTGATCAAGGGATGTAGGGGCGGAATAGACAACCCGCAGGCGCGGCAGGGAGCAGCCGCAGGCGCGGTGACAAGGGACGCAGGCAACGCAGGCAAGGCGCAGGCGCTGGCGCGGGCGCTGCGGCACGGCTTCCGCAGGGGCGGCGGTTTCCAGGCGCGGGGGCGGCGACGGTGCAGAATGTAGCCCCGCAAGTCCTCTTTCACTCTTCACGTGATCAAATCACGTCTATTCCATTCCAAAATCACACACATGCATAAACATACACATTCCAACAACAATCTATGATCAATACATCTAATCCTAAGCTAAGGAAGGAAGAATCAAAGGAAGAAGGAAGAGAAGAAGGAGAAGAAGGCTTACCACCGCTGTGGCCTAACCAGGAACTGCTCACCACTAGCACCTCAACTGGCTTCCAAGCTCAGCCATGCACATTAACTCATCAACAACCACAAAACCACACAAAACTCTTCCAACTCTAAGGAATCCAAGATCAAGCTTAAGAACGATGAAGGAGAAGCAAGGAGGACGTGAAAGGCTGGATTGGAAAGTGAAGAAGGAAACCCTTGCTCAGCAAGGAAAAGAAAGAAGTAAGGAAAAGGGTAAAGCACGAGTCAAAGGAGTCAACAAAACCGGCTGCAGCCGCCGGAAACCGCAGGGGCGGTTCCCTCAGCCGCAGGGGCGGAAGACATGCCCGCGGGTGCGGCAAGGCCAATCTCGGCTAAAGCCAATCTCGGCTAAGGTCCAATCTCGGTCCGAAAGACTAGGCTCTTACATCTCACCCCCCTTAAAACAAGTTTCGTCCCGAAACTTGTAAAATCCTCAAACCACTCGGACTCACAAGCCGAGGTATAACTCTCTCTATAACCTCAAACATAGGCATGGAGGAAATCATCAACTCCAGCAACAAAACACTATCCAATGCATAGAGGAAAACCATCTCTAGCCAACCAACATCACACTAGCAGGGAGGAACGAACCATCTCCAGCTATAACCAATCGCACTAGCACAACAAGATCTAATAAGATCATAAATCACATCACAACTAGTACGAAAATAAACACAACATGGAATATAAGCACATAAGCACAAAAGCATAACACTCACCGAGATAGTACTAAGATCTACTCGGAAATTCCTACTAGTACAACTATCTCGACATAGAACTCTGGATAGTTCATCTGGATACTATCCTCAGTCTCCCATGTAGCCTCCTCGACCACTGTATCCTCAACATAGGTATGTCCTTCGAACGCAGGCGTCTCATACCTCGTTCTAGGACTGCAATTGGATGCTCAACAAAAGTCTGGTCCGGTTCAAACACCAAATCATCATAGCTCACAATGTGTCTCGGATCTAGTATGTACTCCATCAGCTGAGACACATGAAATACAAGGTGAACACCCTCTAACCTCGGAGGCAAAGCTAATCTGTATGTTGCGCTCCCAACCCGATCCAAAATCTCGAACGGTCCGACATATCGGGGGCTTAACTTCCCCTTAATGCCAAAACGTCTAACACCTCGTGTCGGAGACACTCTCAGCCACACATGAGCTCCAACTCTGAACTCTAGAGGTCTACGCCTCCTATCAGCATACGACTTCTGACGGCTCTAGGCAATCAGCATCCGCTCTCGAATCAGTGCTACTCGAGCCACATCATCCTGATCTAATCAGGTGTCAACCCACTAACACTGCTTTGCTCATCCTATCATAATGAAGTACGACATCTCTCTCCATACAATGCCTCATATGGGGCCATCCCAATCGATGCATGTCAGCTGTTGTTGTATGAGAACTCAACTAGTGGGAGATGATCCGTCCACACTTGTCCCCAATCCAACACACAAGCTCGAAACATATTCTCCAGGGTCTGAATGGTCCTCTCTGACTGACCATCTGTCTGAGGATGGAACGCAGTCGTGAAGTGCAAACTCGTCCCCAGGGCAGTCTGAATCTGTTGCCAGTATCTCGAGGTAAATCGCACATATCTGTTTGAGACGATCGTCCTCAGTACACCATGCAGTCTCACTATCTGCCTAGTGTACTCCTCAGCTAATATTCTCACCGGCCACGTCTCCCTAATAGGAATGAAACGTGCCGTCTTCGTCAATCTGTCCACTATGACCCAGATAGCATCAAAACTCCGACTCAACCTCAGTTCAGTCACAAAGTCCATGGTGACGTCCTCCCACTTCCTCTATGGAACAGGAAGTGGATGGAGCTCATCCCCAGGTCTACAATGTTCTATCTTGACCTACTGGCAGGTCGCGCACTGTACCACAAATCTGGCCACATCAGGTTTCATCCCTTCCCACCAATATAGACTTCTCAGATCCTGATACATCTTACTCGTACCTGGATGTACAGAGTAAGGTGTACAGTGAGCCTCCTGTAAAATCCTTTGTCTCAACTCTGTATCAACAGGTACACAGACGCGACCGCGGCGTCTCAATACTCCATCTGCTCCTAGCAGGAACTGTGGTGCCTCATCCCGAGACATCATATCTCGTATCCTCATCAATGTCGGGAAGGTCTCCTGCTTCTGTTGGATATCGCCCAACAGATCAAGAAGAACCTCTAAAGTACGCAGCTGGGCATCCTCATCAGGAAACTAGATGCCCAACTCTAACCAGATCAAATCTCTCTGCAACTGGTGCTGAACTGTAAGCCTCGCAATCGCCTGCTCTCGAGGCGTCTTCCTGCTCAGGGCGTCGGCGACAACGTTCGCCTTCCCTGGATGATACAAAATCTCTAAATCAAAATCCTTGATCAGCTCGAGCCACCTACGCTGGCGGTTATTCAATTCCCGCTGCGTGAAAATGTACTTCAGACTCTTATGGTCTGTGAAGATCTGACACGTAGCACCATACAGGTAGTGTCTCTAGATCTTTAGTGCATGAACTACCACTGTCAACTCCAGATCATGAGTCGGGTAGTTCTCCTCATACGTCTTCAACTTTCTAGACGCATATGCAATCACTCTGCCCCGCTGCATCAACACACATCCCAAGCCCAGCTTGGATGCATCACTGTATACTACAAAATCCTCTGTACCCTCTAGCTGTGCCAAAACAGAAGCATAAGTCAGACGTCTCTTCAACTCCTCAAAACTCTGCATACACTGATAAGACCACACAAATTTGGTAGTCTTCCTCAGCAAACTCGTCAGTGGAAGGGCAATCACAGAGAATCCCTCCACGAAGCGTCTGTAATAACCGGCTAGGCCAAGGAAGCTATGTACTTCCTTGACGTTCGTCGGTGTAGTCCATGCTGCTACTGCCTTAATCTTCGCTGGATCCACCTTGATCCCTTCAGCTAAAACCACATGACCCAGGAATGCTACCTCTGGCATCCAAAACTCACACTTAGAGAACTTAGCATAAAGTTCTCTATCCCGCAAAACCTTCAATACAGTCCTTAGATGTCCTGCATGCTCTTCTCCACTGCGAGAGTATACTAGAATGTCATCTATGAAAACCACCACAAACTGATCCAGGAAGTCGATGAAGATACTGTTCATCAACTCCATAAAAACTGTTGGGGCATTCGTAAGCCCAAATGGCATCACTACAAACTCGTAGTGGCCATATCTAGTCCGGAATGCTGTCTTATGCACATCTTGCTCTCTCACCCTCAGCTGGTGATATCCTGAACGCAAATTAATCCTGGAGAACACAGTCGCTCCCTGTAGCTGATCTAATAAATCATCAATACGAGGCACTGGATACTTGTTCTTGATGGTCACCTTGTTCAGCTCTTTGTAATCAATACATAACCTCAGTGATCCGTCCTTCTTCCGTATGAAGAGGACAGGTGCTCCCCATGGGGACACGCTAGGGCGAATGAAGCCCTTCTCAGCCAGCTCCTCAAGTTGCTTCTTCAGCTCCAGCATCTCGATAGGCGTCATCCGATATGGGGCCTTTGAGATAGGTCTCGTACCAGGCTCTAACTCAATACTGAAATCCACACTCCTCTGAGGCGGCAAACTGGACGGCTCAGCAAAAACATCAATGAAATCACAGACAACTGGGATATCCTCTAATGCTGGACTCTCCCCCTGCTTCATGACATAGCACCAGAAGGCCTCGCAACCCTGTGCAATCAATCTAGCTGCCCGTATAGCGCTAATAACCGTACCTGTCTTTCCAAGGTCCCAACCTCGGAAAACCTCTATCTGGCCTAACTCGGTAGAGAGGGTAACAGTCCTCCTACCTACATCCAGGACTGCAGAGTGTTTATCCATCCAGTCCATACCTAGAATGACTTCTTCATGCTCTAATGGCATGACAAAGAAGTCAACTAGTATCACACGGGTCCCTACAGAAATGGGACAACCGTGAATCTCACGGGTACCTCTGACCCTACCACCATCGGGTAACCCTATAATAAAGGGCATCCCCTCTACTGTATCTAAACCAAGACGCTCTACACATGCATCAGAAATAAAAGAATGTGTAGCTCCAATATCAAATAAAACTCTAACAGGTAAACCATGAATCAGAATGGTACCTGTAGCAATCAGTGCAGCTGGCTCATCTTCACTCCTCAGCTAAAAAACACGACCCTGTGGGCCTCTGGTATCAGTGGTGCTCCCACCACGACCTCTGCCTCTACTCGGCCCAGGAGTAGATCTCTCAGTCGTAGGGCGATATGGGACTCTCTGTTGTCCCTGTATATGTTGCTGCTGAGGTGGCCTCTGCCCACCTCCTGCTACACTGGCAGGAGAAGAACTCTGCTGAGATGCATCTCCGCCCTAGCGGCAGTAAACGGCTCTATGACCCTGTCTACCACAGGTAAAACACGTCACTAATGGCCTCGTGCACTCTGGCCTCATATGTCCTGGATCACCACAGTTATAACACTGTCGTCCCTTCTCTGTAGCTGGTGCAGATACAGAACGACCCTGGCGTCTCTGACCACGCCTAACACTCGCAGCTCCAACAGTACCACTGGCCTGCCCAGTACGCTGTCTCTTCTCAGACCCTCCGGCCTGAGAAGCTCTCCTCTGCCCAGCTCTCTCTGTCTCTCATAATCTGCAGCTCTGTCCTGATAGTCCATCAAGGACTCACAGTGAAAACCTGCCATATAGGCTCGGGTACCATCCCTCAATCGTCGAGAGAAAAGATAAACATGCTGATCAGCAAGAGGTGCAACTGGACCCAGTAAAGCCAGCTCCTCCTGAAACCTCCTAATGGCCTCTGAGACTAGTACATCATCAAATCCAGCCTCAACAAAGTCGCGCAGTTTCTCCCTCCTCAGTGAGGCAGGGCAAAAACGCTCCCTAATCATGGTCCTCATCTGGTCATAACTGAGAACCTGACTCCGTACTGACCTCCACCAGTGATGTACCAGATCTCTTAATAGAGTCTGCACCAACTCTATCTGATAGACTCTAAAGTCGAGTCCACATGCCCTATCCACAGCTCCACCTCTAACCCCACCTTCCCAGAGAAAGGGGGTACTCTCAACTGATGAAATGCCTTCAACCAACTGTCTGGTCGAGGCCCTCTATACTCCTCTGGAGCTCTAGCAATCTCAGCAGCAGGTGTTGGTATAGTTGGCACCTGAGTCACTGTATGAGATCTCCCAATGGATCCCTCATGTGCGGGCAGATCAGGAGCACGTCTGCCTACCCTGGCGGCCTTCTCTACCCGTCTGATATACTCTCGGAAGGCTGGTCCCTCCATGGAGACACGATCTGATCCATCTGACCGGGCTCCCTGTGATCCCTGCCTCCCAGCTGCCTCGTTCCCAGTCTCGGGAACGACACTCTCAACAACATCGTCGTGAATCTCCTCTGCTGCACGTAGATCAGCAGCAGGAATCCTACCCCGTCCTCTACCTAGAGGGGGTCTACCTCTACCTCGTCCAGCTGCAGGTAGGGCTCTAGTATGAACCATCTGTAGAGGACATAAACCTAACTTAGAAGGCTATATATATGCCATATGTATAGATATATATATATCACACATCACATCAGATAGTATCTATCTATATATATATATACCTATACTGTCGAGATCTTCAGAGGGGTGATGACTTCACGTACACACTAACCCAAAACGTTTGTACTCATTTCAAACCAAAAATCTTTTGAAAAGTCAGACCCCTTTCAGGTTCTTTTTATTTATCTATTCGACCTTTATCGCAGATTACAAGTGTCATTGTTGTCAACCTGGGCTCTGATACCAACTTTGTAACACCCCAAATCCGTAGGACTCGGAGTGCTACTAGGCTAGGATCTCACAATGGATCCTGACCCTAGCCTGACAACAATTTCACTGAACTTACAACAAGGCACAAATAGATTAAAACAAAACATGAAACTGATATATATAAATCTCAAAAGGTTATATAGAGTACTGCTGAGTACAATCAAAACATAACAAATATATACATGATCAAAAGATCCCAATCCCACGAGGACGACCTAGTGTACGGAGCCCTCAACAGATCACCCTCTCTGGATCACTCTGTAGTTCTCCTAACCTGCGAGGGATCTACAACACGGTATAAAACCGTTAGCTAACCATACACATATATAGAATGAACATAAGCACAATCACATATCAGAAATAATAAACACTTCAGCATGATATCAAACATTTACCCGGTTCATTATCTTTATATAAATGATCCATCACTCATACGATATATATAAGTCGGTATATGAACATAAGTGACACGAGGAATATAATCCTCGCCTCTGTGGGCTATAGCCATCTGGAGTGGATCCGACACACTTCACGTATACCCAATGGGAGTGTTCCATGTCCATCCCGTATACCAAGTCTGACCTATCCACAGAGAACCTCCCAGACTCCCAGCGGGATGTGATAGGGAAAGGTTGTCACAACCCTATAGTGGGAAATCAATAGACCATAGGTCGGTAATAACAGTATCACATGCTAGCAAGCATAAACATACACCACTCATGCAACATCCAATATAGAGATGGCAGCTAAGTAAGTCCTATGGACTTACCTCAGTCTCGGAAGTAATCCCAACTATGATCAACTCTCAGATACGTCCACTCCAATCTGGAGGACAACACGGCCTATATAAGGCATACATATATACATATCAATCTACTATCACACAAAGGGGTCACACCTAGCCCCAAGGGATCCATAAGGATCATATCCAACTCGTAAACCTCAAAGCCCTAACCGGCATATCTATATCATACTCATCATCATCCGATACCTAGCATGATACTAGTTCTCTCATACTAAGAAAGGAAAGGAGCTACCCAACTATAGGTAGTCCCGGGACAAGACGCACATGTGTGATCAAGGGACGCAGGGGCGGAATAGACAACCCGCAGGCGCGGCAGGGAGCAGCCGCAGGTGCGGTGACAAGAGACGCAGGCAAGGCGCGGGCGCTGCGGCACGGCTTCCGCAGGGGCGGCGTCTTCCGGGCGCAGGGGCGGCGACGGTGCAGAACGTGATTTGCGGCTTCTCTTCGGCTCTTCACGTGATCAAATCACGTCTTCTCTCATTCAAATTCACACAAATACATATACATACACATTCCAACATTAATCTATGATCAATACATCTAATCCTATGTTAATGAAGGAAGAATCAAGGAAAGAAAGAATGAGAAGCAAGATCACTTACCACCCTTGTGGTCCTAGGCTGCAGGGAGAGATCACACACCTCAGTAGCTGACTTCCAAGCCCAGCATACACACATCCATCATCAACATCAACCACAACACACAACTCTCAAGCAAAACTCCAAGGAGAACCAAGAACAAGATCAAAGAAGATGAAGGAGAAGGAAGAAGGACGTAGGTCTAGAATGGGGAAGTGAAGAAGGTAACCCTTGCTCAGCAAGGAAACGAAAGAAGTAAAGCAAAGGGTAAAGCACGGGTCAAAGGAGTCAACAAAACCGGCTGTAGCCGCCGGAAACCGCAGGGGCGGTTCCCTGGGCCGCCGGGGCGGCAGACATGCCCGCGGGCGCGGCAAGGCCAATCTCGGCTAAGGTCCAATCTCGGTCCGAAAGAATAGGGCTGTTACAACAATTTTATATTTATGGTCTAATTTCACATTTATTATCCGAGTTAATGTTTTTATCAAACTCCTAAAAGTTAAACGGGGACGGGGATTCCCGATGGGGATGAATATCCGACGGGGATGGTGATGGGGACAATTTTTAATACCCGAACAGGTATGGGGATGGGGATGGGGGTAGTATACTAAAAGGGGATGGGGATGAATAGGGTGCTCCCCGCCTCATATCCGACCCATTGACATCCCTAACATTAACATTAATAGGTTCAAACCCACCAAAATTCACATTTCTAGAGCTCTTCTCCTCCACTTGAATCCTCGGTCGCTTCCTAGACCTATTCGGAGTTCCTGAACTATTGATATCGATTTTAAAACCAGCGGAAGCCCTGTGATCAACCGTGTTGTTGGAAAGTGGGGACAACAGGGGTACCACTTGGGTTTAGGGTTTTGATCATCATCGTCAAATTCCGGGCGATTGGCAATCGAATTACTCCAAATTTTACGAGAGATCTCAAATATAGTCTGATCATGAGGACTTTTAAAGACGAATTCCTTACCGGAGCTAACACGGCTGACCACCGTACGATACTTCTTCTTCAACCTCCTAAGCTTCTCCACCAGGTGGTTCTTGTTGCAGTCCAATTGGATCTTCGACTTGATTTGATCATAAAACGTTGTTGTATCATGGTGATGCCCACTCCAATTCAGGCCTCTCAGCGTGGTGTATTCCAAAAACCCTCTCAACAGCCGGATCTCATCCTCATCAGCCCAGAGCTTCTTGACGGAATCTAGAACGGCATCGTAGATCGTTCTGAGAACAGAAACACCGATGCGAAGAATGACGCGGCCACGCCTGTCTCGGCCTTAGATCTTGAATACTTGAAGCTTCTCAATCACGTATTCATGGTCGGACTCGGAGAAACCTGCTTCTTTGATGCTAATGGATGGAGCGGCTAATGGGATGGAGAAGAAAGGGTTAATAATGCCGGTTATACCCTTCTCATTAAGTGATTAAATGGTTAAAAATTAATTAAAAATATTGAGAGGCCTATTTTGTATCAGCGATACAAAATAGGACCTACTACCCCATTTTCCTCTTAATTTTAACACACTATATAAAATAAAATACACAAGAATAAATTAAAGTTTCCCCCCTTGACAAATCGTCCTCGCTCTGCCATTGCTTGTGGAAATAAGGTGAAGAGAAAATTTTGTTCCTTTTTTTTATACCAAGTTCTAATACCGAATTCTTTCCTTTTTTTTTGGTAATTTTTGAAAAATAAACCCATTTTTTGGTTTATAATCTGGGAAAAAAAAAAACAATAATACCAAAACAAATTAAACTCATTATATATATATATATATATATATATATATATATATATATATATATATATATATATATATATATATATATATATATATATATATATATAAATGAACTCATAGTATAAAAAAATCGAAAATTTTCTCATCATTCCTCTCTATAAAAGCTTTGTCACCGAAACCATATATATATATATAAAATTAAAAGTCTCGAATGACAAAAGTTAATCTACCATATCTATATGCAAGAGCATTTCCGTAGAATTTGAATGTGAGCGGAAGTTGCAAAGAATTTATAATTTGGGTTTTTTCTCTTGGTGTCCTCAAGGTTTGAACTTTTTTATTGGTATCACTAAGTTTTTAAAATTTTTCTTGGTATGATTTCATTTATTTTCTTCTTGTACCCATTCTTAATATTTTACATTAAAAATTCATTATAAAGTGAAAAAGTCCAAACCTCGAGCACACCGGAAGGAGTAAAAACTCCATTAAAAATTAAAAATACAATCGAAAATAAACTAAGTAAATATACTATCGGTATTAGATTGACATGGGTTAGGCATTTATCGTAGGGCTTAGGTTGTAGCAAGAACCGAAGATATATAGGAATGACCACCAAAATGAGTAAATGACGTTCTCTGGTCTTCTACCTTTTTATTTATTAAAGCTTTTAAAATATCAGTTCTACGTGATAAATGAGATGGATAATGATTATGTTGTTTAACAAATTTATTTTTAAAATTTATTTGTAGAAATGAGACTTATTTCTTAAAAAAATATTCGGACAAAAATTACTATTTTGCTTTGATCTGTTAGTTTGATACGGAAAGATTATTTTGATTGAGTATATTAATTTTAAAAAGAAAATTTTCTACCTAACTGCAGAGATTCTAGGTAAATAACTCTCGATATTCTAGTTATTGTTTTTCTTTAACTCTTTGAAAATCAGTTTCCGTTGTTAAAAAAAACCCTAGAGATTCCAAAGCCACAGATTATTGATCCTGTTTTACGCTTAGCAGATTGTGAACGTCTGCAATCATGGTGGTGGGTGCGATAAAGATGGCGATTGCCGACTTCTTGCTGACATTAATGTGGGTGTTCTGCGCTTCCACGATCGGGATATTCACGTCATCGATCGCCGGAGCGATCGGCGTTGAGGGCTATCCAACGCTCTTGATTATGACGGCTTTGATCGCAACTCTGGTCTTCATCTTCGATTTCGTCGGAGCTCTCCTCGGCGGCGCCACATTCAACCCCACCGCCACCGCCGCCTTCTACGCCGCTGGAGTCACTAAGGATTCGCTCTTCTCCATGGCCCTCCGATTCCCCGCTCAGGTACATTTTTCCATTTTGGATTTTTTTCGCTGAATTGTGAAATTCAACAAATCGATTGAAATCGACAGTAGTGAAATTCTCGGATCTAGCGTATTAGAAGGTTCGATTGTATGTATGTAGGCTGCGGGTGCGGTGGGAGGCGCGATGGCGATAATGGAGGCGATTCCGAAGGAGTATAAGCACATGCTTGAAGGTCCATCGCTTAAGGTGGACCTTCACACAGGAGCAATCGCTGAAGCGGTGCTGACGTTTCTGATTACGTTTGCGGTATTGGTGATCATTGTTAAGGTACCTGGTGGTACGGTGCTGAAGACGTGTTTGCTCTCTGTGGCTACCGTGGCTGTGGTTGTGCCTGGTGGTGCTTATACTGGCCCTTCTCTTAATCCTGCCAATGTCAGTCTCTTACTTCTTTTCTACACTTTTAGCTCTCATTTCATGCTTCTGAAAATCAAAGTTGCACGTAAACCAGAAACGGAAAACGATAATCCTAAATAAAACATAGTAATATGGATGTCATGTTTGTATATTTAGTATCCCTCCCAAAGCTCACATTAATCCCCACCTGTTACCATAGTTTAATTGTGTGATTTCACATCCGATGGATGGCCGAAAACCGTCTCGTGAAAATCCGTTAACATGCGGGAATAATTCAGGTGATGAGACGGGTCGAATACGACTCAAATAGGGTGTATCAACTCTACATTGTGTTCGTGTTCATTATCTTTTGTTATGTTTTTACCTTTAGTTCATTCTATGTTTTGGATTCTATGTTTTGGAGGTGTGTAAAATTGTATATTTAAATTTAACCTATACAATCTCAATTTGTTTAAATTTTGGTTGAATACTAGTTAAAAAAACAGGTTAAATTTCACCTAAAATACCCGAACCACACTTTCATCCGGCGAATACGGGTAAGGATTACGGGTCGGATGAAGATTTTAGGCACATTCACTCATCATCCGACCCATTGTTATCCCTATATCTAACCCTTTTCCGATATTGAAATGGACAGGTATCTGGACCTTGCCGTTCCTAATTTGACCGACGACACTGTATAAAAGTTTACGTGCAAATTTGAAAATGAATGTAAAAATGTTTGTAATGAAATGAAAGAGCATATTTTAAGGTTGTGTTATGTGGGCAGGCGTTTGGATGGGCATACCTGAACAACATGCACAACACATGGGAGCAGCTCTACGTCTACTGGATATGCCCCTTCGTCGGAGCAATCACCGCCGCTGCCGTATTTCGGGTTGTCTTCCCTGAGAAGAAGAAGCAGCCCAAGAAGTCCCGTAAGGTAGAATAGTCACCTTAAGCTCATCAACTAGGCTTTTATTAGCTTCTTCATTTATCTTTAACTCACTTGGATCATCCAGAACTCATTAGTTTTGATCTCTGTCCAATCTTCGTTGCTCTTCAGTTTTCATGTATTACTTTGATAAATTTTACTGTATCAGGTTTCTTTTATTGTCTTCTGATGCTTATTTTTAAATTTGTTTGATGAGACCAAACATTCAGACTCGTTTGGTATCGCTAGAAATCATTCCCGGTGATTAAATAATTTTAAATTAATCAAAAACTATGTTTGTTTAGAGGTCTTTTTACGTATGAATGTAATATAATCAATTTCATTTCTACCAAAAAATATATATAATCAATTTCATTTTCATTCCTTTCACCATTCCACCACTAGGCTCAATTCAAACAAAACTCAATATGTTACTTTCTTTCAAAATTATTTAATCTTTAAATTAATATCATTGATGTGTTACTTGACATTAACCATTTTTCTTACTTTCATTCTTCCATTTTTTTTAACTTCTCTTCAAAAACAATTTGAAAACCAAAATAATTTAGGCCAAAGAACCATACTTAAGTTATTTATTTATTTATTTAATTAATATCGTTGATGTGTTAGAGGACATTAACTGTTTTTTATACTCTTATATACAAAAAATTACTGTAAGTTTAAAGTTCATTAATCTCGGGTTGTCCTTTGTAAGCAAATGAGAGTCAAAATTATTTGAACAACCATTTTTAGAAGGTGAGTCCGGTTAATTTGTGTGATGCATGAAATTTCGCATTTAATTTTGTGATTGATTACTCTAAATTTTGCATTAAGCTAAGATTACAACATTGTAGTTCTGGACATATTTTATTAATTAATTTATTTAAATTTGTCAAAACCGCAAATATTAATCAAAAGTTAAATAGTATAGTTCAATCAACGCTCCTTTCGTACTATTGGTTTAGTATGAAGCTAAAAATATTAATTAGCTAAAAATATACAAAACTAATAAAAGTTTACTTAAAAAGAATCATTCCAATAAAAATATTCCACTTACTTTGTCAACTTAAACATAAAATTAATTTGATAAAAATGGATTAGTAGAAGGTTATTAAAATAACCTTTTGTAAACCACATATAGACCACTTAATTTTTTTTGATCAGAAGTAATAAATGAAAAGAGGCTCTCCATGCGAATGCCTAGAGAAAAGAAAGGCTAACAGAAAAAACAAAAGGAGATGGAGAAGAGTACTTGTAAAAAAGAAGCCGAAACCTGTAAAAGAAGAAATGGTGGATGTCTTTTCAAACTTATGTACAAATCATATGTACAGTTACATAGGGCTCTTTTCGTCATTTACAAAAAATGTAATAACAAGTGATGAACAAAAAACAAGAGAGGGAAGAGCCCTAACAAAAAAAATAAAACAAAACAAGAAGAAGAAAGCAAAACCATAGAAAATGGATAGAGGGCAAGAAAAGGCTCTACTATTTCATTTCTAGTCTTTGCGGATGATATCATTATATTTACCAAAGCAATGACCGAAGCAACAAACAAAATCTTGTTAGTCTTAAAAGATTACTGTAAAACCTCAGGACAAGTAATTAACTACCACAAGTCTTCACAACATCAAACAACGTTGATCATGCAAATAAAAGAAGAATCCAAGCTCACCTTGGTATCTCCTCCTCTACAAATTTAGAACAATTTCTAGGGTGTTCCATCATAAATGGAAGAGCTAACAAAGATATTTTTAACTCGGTCATTCAAAAATTAAGACAACAACTTACAAAATGGAAGGTTTCATCCCTCTCACAGGAAGGTCGAACAAACCTAATTAATGTCAGCCTGAATGCCAAACCGAGCTACCTTATGCAGACATTTATGCTGCCTACATGTATTCATAATGAACTCGACACAATCAATAGAAATTTCTTTTGGAACAAAGGGCCGAACTATCACCCACTTATTAGTTGGGACAATCTGTAAACCGAAAGCCCTAGGCGGTACATGGATAAGGAAAGCAGAGGACATGAATAAGGCAATGCAAATGAAACTCCTATGGAAAATAATGGCAGAACCTGACAACATCTGAGTTAAAATCATAGAAGGAAAATATCTTCGTGGTCAAAACGTTTGGGACTATGAGACGGGAAAAAACACCTCTTGGCAATGGAAAAATTGATTAAATTGAAATAAGATTTTAACAAAGTTTTGAGATGGAGGGTAGGAGACGGAAAAACGGTAAGATTATGGGAAGATAGATGGTTACTAGAGGAACCATTAGAAGTTATAGCCTTTGATCGAACCATAATCAAAATTAAAGAAAATGTGAGTGCCTTCCTTTCGGGCAAAAAATGGAACGAATCACTCCTTGACCAACTAAGTTGTCCTCTCCCAACAGATATCATCAATCAAATATAGAACTACAATATCCCGAACAATGATATCAGAGATAGAATTTATTGGTCCGCCAATGATGATGGTTCGTACTTCACTAAATCGGCCATGAATTTGATTCAAAGGAAAAAAGTTGGGGTCTCTCAAGACAAAACTTGGATATGCAAACCAAAAATTATACCCAAGGTTCAAAACTTCCTATGAAAGTTGACTTTCAATGGGCTCCCAACCAAAGCAAACCTAGAAAAACAAAGAATCCCGGTAACTATGTTGTGCATTTACTGTAACTATCATACAAAGAGTGCTAAACATCTTTTCTTGGAATGTTATTGCACTCACAAAACCATGGATTGCACCAAATCATCTACCATCATAAACGATTGTGTAACAAACAACTATTCCCTATATGACATAGTACTAGAACTGAAGGAAAAAAACAACTGAGATGGAATTCAGATTACTTCATATGACGTGGTGGAATATATGGCTAGATAGAAACCAAATAATTTTTAACAACAAAAGAGCAACGCAAAACTTGAAACATATCACATCCAAACAAAATGAAGAATGGGAACAGGCCAATACTAAAAACGTGAACATCTGTCTTTCCCATACAAAATCACGAAGGAGGACAAAAAAGATCAGCTGACAAAAACCAAAACCAAACTTTGTTAAGTTAAACTTTGATGCGTCATCAAACAATGTTAACCAGTTCGCATACGGCTTCATCATTCGTGACAACCATGGCCTTACATTGGTGCATGGAAAAGGAAAATGTCATGCAAAATCAATTCTTGAAGCAGAAGCTTTCGCACTGCGGGAAGGTCTACAAAAGGCCATATAGCTAGGGATTTCGGCAATAGAGATTGAGGGGGATAATTTGATGCTCATTAACTCGATCAACCACATATAGAAACCCCCATGGGAGACTGACATGATTATCTCCGACATATCCCCTAGTATTTCGAAGTTCTCCCAAGTCACTACCTCACACATCTTTCAGGAAATCAACACGGCTGCGGAGAAGATCGCAAAACACGACCTTTCTGCTTCTATTGGTCATGATGTCCTTCCAGATGATGTTCTTGTACTCATTTGAAAGGATGTTGTAGGTTGGTTAGTTTCTAGAAACTAACCTACCTACCTTAGTTACCTTGTATCAAAACAAATAGAGGGCAGAAAAGAAGATTAATAATGTTTTAACAACATTCATATTCTCATCCTTTCTATGGTCTCCAGTAATCCTATCTCTCGGGTTCGTCATGTTTAAAAGGTACTAGCGAGATATCCTGACGAATCTCTTTTTACCTGGATTTATGTATCATAAAATAACCCTTTATTAGGGAATTTGTTTCCAAAAAAATAATCAAATTGTTGAACTTTATGCAAATTCATCTCTTCTGATCGGGATATTTGTTTCTAATTAAATTGATGAAGAGCAAATATTTTGTTTTCATCTTCCTATTTACATAAAATCAACATTAGAGTGTATGTTTCCTTTTGCATGTACACTTCAAACGTTGGATGACCATGAGTGATACATCGTCAAACAAAAAATCTCTTCTCCGTTTTTCCACACCAAATATTTCTTGTGTGTTGTTGGCTTGAGTACATTTGCTCTCACAATCAGGCTCACATTTGTAATTGGATGAAAGTAGTGACTTTCGACCTTCAAATTAAGTTTATATTTTGTTCGAAAGATCGTCTTCGAGCGATACACCAAACTAAGGTTTGTAAGAATACATTTTCACTATTATACTTTAGTCCTATTTCAGTGCAGTGCCAATACTTTTTGGTACGTTCATAGCCGATCCGAAAACTAGTTTCAATTGAGAAAATAAAATACGATGTTGGTTTAAATATACTTTACTTTCGAGTTTCGACCATTATAAATATTCCTGATGTCAACGGGTAGCTCTAAAAATGTTCTTGCAAAAGGATTCAAGCTTCGGTTAATTGACCATGTATTTACAAACTTGATTTGGAATTTCATTTAAATTAAACAACTCATAAATCACCCAAAAGAAAGAATAATCTCACAAACTATGCTTAAATAACAAAAGTTACTTGGGCCAATGAAACTACAAATGGGTCAATTTAAACTCAATAGTAAAGCTCCGCAAAGTCTACTAAATAATGGGAAATGTGCTAGAGGTACTTTTGAATGTCTTCTAAATAAAAGAGTATGAAGCCAATACTTTTTGGTACGTTCATAGCCGATCCGCAAAATATTAATCAAAAGCTAAATGGTATGGTTCAATTAACTCTCCTCTTCATACGTATTGGTTTAGTATGAAGCTAAATATTTTAATTAGCTAAAAATATACAAAAATAATAAAAGTTTACTTAAAAGGGAATCATTATCCAATAAAAGTATCCCTCTTACTTTGTCAACTTGAAAATAAAATTAAATTTATTAAATATGGATTAGTGAAATGTTATTTAAAATAACCTTTTTTAAACTATATATAGACCACTTAAACTTTTTTGAACATAAGTAATAAAAAAGGGGAGAAGAGGCTCTTCAGACAAACGCCTAGAAAAAGGAAAGGCTAACATTTGCATTAAAGATGATTTAAAAGGGATCTTTATATTTCCACCATAAAGGTACATTGTACTTTTATCGTGGAAAGATGTACACGCACTTTAGACTTAACTTAATTATTTTAGTTATTGTTTTATTATTGGTGTGACGATATGTGTTATCGATTAATTTTCGTTATTGTTTTTTTATCTTGTTTTTGTTATTTTTTTCGTTATCTTATAAATTTTGATTTTTTGTATTTTATTGTTACCATTACATTTTTCGTTTTTATTACTACGTCATTGTCATTAACTTTTCCGTGTTTCTAATTTTGTACTATAGTTACTTGGTTATGTTATTATGCCGTTAAATTTTCGCATGGATACTATAACTTGCAAAACCCAAAACTCGATCTTAAAACTAGCAACCAAAATGTAATTTACTAAAAAAAAATAAAAAATACCCCTAAAAGCACCTTAGGTGCGTTAAATCTAAAAACCAAATCTCCTAAAATCACTTTAAATTCGTGAAACAAAAAACAACCGTAACAAAATCCGAGGGTTGTCCACTAGCACATATTCTTGCATATTGGAACATTGTACATGAAGAAAGTGTGGATGGAATGGATGCCCAGTATGCAACTCGAATTAAGATGTTACGGGACCTTTATGTTGAATATGGTTGACTCGTATCTTATTTATAGTTGAGTGAATTTTTCTCGAGTCATTATTTTTATCACAACAATACGTTGAAGTATACAAATCATTTAATTATTTTCCTTCGTTACATTTATTACTAATTAACTTTAACATCATGAAACAACAAACGTTTGTAACAAAAATCGAAAACTCGTAATGTCAAAAAAACTTAAGAGAAAAAAAAAAACTTGAAACGCATAAACTCGAAAACCGAAACTCATAAAATTCGAAACTCGATCTTAAACTCAATAACTAATATATCATTTTAAAAAAACTATTTGCACCTAAGGTGCGTTAATATCTAAAAAATTGTCATTGCACCTTGGGTGCATTAACCCTTAATTAGGGGTGAACATTAAAGGAGTGGAACTAAGATCTCTCATTAAAAAAAAATAAAATAAAAGGAGATGGGGAAGAGTACTTGTGAAAAGAAGACGGAGCCAACAAAAGAAGAAATGGTGGATGTCTTTTCAACTTATGTACAAATCAAATGTACAATTACATAGGGGTATTTTCTTTATTTACAAGAAATGTAATAACAGGCAATGAACGAAAAACAAGAGAGGGAAGAGCCCTAACATAAAAATTAAAACAAAATAAAAAGAAGAAAGCAAAACCATGAAAAAAGGATAGAGCGCAAGAAAAGAAGATTAGTAATGTTTTAACAACATTCATATTCTCATCCTCTCTATGGTCTCCAATAATCCTATTTCTCGGGTTCATCATGATTAAAAGGTACTAGCTAGATACCCAGGTTTTTGAAAATCTCGTTATTGCAATCCAAACGGATCTCTCTTTACCTGAATTTATGTATCATAAAATAACCCTTTATTAAGGGATTTGTTGCCAAAAAAATAATCAAATTGCTTGAACTTTATGCAAATTCATCTCTTCCGATCGGGATATTTCTTTCTAATTAAATTGATGAAGAGCAAATAGTTTGCTTACATCTTCCTATTTACATAAAATCAACATTAGAGTGTGTGTATCATTTTGCATGTACAATTCAAACATTGGATGACCATGAGGGATACATCGTCAATCTAAAAATCTCTTCTCCGTTTTTCTACACCAAATATTTCTTGTGTTTGTTGGCTTGAGTACATTTGCTCTCACGCACAATCAAGCTCACATTTGTAATTGGATGAAAGTAGTGGCTTTCGACCTTCAAATTAAGTTTATATTTGGTTCGAAAGATCGTCTTTGAGCAATACACGAAACTAAGGTTTGTAAGAATACATTTTCACTATTATACTTGATATATAACATGATTTATCGACCTGTTTTAGTCATGCATTTAGGTAGATTTCCCCTTTCCACATTCATGTTTTAGCCTTAGTTTGTGCCATTTATGTTTATTTAGTTCTACTTTGCAAGAATAGATGTCTACACATACTATTTGTGGCTTTGTAGGTGATTTGGCACATTATAGAGCTAAAACGACATATTTGATGATCAAGCCTCAAAGTTAATGCATTGAAGCGAGCATACGTGCACGGAAAAGGGCAAGAAGTCAAGCTAAAGGCATGAAGGAACGACCAAGGAGTCATCTCGGGCGAGATAGAAGCATTTCGACCCGTGATCCAAGCTATTGTTGTGCATCTCGGTCGGCATCTCGGTCGACATCTTTGGTGATTTGACCGAGATCCATATGACGCTGAAAATCGAAGACGAAATCTCGGTCCCGACAGTGACTGATCTCAGCCGAGATCCAGCCCGAGATTTTCCGTGAGCGTTATATTTCGTTTACGGGCTTTTTTCTTTTTGGCCCAATGTCTTTTAGCTAGGTTTTGTGTATAAAAGGAAGCATTGGATTCATTCCAAAGGGTGTGCTTATTCAGGGCTAGAGTTGTCCTAGAGGGGGGAGTCGTCTCCTACCCTGCCATCTTATTCATTCATCATTCTTCTTAGTTAGTTTAGATTAAAGTTCAAAACTTTCATATTCAGATTTGATTAGACGACATTGTTGATTCAAGATTTGGCAAGATTGTAGGTTTTCATTGAAGTTGAGTAGTTTCTTTTCTCCCTTTTGTTATTTAGTTGTAGATTTTGATATGATTGTTATTGGCTAGACTATTGTGATTCCAAGGTTGACGGGGATTTGTTTATACCTTGTAAAATGAGGGATTGTTCCCTATAATTGTTTGAATCTCTTTAAATCCTATGGAAATGTTTGGTTTTTTGCAAGTTTAGAATCAATCTAAACCACTTCAACCTAAGTAGGAATTGAGTCGTAACTGAGATATTCCTTATTATATACATAAGAGAACTTGTTCCTATGTAATAAAGGTTTAACCTTTATTGGATAGAATGTGTCCTTATTCCTTCCTTTGAGGCAATAATTCCTGAGACGTGTAACACCCCAAATCCGTAGGACTCGGAGTGCTACTGGGCTAGGATCTCACAATGGATCATGACCCTAGCCTGACAACAACTTCACTGAATCTTACAACAAGGCACCGATAGATTAAAACAAAACATAAAACTGATGAATATATATATACTGATCAAAAGGTAATATATAGTACTGTTGAGTACAAAAGTCAAAACACAACTCCGTACAACATAAATAACCCGAAACCCCGATATCGTCCCTGTGTACGAAACCCTCAGCAAATCACCCCTCCGGATCACTCTGCAGTTCTCCTAACCTGCAAAGGATCTACAACACGGTATAAAACCGTTAGCTAACCATACACAAATATAAGATAGGCAAGAGCACAACCACACATCATATAAACGATAACACATCAACATGATATCACACATTTACCCGGTTTATTATCTTTATAACGTTAAGCACGCAAGAGTATATAAATCAGTATATGAAAATAGGTGACACGAGGAATATAATCATCGCCTCTGCGTGCAATAGCTAGCTGGAGTGGTATCAGCGCACCTTCCCGTATACCGTAAGGAATGGTATCAGTACCTTTCCCGTATACCAAGTCTAACTAGCGTACATAGAACTTCCCAGACTCCACTACGGGATGAAAGGGTTAAGTTGTCACGTCCACTACAATGGGCGGTCAATATAACATAGATCGGTAATGAATCATATCGCATGCTAATAAGCACATAACACACGTCACTCAAGCACACATCCAATATAAGGATGGTAGCTAAGTAAGTCCTATGGACTTACCTCAATCTCAAAAGTATCTCGCTACGAACAATTCCCAGAAACGTCCACTCCAACTGGAAGACAACACAACCTATACAAGGCACACATATATATATCACAATCCTATCACACAAAAAGGGTCACACCTAGACCCAAGGGATCCATAAGGGATCAAATCCAACCCGTAACCTCAAGGCCATAACCGGCATATCTATATCATACTCGTCATAAACCGATACCTAACATGATACTTGTTCCCTCATACTAGAAAGGAAAGGAACTACCTAACTATAAGTAGTCCCGGGACAAGACGCACCTGCGTGAACTAAGGTCGCAGGGGCGGAAAAGATCACCCGCGGGCGCGGCAGGTAGAAGCCGCAGGGGCGGTGACACGGAACGCAGGCAAGCGCAGGTACGCCGCTGGCACGACGCAGGCGCTGTGGCACGGTAGCCGCGGGGGCGGCAACAGTGCAGAATGACACTTCGCGGCTTCTCTTTAGCTCCTCACGTGATCAAATCACGTCTTCACTCATCCAAAACCACATACAAACATATACATACACGTTCCAACGTCAAACTATGATCAACTTACATCTAAACCTAAGCTAAAGAGATGGAATTAAAGAAGAAGAGAAGGGGAAGAAGAAAAGGACTTTCCACACTTGAGTCCTAAGCTGCACAGAGGATCAACACACCACACCACTAACTCTAGATCTCAACAAAGCATCCCACATCGTCAACATCATCATCCACACACTTAAACACATCCAAGCTCAAGGATTCTCACACACAAACTCAAGGAGAGAGAAGAAGATGCAAGTAGGACGTAAGTGAGTTGGAAAGGTGAAGTGAAGAAGTGAAACCCTTGCTCAGCAAGGTTGGAAAGGGTAAAGACAAGGGTTAAAGCACGGGTCAAAGGAGTCAACAAAACCGGTTGCAGCCGCCGTAAACCGCAGGGGCGGATCACAGGGCCGCAGGGGCGGGAACCCGCAGGGGCGGCGGTCAAGCCCGCGGGTGCGGAAAGGCCTATCTCGGCCAAAGCCAATCTCGGCTATGGTTCGATCTCGGTCCGAAAGAAAAGAGCTCTCACATCTCACCCCCCTAAAAACAAGTTTCGTCCCGAAACTTGCAAGATCCTAAAACCACTCGGACTCATAAGCCGAGGTAACACTCTCTATAACCTCAAACATAAGCATGGAGTAAATCATCAACTCTAGCAGTAACTATAATATCCAGGGCCTAGAGAAACCATCTCTAGCTAGCTATAAACACCTCACAAGGCATAGAGGAAGCACATCTCTAGCCGTAACATAATCACAACAAAAAGGCATGGAGGGAGAACATCTCCAGCACTATTATGTCCATCAAAATAGCATGGAGGGAAGAACCATCTCCAGCTAAACCTAAGCGTATCACAATAGCATGGAGGGAAGAACCATCTCCAACTATAAACAGGAAATCATACTAGCATAACAAGATCTAGTAAGATCATAATCACATTAAAGCTAGCATGAAATAAACATATCACGACATATACGCATGTAAGCACATAAGACTCACCAAACTAGTACTAAGATCTACTCGGTGATCCTACTGGTGCGCCTATCTCGGCATAGAACTCTGGATAGTTCCTCTGAATACGATCCTCAGTCTCCCATGTAGCCTCCTCGGGTCCTCGTCTCGACCACTGTATCCTCAACATAGGGATGTCCTTCGAACGCAGGCGTCTCATACCTCGCTCTGGGACTGCAATAGGATGCTCTACAAACGTGTGGTCCGGCTCAACCACCAAATCCTCATAACTCACAATGTGCCTCGGATCTGGTATGTACTCCCTCAGCTGAGACACATGAAATACATGGTAAACACCCTCTAATCTCGGAGGCAAAGCTAACTTGTAAGCTGCGCTCCCAACCCGATCCAGAATCTCGAACGGTCCGACATATCGGGGACTCAACTTCCCCTTAATGCAAAAACGTCTAACACCTCGTGTCGGGGACACTCTCAGCCACACATGGGCTCCAACCTTGAACTCTAGAGGTCTACGCCTCCTGTCAACATAAGACTTCTGACGGCTCTGTGCAGTCAGCATACGCTCTCTGATCAATGCTACTCGAGCCATATCATCCTGAATCTGATTAGGTGCTAAACCACTAACACTGCTCTGCTCATCCCAGCATAACGGGGTACGACATCTATGTCCATACAGTGCCTCATATGGGGCCATCCCAATAGATGCATGCCAGCTGTTGTTGTAGGAGAACTCAACAAGTGGGAGATGATCCGTCCACACCTGTCCCCAATCCAACACACAAGCTCGCATCATATCCTCTAGGGTCTGAATGGTCCTCTCTGACCGACCATCTGTCTGAGGATGGAACGCAGTCGTGAAGTGCAAACTCGTCCCCAGGGCAGTCTGAATCTACTTCCAGAATCTCGAGGTAAATCGCCCATCTCTGTCTGAGACGATCGTCCTCGGTACACCATGGAGTCTCACTATCTGCCTAGTGTACTCCTCAACTAATCTGCTCACCGGCCACGTCTCCCTGATAGGAATGAAACGTGCCGTCTTCGTCAATCTGTCTACTATGACCCAGATGGCATCAAAACTCCGGCTCAGTCTCAGTCCGGTCACAAAATCCATGGTGACGTCCTCCCACTAACTCTGTGGAACAGGAAGTGGATGGAGCTCACCTCCAGGTCTGAAATGCTCGATCTTGACCTACTGACAGGTCGCACACTGTGGCACAAATCTGGCTACATCGGGCTTCAACCCTCCCCACCAGTATATATGTCTCAAATCCTAATACATCTTACTCGTACCTGGACGTACCGAGTAAGGTGTACAATGAGCCTCCTGTAAAATCCTCTGCCTCTGCTCTATATCAACAGGTACACAGACGCGACCATGGCGCCTCAAAACTCCATCTGCTCCAAGCAGGAACTGTGGTGCCTCATCCCGAGACATCCTATCTCCGATCCTTTGTAAGGTCGGGCAAGTCTCCTGTTTCTGTCGGATCTCATCCAACAGATCAGGAAGGACCTCTAATGTACGCAGCTGGGCATCCTCATCAGGAAACTGGATGTCCAACTCTAACCAGATAAGATCTCTCTGCAACTGATGTTGAACTGTCAGCCTCGCAATCGCCTGCTCTCGAGGCGTCTTCCTGCTCAGGGCGTCGGCGACCACGTTCGCCTTCCCTGGATGGTACAGAATCTCTAAATCAAAGTCCTTGATCAGCTCAAGCCACCTACGTTGGTGGTTATTCAATTCCCGCTGCGTGAAAATATACTTCACACTCTTATGGTCTGTGAAGATCTTGTAATATCCCGGATTTTTTGGACTATCCGATCTAGATTGTAGTAGTTGTTTAATTTCCGAGTTATAGGTTTCCAGTTGATTTAGCAATAAATCAACTAATTCGGAAATTAGTTAGTATATATTTAACGGACAATCGATACTTTTTAAGGGAAATTCTAGGTATATAATTATATATATATAATTATAATTTTGTGGATTATTAAAATTTAGAATTTAGATTCATCGATCTTTATGGCTGAGAAAATATCGGAAAGTAACGGAATTGGTATAAATTCGTAAAACTATTCTCGTAGCACGATTCTCACTATTCATCATCCCTAATCTCTAAAAATAAACCTTTCAATGTCTTACTCATCTCATTGGCACCACGATATATACCCATATGTCACGATCTTAACCTGACATATGTTCTTTCATCTCAATGTCTATCGGTGCCCATCCCAAGTATTGACATCTTACACCTTATCCGTTTAAGGTTTAATCCAACCCGTCAACACAATGACAATATGTCTGAAATTGACCTCCCACACTCTGTATTCAACCACAACCCCTGGCTTGACAAGTTAGTCATTTAGTAATGATAGGTGGGTTGTCGAGTGGTTTATCACTTCCTGCCTGCGCGTATTTTATCTCAGTATAATCATTGTTATACGGGTCCGGTCAACGTCGTAGGGGTTCCTTAGAACCGTCCCAGATCCGTTCATCATCTCATCGATCTCACCCTTACTATTATTGAGGGTATACTCTAACTCAAGTCGTCTAATACTTAGCACTTCCTTTCGTAGAGGTAATGACTCCGCAACTTCAGTACAACCATTGTCGCATTACTAAAACTATAATTACTCACTTCTTGGTACCGGAAGTTTTCCCCTTCGCTCGGTAACTTGTCCACATGGAGTTGTAAACTTAGTCACAATGACTTTCCTGTCCGCTAATACACTTCCGCTCAACTTATTTTAGTACCACTTGAATAATTTGCTTTAGAGGTACACGAGCTTCTCTTTAAGTCCAACTAACTTGCAAGCGTAACTATGTCGCCTCAAAACCTCATTGGTTCCCATACCGAGGAATGATGATTAAATCACTTCGCGCTACTTTACGCCAAAAGTCATTGACAACATGGAATAAATTTGTTGCTTTCATCGACTCTTCTATATTCGGTTAGATAATGACTCTCGGCTCCGTAACTAGCCTAGATTACCAAGGGAGTATTCCGCTCCTTGAAAAACTCTATAAATTGGTAATATACTATATTTATCTTGTCAGGGTGACACCATATCCATGTAATAATCACTAGTCACCCCTCATCTTTCTATCTCGTGTTCGTTTCCGCCGAGGTGCATTCTTCAACTATAATCGACCAACCCGACAAGTCGTTTCCCCTTAGGTGATGAGATCCTCACCTTAGAGCATGTACCAACGTTCTCAGTCCTATGATTCCATATCACATCCCTTGCCTACTATGGTTTCCTTGACGATGTCTTACTTCTATGACTCAACTCCCTTTCGTGAGATCACACCATTAACCCAACTTAGGCAAAACTCTATGCACACTCTTGACTTTACTCCATTTATGCAGAATATTATATTGAAAGTAACCATCTTCTTTAACACCCTTGACTTCCTCCATTTAAGCGGAATAGTTGATTAAAAGTAATCATCTTTTTGCACTTCTTAAGTTCTTCTCACATACCCATTATTAGATAGTCGACTTCCAACAAGTAGTTGACTTAAGGTCGCTTCTAATTGTCAAAATACCCACACGTATTAATTACCTCCAAAACTCGAACTGAACCTTCTCAAATGACGGACTTGTTTATCCTCTTCCTAAATAAGTCACCTTGTCTTTGTTTAACAATATGAGGCTTATCTAAAAAGACAGTTACCTACTTTACCCAAAATCACTAACTTAGCTTTTTCCATACTCCCAAGGTTGATATACCTCCGGACAACCTGCTCCTTTGAACTCGTCCATTTCTGTTTGCTTTTCTGGTTCACTCTTCGTCACACGCTTCTCTTCTAGTGCAAGAGATTTAAACTTCTCAGACTCAACTTATGTCGTCCATTCAACAACTCCGTGCTCCTCCGGTACTTCATGATGCCTTATCCACCCGCTCATTCACTTACTATAACATAAGTTCTTGCCTTCTCGCGGTTCTCTTGTATGATCTTTTGATCTTGATAGCTTAGGTCCTTCGACTAGAGGCACCACTGTTTGACCTCACTTCCCTCCTTTTTGGTGTTTCTTCGCCTTATCGTCATAAAGGAAACCGGTAAACTCCGCGTGAATCCCCACCTTGCCATTCTTTTCATAACTCTCATAATGTTGACTCTTCACTTGATGGTACCTCGTAAGCTTAACTTACGGTATCTTATATCATTCACCCTTGTTTCGATCACGTTTCTCATCTTGACTCCCAAGCTTAGGAGCGTTTAGGGAAAGTTTCACTTCTCGTGATGGAACACCGCCTTTAACCTTGTTTAGAATGCACCCATCTCCTCCTTGCTATCTCCATTGTTCTTGTCGTACGTGGTCCTCAAACACGGTAGCTCCAATGGACGCTCCCCTGGTCCTGGCAGATGGAGAACTCTGCGCCCGGACCTCCCAACGGTCCTATCCCTAGCCTTGGGAACGATGCTCTCGGAGACGTCCTCTACGGGAACCTTATCTACTGGTGGATCCACAACTGGCGGGTCCGCAATGGGATACGTCCCCGACCTCTCGCGCCTGGAGGTCTTCCTACTCGTCCCCGCCCTCTAGGGACGGTAGGGGAAAGTGGTGGTCTACCCCTGGCGGGTCCTACGGTAGCTCTCGTACGTGCCATCTGATAGCGTATAACGTTTATTTAAAAATAAACGTGTAGGTACTATTACGATCTCGTATGGTAATACTTCTAAAAGCATAAAGGTAAACATGGTCATAAAGCATATTCAAAACATACAAGTCCAAAACATCCTAAGGCCACATACGTAGCTAGGTACATACAAATCCACATACATCCTAAGGTCATATATATAACTATATATACCTAATTGTAATCCAGAGATCTATGTCGCCGAGGTTTGCGGAAGGAGCGGTGGTCCCGTACATTCTAACCCAAACCCGACTCATGCATATGATTTTGAAAACGAAAAGTCAGAACCCATGTGGGTTCTGTTTTATACCTCATTCGGCCTTTAAAAGATTGCGAGTTCCATTGTTCTCAACCTAGGGCTCTGATACCACTTTTGTAACACCCCAAATCCGCGGGACTCGGGGCGCTACGGGCGAGACCTCACAATGGGTCCCGACCCTTAGCTTGACAAAAATTTCACCGGACCTTCCAACATGGCACATATAAAGTCGAAATCGGACTCGTGTGACAACAATTATGACTTAAATAAAATTATGACTTAATAATAAAAAGATAAGAAATCGGACTTGTGTGATTTATGTTTTGTGCTATGGATGTGTTTGTGCCTTCACCGCTTTCCTAATATCTAGAATATGAGCTAACGGTTTAAAACCGTCACGTAGTTGACTTGCAGGTTAGGGATGCCGCCGAGTGAGGTGGAGGAGTGGACAGCCGGGGTCTCCGTACATATAGGACGGGGATGTTTGGAGTCATATTTCATGTTCTCGTTTTGGATATTGTCGTATGTTAGATTTCGGATTTATTTACGTTGTTTTGAGGACTCGGCTGAGTTTCCAAGTTGTAGTTTCGTACTTTTCGTTCCGCATACATTAAAAATATATTTGAGTTTTCGCCTTTATATGTGCCATGTGAGGTCTCGCCCGTAGAGCCCCGAGTCCCGCGGATTTGGGGTGTTACAGATCTGGCATGTAGCACCATACAGGTAATGTCTCCAGATCTTCAGTGCATGAACTACCGCTGCCAACTCCAGATCATGAGTCGGGTATTTCTCCTCATACGTCTTCAGCTGTCGAGACGCATATGCAATCACTCTGCCTCTTTGCATCAAGACACATCCCAAGCCTAGCTTGGATGCATCACTGTGAACCACAAAATCCTCAGTACCCTTTGACTGTGCCAAAATAGGAGCAGAAGTCAAACGCCTCTTCAACTCCTCAAAACTCTGTCTGCACTGATCAGACCACACAAATCTGGTAGTCTTCCTCAGCAAACTCGTCAGTGGACGGACAATCATAGAAAAACCCTCTATGAAGCGTCTGAAATAACCGGCTAGGCCAAGGAAACTACGTACATCCTTGATGTTCGTCGGTGTCGTCCAAGCTGCTACTGCCTCTATCTTCGCTGGATCCACCTTGATCCCCTCAGCTGATACTATATGACCCAGGAATGCTACCTCTGGCATCCAGAACTCACACTTAGAGAACTTAGCATAAAGTTCTCTATCCCGCAAAACCTGCAATACAGTCCTCAGATGTCCTGCATGCTCCTCACTGCTACGAGAATATACCAGAATGTCATCTATGAAAACCACCACAAACTGATCCAGGAAGTCGATGAAGATATTGTTCATCAACTCCATAAAGACGGTTGGGGCATTCGTAAGCCCAAATGGCATCACTACAAACTCGAAGTGGCCATATCTGGTCCGGAATGCTGTCCTATGCACATCCTGCTCCCTCACCCTCAACTGGTGATACCCGGAACGCAGGTCAATCCTGGAGAACACAGTAGCTCCCTATAACTGATCTAACAAATCATCAATGCGCGGCAGTGGATACTTGTTCTTGATGGTCACCTTGTTCAGCTCTCTATAGTCTATGCATAACCTCGGTGATCCGTCCTTCTTCCGTACGAAGAGGACGGGTGCTCCCCAAGGGGACACGCTAGGGCGAATGAAGCCCTTATCAGCCAACTCCTCGAGTTACTTCTTCAGCTCTAGCATATCGACAGGCGCCATCCGGTAAGGGGCCTTCGAGATGGGTCTCGTACCAGGCTCCAACTCGATACTGAAATCCACACTCCTCTGAGGCGGCAAACTGGACGGCTCAACAAAAACATCTGTATACTCACAAACAACTGGGATATCCTCTAATGTTGGACTCTCCCCCTCCTTCATGGCATAACACCAGAAGGCCTCGCAACCCTGTGCAATCAATCTAGCTGCCCGTATGGCACTGATAACTGTACCTATCTTTCCAAGGTCCCAACCTCGGAAAACCTCTATCTGGCCTAACTCGGTAGAGAGGGTAACAATCCTCCTACCTACATCTAAGACTGCAGAGTGTCTATCCATCTAGTTTATACCTAAAATGAGTTCTTCATGCTCTAATGGCATGACAAAGAAGTCAAATAGTAACACACGGGTCCCTACAGAAATGGGACAACCGTGAATCTCACGGGTACCTCTGACCCTACCACCATCGGGTAACCCTATAATAAAGGGCATCCCCTCAACTGTATCTAACCCAAGACGCTCTACACAGGCATCAAAAATAAAAGAGTGCGTAGCACCAATATCAAATAAAACTCTAACAGGTAAACCATGAATCAGAATGGTACCTGTAGCAGTAGGTGCAGCTGGCTCCTCTACACTCCTCAGCTCTAAAACACAACCTTGTGGGCCTCTGGTATCAGTGGTGCCCCCACCACGACCTCTGCATCTACTCGGCCCAGGAGCAGATCCCTGAGTCGTAGGGCGATCTGAGACTCTCTGTTGTCCCTGAGTCTGCTGCTGCTGAGGTGGCCTCTGCCCACCTCCCGCTGCAGTAGCAGGAGAAGAACCCTTATGAGATGAAGCTCCGCCCTGGCGGCAATAAACAACTCGGTGACCTTGCCTACCACAGGTGTAGCAAGTCACCAATGACCTCGTACACTCTGGCCTCATATGCCCTGGATCTCCACAGTTAAAGCACTGACGTCCCTTCTCTGCAACCGGCGTAGATGAAGGCTGACTCTGGCGTCTATGACCACGCCAACCACTAACAGAACCACCAGTACCACTGGTCTGCCCTGTACGCTGCCTCTTCTCAGACCCTCCGGTCTGAGAAGCTCTCCTCTGTCCAACTCGCTCCCTCTCATAATCGGAAGCTCTGTCCTGATAATCTGTAAGAGTCTCACAATGAAATCCCGCCATATAGGTCCGGGTAGTATCCCTCAGTCGTCGGGAAAAGAGATAAACGTGCTGGTCTGTAGCAGGTGCAGCTGGTCCCAGTAATGCCAGCTCCTCCTGAAACCTCCTGATGGCCTCAGAGACTGGTACATCCTCGAACCCAGCCTCCACAAAATCTCGTAGTTTCTCCCTCCTCAAAGAGGCAGGGCAGAAACGCTCTCTAATCATCGTCTTCATTTGATCATAACTAGTAACCTGACCCCGTACTGATCTCCACCAGTGTTGTGCCAAGTCCCGAAATAAGGTCTGAACCAGCTCAATCTGTCTGTCAGCCGGACATCGAATAGACTCTAGAGCTGAGTCTACATGCCCGATCCAGAGCTCAACCTCCAACCCCACCTTCCCAGTGAAAGGGGGTACACCCATCTAATGGAATGCCTTCAACCAAGTATCCGGTCTAGGCCCTCTATGCTCCTCCGGTGCTTTTGCAATCTCAGCAGCAGGTACATGTACAGCTAGTACTTGAGTAACAGTGTGGGACCTCTTAGATGGTCCCTCTTGTAACTGTAAGTCTGGGGCACGCCTACCGGCTCTGGCAGCCTCCTCAACATGTCTGATATAAGCCTGAAACTCTGACCTACCCATAGAGACACGATCAGACTCACCAGACTGGGCTCTCTGTGCCCCCTGTCCCACAGCTTCCCCGTTCCCAGTCTCAAGAACAACGCTCTCAGCAACCTCCTCGTAGATCTCTCCTGCTGTCTGGGAACCATCAACAGGTATCCTACCTCGTCCTCGGCCTAGAGGGGGTCTACCTCTACCTCTACCTCTACCTCGCCCAGCTGCAGGTAAGGCTCTAGTCTGAACCATCTGCAGAGGACGTAAACCTAGCTTAGAAGGCTATATATATGCCATATGTATAGATATATCACAGATCAATCACAGCAGAATATCTATACTGTCGAGATCTTCAGAGGGGACGATGGTTCATGTACACGATAACCCAAAACATTTGTACTCATTTCAAAACCAAAACCTTTTGGAAAGTCAGACCCCTTCGGGTTCTGTTTATTTATCTATTCGAACTTTATTGCAGATTACTAGTGCCATTGTTGTCAACCTGGGCTCTGATACCAACTTTGTAACACCCCAAATCCGTAGGACTCGGAGTGCTACTGGGCTAGGATCTCACAATGGATCTTGACCCTAGCCTGACAACAATTTCACTGAATCTCAACAAGGCACCGATAGATTAAAACAAAACATAAAACTGATGTATATATATATACTGATCAAAAGGTAATACATAGTACTGCTGAGTACAAAAGTCAAAACACAACTCCGTACAACATAAATAACCCGAAACCCCGATATCGTCCCTGTGTACGAAACCCTCAGTAGATCACCCCTCCGGATCACTCTGCAGTTCTCCTAACCTGCAAAGGATCTACAACACGGTATAAAACCGTTAGCTAACCATACACAAATATAAGATAGGCAAGAGCACAACCACACATCATATAAACGATAACACATCAACATGATATCACACATTTACCCGGTTTATTATCTTTATAACGTTAAGCACGTAAGAGTATATAAATCAGTATATGAAAATAGGTGACACGGGGAATATAATCCTCGCCTCTGCGTGCAATAGCTAGCTGGAGTGGTATCAGCGCACCTTCCCGTATACCGTAAGGAGTGGTATCAGTACCTTTCTCGTATACCAAGTCTAACTAGCGTACAGATAACTTCCCAGACTCCACTACGGGATGAAAGGGTTAAGTTGTCACAACCACTACAATGGGCGGTCAATATAACATAGATCGGTAATGAATCATATCGCATGCTAATAAGCACATAACACACGTCACTCAAGCACACATCCAATATAAGGACGGTAGCTAAGTAAGTCCTATGGACTTACCTCAATCTCAGAAGTATCTCGCTACGAACAATTCCCAGAAACGTCCACTCCAACTAGAGGACAACACAGCCTATACAAGGCACACATATATATATCACAATCCTATCACACACAAAGGGTCACACCTAGACCCAAGGGATCCATAAGGGATCAAATCCAACTCGTAACCTCAAGGCCATAACCGGCATATCTATATCATACTCGTCATAAACCGATACCTAGCATGATACAAGTTCCCTATACTAGAAAGGAAAGGAACTACCTAACTATAAGTAGTCCCGGGACAAGACGCACCTGCGTGAACTAAGGTCGCAGGGGCGGAAAAGATCACCCGCGGGCGCGGCAGGTAGAAGCCGCAGGGGCGGTGACACGGAACGCAGGCAAGCGCAGGTACGCCGCTGGCACGACGCAGGTGCTGTGGCACGGTAGCCGCGGGGGCGGTGACTTTTGGCCGCGGGGGCGGCGACAGTGCAGAATGACACTTCGCGGCTTCTCTTTAGCTCTTCACGTGATCAAATCACGTCTTCACTCATCCAAAACCACATACAAACATATACATACACGTTCCAACGTCAAACTATGATCAACATACATCTAAACCTAAGCTAAAGAGATGGAATCAAAGAAGAAGAGAAGGGGAAGAAGCAAAGGACTTACCACACTTGAGTCCTAAGCTGCACATAGGATCAACACACCACACCACTAACTCCGGAGCTCAACAAAGCATCCCACATCGTCAACATCATCATCCACACACTTAAACACATCCAAGCTCAAGGATTCTCACACACAAACTCAAGGAGAGGGAAGAAGAAGCAAGTAGGACGTAAGTGAGTTGGAAAGGTGAAGTGAAGAAGTGAAACCCTTGCTCAACAAGGTAGGAAAGGGTAAAGACAAGCGTTAAAGCACGGGTCAAAGGAGTCAACAAAACCGGCTGCAACTGCCGTAAACCGCAGGGGTGGATCACAGGGCCGCAGGGGCGGCGGTCAAGCTCGCGGGTGCGGAAAGGCCAATCTCGGCCAAAGCCAGTCTCGGCTATGGTCCGATCTCGGTCCGAAAGAAAAGAGCTATCACAAGACGTAACTGTAAAGGGTTATTGTATTTCCTTGATTGATAGAATAAAGTTTATTTAAGATTTCTCCCTCTTCACGTTGAAAGAAATAACTTCTAGGCTGCGGACCTTTATGTTCTTGAGACGTCACTGTGAAAGAGCATATATTTAAGAAACATTCATCCTTGTATGCTTTTCAAATCGTATATGCTTTGTGAGATTATCCAGAGTCCATGTGTATAAACAATGATCTTGAACCCTTGAAATCCATTTTCTTCCCTTTAACTTGATTATCTTTTTATTTCCCTTTCTTTTATAAAACTATTCTTTCTTTTTTGGTAATAATATAATTGTTCTTAATTGAAGGTGACATTCAATTCAGAGCAACCTAAAATCCTTTCCGAAAACATTTGATTTCTTCTTTCCCTTATTTTTTCCAACCTCCTTTCTTATTCTAGATCTATACTATCCTTAATCATTGCTGTAGATTAATCCTCTCAGTCCTTGTGTTCGAACCTGGAATACTTGTCCTACTTCGTACGATCAATACACCGTGGGTTCGTTGCTATTTAGGGGATTTATTACAGGTTATAAATTTAAAAACTATATCTTCCTAGTTTTGTTATCTTGTGAGTTTCTATCATTATTGATAGGGATTTATTAGGGTGTAAAACCAGTGAACAATACTTTAGTTCTATTTCAATGAAGCGCCAATAGTTTATGGTACATTTGTAGTCAATCCGAAAACTAGTTTTGATTGAGAAAATCAAATACGATGTTGGTTTAAATATACTTTTCGAGTTTCGACCATTATAAATATTCATGATGTCAACGGGTAGCTCTGAAATGTTCTTGCAAAAGGATTCAAGCTTCGGTTAATTGACCATGTATTTACAAACTTGATTTGGGATCTCATTTAAATTAAACAACTCATAAATCACCCAAAAGGAAGAATAATGTCACAAACTATGCTTAAATAACAAAAGTTACTTGGGCCAATGAAACTACAAATCGGGTCAAGTTAAACACAATAGTAAAGCACCGCAAAGTCTACTAAATAATGAGAAATGCGCTAGGTACTTTTGAATGTCTTATAAATAAAAGAGTATGAAATGGGCCGGAGTGCCTCTTGGTATACTTGAGTATCATTAAGGCTTATTAATAATTTCTGTCAAAATAAGCTCCTCTAATTTTTTTTTGAAAGGAAAGGAAATGCATTACGTTAAATCAGCAAGAGCCTTCCACCAAAAAAAATCAGCAAGAGCCAAGTCAATGACAGTAGATGGAAAATTTCCATCAAACCTTTGTTCTGTAAGAGCCCTAGTCTTTCGGACCGAGTTTTGTCCTTAGCCAAGACTGGCTTTGGCCGAGATTGGCCTTGCCGCACCCGCGGGCATGTCTGCCGCCCCTGCGGGTTTCCGCCCCTGCGGCCCAAGGAACCGCCCCTGCGGCCCAGGGAACCGCCCCTGCGGTTTCCGGCGGCTGCAGCCGGTTTTGTTGACTCCTTTGTCCCGTGCTTTACCCTTTTCCCTTACTTCTTACCTTCCTGAGCAAGGGTTTCACTTCACTTCTTATTCCTCCAGCCCTTGCACGTCCTCCTTGCTTCTCCTTCCTCCATCTTGATCTTGTGTTGATTCTCCTTGGTTTTGGAAGAGAATTGATGTGGCTTTGATGATGATGATGCTAGTGATGTGTGTTGTTGTGCTTGGAAGCTAGTAAGGTTGTTGGTGATCCGTTCCTTAGCTAACCACAGCTGTGGTAAACTTCTTGCTCCTTGTTCTTCTTCTCTTTTCTTTGATTCTTCCTTCCTTAGCTTAGGATTAGTTGTATTGATCATAGGGTGATGTTGGTTTGTGTATGTATATGTATGGGTGTGAATCTGGAATGAAGAAGACGTGATTTGATCACGTGAAGAGCTGAAGGAGAGTCGTGGGATCACGTTCTGCACCGTCGCCGCCCCCGCGCCTGGAAGCCGCCGCCCTTGCGGAAGCCGTGCCGCAGCGCCCGCGCCTTGCATGCGTCCCTTGTCACCGCGTCTGCGGCTGCTCCCTGCCGCGCCTACGGGTTGTCTATTCCACCCCTGCGTCCCTTGATCACGCAAGTGCGTCTTGTCCCGGGACTACCTATAGTTGGGTAGCTCCTTTCCTTTCTTAGTATGAGGGACATAGTACCATGCTAGGTATCGGATGATGATGAGTATGATATAGATATTCCGGTTAGGGCTTTGAGGTTTATGAGTTGGATTTGATCCATGTGGATCCCTTGGGTCTAGGTGTGACCCCTTTGTGTGGTAGGAGTTTGATATATATATGTATGCCTTGTATAGGCCGTGTTGTCCTCCAGTTTGGAGTGGACCAGTCTAAGAGTTGATCGTGGTTGAGTTTACTCCTGAGGTTGAGGTAAGTCCATAGGACTTACTTAGCTACTACTCTTATATTGGATGTATGCTTGAGTGGTGTTTGTTTATGCTTTGTAGCATGCGATATGGTTCATATTACCGACCTATGTTATATTGACCGCCCATTGTAGTGGCTGTGACAACTTACCTTTCATCCCGTAGTGGAGTCTGGGAAGTTCTCTGTAAGCTAGTTAGACCTGGTATACGGGAAGGGCACCTACCACTCCATATGGTATACGGGAAAGTGCGATGATACCACTCCAGCTAGCTATTGCACGCAGAGGCGAGGGTTATATACATTCCTCGTGTCACATATATTCATATACAGATATATTATTTGAATGAGTAACGTTATAAAGATAATAACCGGGTAAATGTGTGAAAGCATGTTGATATGTTATAATTTCTGATGTGTGTTTGTGCTCTAGCATCTTCTTATATATGTGTATGGTTAGCTAACGGTTTTATACCGTGTTGTAGATCCTTTGCAGGTTAGGAGAGCTGCAGAGTGATCCAGAGGGGTGATCTGCTGAGGGTTCCATACACTGGGCAATATCGTGGGATATGGGTTATTTATATTGTACGGATTTATGTTTTGAACTTGTACTCAGCAGTACTCTGTATTACCTTTTGATATTTATATATATCAATTTCATGTTTTGTTTTAATCTATATGTGCCTTGTTGTAAGATCAGTGAAATTGTTGTCATGCTAGGGTCAGAATCCATTGTGAAATCCTAGCCCAATAGCACTTCAAGTCCTATGGATTTGGGGTGTTACAAAGTTGGTATCAGAGCCCAGGTTGACAACAATGACACTTGTCATCTGCGATAAAGGTCGAATAGATAAATAAACAGAACCCGAAAGGGGTCTGACTTTTCAAAAGATTTTTGGTTTGAAATGAGTACAAATGTTTTGGGATACCGTTGTATCACCCCAAATCCGCGGGACTCGGGTCGCTACGGGCGAGACCTCAAAATGGGTCCCGACCCTTAGCCTGACAACAATTTCACCGGACCTTCTAACATTGCACAAATAAAGGCGAAAACTCAAATATGTTTCTAATGTATGCGGAAACGAAAAGTACGAAACTACAAATTGGAAACTCAGCCGAGTCCTCAAAACAACGTAAATAGATCCGAATTCTAAACATACGACAATATCCATAAATGACAACATGAAATATGACTCAAAACATCCCCGTCCTATAATGTACGGAGACCCCGGCTGTCCACTCCTCCACCTCACTCGGCGGCATCCCTAACCTGCAAGTCAACTACATAACGGTTTTAAACCGTTAGCTCATATTCTAGATATTAGGAAAGCGGTTAAGACACAAACACATCCATAACACGAAACATAAATCACACACAAGTCCGATTTCTTATCTTTTATTATTATGTCGTATTCCATTCTAGTTCAACTTCTTTTGTGACACGAGACCCCAATGGTCTCGCCTCGGTCCCCACTTACCGGCAAGGAATGGTGCGAATGCATCCGCCCATCTAACCCGCCGGGCTAGTCGCCGAGAATCCCCTAGACCTCACTATGGGCTAGGCAGTATTGTCACCGCCCGTTCTCATACACTTGGGCCAATATAAACATATAGGGTCGGTGGTCCTAATTACCGTTTTAGAAGTTATAACATACATAAACACACACCACCAAACACACAACAATACTAATACATAAAATACGAGCCAAGTAAGTCCGTAGACTTACCTCGTCCCAAACGCTATCTCACAAAACGCTCTAGCTCCTCTTGGGAAGGAGTACACAACCTGTTCACAACGAGGTATCATAAAAACCCGCTCAACCTAAGAAGTCTAGGACTTCTACACAAATGACCTACGCAGAATCATTTGACTACCATTCTAGGACCGCATCCTAGAGTCCAACATAATCACCGTCGATAATGACGTAAAAGCCAACTAGGTCTAATCCCGCTCCTCACATTCTCTTAAGGTCCCGAAAGCCACTACTTGGCATTAAACTAAGTCATGCTAGTTCCAACCTATCATGATACTACTAAGTATAAATAGATCAATACGAATTCATGGCTTTTATCGGGCTTCGGATCCTAGCATGATACTACACCATTTCACCCATACGCTAAATTGATCGTAAACTATAGCATATCGGAACCTAAGATAAAATCGTCTAATTTCCGAGGTTAAAACTCGCTAATATATTTTCCGGGCACTTATGCAATTCCTAACACATATGGGCATAAACTGTAATTATCATAAACTGAGGGGCTTAAGTGTAATTATACCGAAAGTGAGGGTGGCCGACCGAGATTGCTAAGAAGATCTCAGCCGAGATTCTACAGTGGTATCCCGGTGGCTTTACTGCGTCTCCGGCGAGGCTAAGGCGGCGGCTGTTTCCCTCGGTGGTGCTGCAGGTGGCCTGGCTCCCGTTGGCGGCTGTTCTCCGGTGACGGCAACGCCGGAAAGTGGACGTGAGCCGTTGCTCACCCGAGGCCAAGGAGACCGAGACGCAAGGCTCGACGGCGGCTCCGAGGGCAGCGGAGAAGCTCTTCCTCGGTAGCTTGGTGGCGGCGACGTGGTGTTCACCGGCTTCGAGCAGCGTGAACGTAGGGAGTTGTCTCGGCCGAGGAGAAGAGAGTGCCGCTCGACCGAGGTAGAGAAAGGGAAGAAGGTAGTTCCGTAACGGATCGGAATATTTTCCGACATTCTCGTAAAAATAATTTACGGTTCACGGTTTCGGAATAAAAGTCGGATATTTCCATAGAATAATTTACGGAAATAGGAATAATCCGATATATTCGTTTTCTAAAATTTCCGGGCGTTACATATAACCCCCCTAAAAACAAGTTTCATCCCGAAACTTGCTAAACCCAACACTCTTCAAATATATCCGCCTCGTAACCCCGTACGACTCATAAAAGGTTCACTGTCGTCTCTAAAACAGTCTATGTATAGAAATCATATCACAACCTCGTAAGGTCAACATAACTCAACCAAAACACATAACATAATAGGCAAACAAGAAAGGTCTCGGGACTAACCCGACGGTCCTATCGATGTGGCTAGGTCTGCATAAAACTCGGGATAGTTCATCCTGATACTATCCTCCGTCTCCCACGTGGCCTCGTCGGCTCCTCGCCTCGACCACTGAATCCTAAGCATCGGTATCTCCTTCGATCGAAGGCGTCTCGTACTCCGCTCTAAGACCGCTATCGGGTGCTTTGCGAAAGTAGGGTCCGGCTCGACCACTAGGTCCTCATGACTGATGACGTGTCTCGGGTCGTGTATGTATTCTCTCAGCTGAGAGACATGAAAGACCGGGTGTATACCCTCCAACCGCGGTGGCAACGCTAACCGGTATGCCACCTCACCGACTCTCTCCAAGATCTCAAATGGTCCGACATATCAGGGGCTTAACTTCCCCTTAATGCCGAATCGTCTAACGCCCCGAGTCGGTGATACCCTCAACCATACCTGAGCTCTTACCCTGAACTCGAGAGGTCTACGCCTCCTATCCGCATACGATCTCTGACGGCTCTGCGCAACCAACATCCTCTCCCGAATCAAAGCGACTCTCGCCATGTCGTCCTGTACTTGATCCGGTGCTACAATGCTAGAGCTCTCGGGCTCGTCCCAACATAAGGGAGTACGGCATCTCCGTCCATACAATGCCTCATACCGTGCCATCCCAATCGAAGCGTGCCAACTGTTATTATACAAAAACTCGACCAACGGGAGATGATCTGGCCATACTTGACCCCAGTCTAGTACACACGCTCGTAGCATATCCTCTAAAGTCTGAATAGTCCGCTCAGACTGGCCGTCGGTCTGGGGATGGTATGCAGTGGTGAAATGGAGACTCGAACCTAGGGCGGCGTGTACCTGCTGCTAGAACCTCGAGGTAAAACGTCCGTCCCTGTCCGAGATGATGGTCCTCGGGACTCCATGTAGTCTCACAATTTGACGGGTAAACTCCTCGGCTAAACGACTCATCGGCCACGTTTCCTGTATAGGAATGAAACGTGCGGTCTTCGTCAGCTGGTCTACTACCACCCATATCGCGTCAAAGCTCCTACTAGGTCTCAAGCCGGTCATGAAGTCCATAGATATGTCCTCCCACTTCCACTGCGGCACGGGCAGTGGGTGAAGCTCTCCTCCGGGTCTATGGTGGTCGATCTTGACCTGCTGGCAGGTCGCGCATCGGGCCACATATCTAGCTACATCGGACTTGAGCCCGCCCCACCGATAGGATCTCCTAAGGTCCTGGTACATCTTACTCGCGCCTGGGTGCACTGAGTAAGGTGTGGAATGGGCCTCCTGCAAAATCCGCTCTCTCAGCTCCTGATCCGACGGTACACAAGTACGTCCCTGACGTCTCAATAGCCCATCTGCCCCCGTGACAAACTGTGGTGCCTCTCCTCGGGACATCCTGTCCCGGATCCTCATCAAAAGGGGACATCCCTCGTGCTTCTGCAGGATCTCGCCAGATAGGTCAGGCAACACCTCTAACTCGGACAAACGACCGTCCGTACCCGGAAACCGGATATCCAACTCTAAGCCCATCAAATCCCTCTGCAGCTGAGGCTGAACCGTAAGCCGAGTTATCACCTCCTCCCGAGGTGTCCTCCTGCTCAAAGCGTCGGCGACTACGTTCGCCTTCCCGGGATGGTATAAAATCTCCAAGTCAAAGTCCTTGATGAGCTCCAGCCATCTCCTCTGGCGGTTATTCAACTCCCGCTGAGTGAATATATACTTCATACTCTTTTGGTCTGTGAAGATCTGGCACGTAGCCCCGTACAAGTAGTGTCGCCAGATCTTCAGGGCGTGAATCACTGCCGCTAGCTCGAGATCATGGGTAGGGTAGTTCTCCTCGTACGGCTTCAGCTGCCGAGAAACGTACGCAATAATCCTACCCCTCTGCATCAAGACGCACCCCAAGCCTAGCTTGGAGGCGTCACTATATACCACAAAGTCCTCTATGCCCTCAGGCTGGGCTAACACAGGAGCGGAGGTCAACCTTCTCTTCAGCTCCTCAAAGCTGCGCTGACAAGGCTCGGACCAGACGAACCTGGTAGACTTCCTCAAAAGGAAGTGAGCGGTCGTGCAATCACAGAGAAACCCTCAACAAAACGGCGGTAGTATCCCGCTAAGCCCAAGAAACTGCGCACCTCCTTGACCGTCCTAGGAGGCGGCCATGAGGAAACAGACTCTATCTTCGCCGGGTCGACCATGACACCCTCGGCGGAAACTATATGTCCCAAAAATGCCACCTCGGACATCCAAAACTCACACTTAGAGAGCTTAGAGTAAAGCTCTCTATCCTGGAGGACTCGAAGTACCGTCCTCAGGTGTCCCTCATGCTCCTCTCTACTCCGGGAGTAGACTAATATGTCGTCAATAAATACCACCACGAACTGGTCCAAGAAGTCGATGAAGATGCCGTTCATCAACTCCATGAAGACGGTAGGTGCATTCGTGAGCCCGAATGGCATCACGACAAACTCATAGTGGCCGTATCTCGTCCTGAATGCCGTCTTCGGTATGTCCTCATCTCTCACCCTAAGCTGGTGGTATCCCGACCTCAAATCGATACGTGAAAATACGGAGGCTCCCTGCAACTGGTCCAACAAATCATCAATGCGGTAACAGGTACTTGTTCTTGACGGTGACTTTGTTCAACTCCCGGTAGTCGATACATAGTCTCAAAGATCCGTCCTTCTTCTTAACGAAGAGGACCAGTGCACCCCAAGGGGAAACGCTCGGGCGTGTGAAACCCCTATCGGCTAACTCCTCGAGTTGCTTCTTCATCTCTAGAAACTCAATCGGCGCCATGCGGTATGGAGCCTTGGAGATCGGCCTAGTGTCGGGCTCCAACTCAATAGTGAAGTCAACGCTCCTTTGCGGTGGTAGCCCAGGTGGCTCCCCGAAAACGTCCTCGAACTCGCATGCCACAAGGATCTCCTCCAGTGATGGTCCCGTCTCCTCCTCCTTCATGGCATAATACCAGAAGGCCTCACATCCCTGCCCGATAAGTCTAGCAGCTCGAACGGCGCTAATGACTGTACCGGCTTTCCCGAGGTCCCAACCTCGGAAAATCACCTCCTGCCCCGTCTATGTGGAAATCGTCACGGTCCTCCGGCTGATGTCCAAAACGGCATGATGGCGGTCCATCCAATCCATCCCCAGGATGACTTCTTCATGCACTAAGTGCATGACAAAGAAGTCGGCTAACCAATCTCGGTTCCCCAAACGAATGGGCCAACCGCGTACCTCTCGGGTGCCACTAACCCTACCTCCATCGGGCAACCCTATAGTAAAGGGTCTCCCCTCTATCGTAGCTAAGGACAACCTAGCTACACAATCATCGGATATAAACGAGTGCGTAGCACCCGTATCAAATAAAACTCGGACCGAAAAACCGTGAATCTGAATAGTACCTGGGGCTGCCGGCGCTGGAGGATCAACAACACTCCTCAGCTCGAATACCCTGGCATGTATGCCTCTGGTTTCCTGGGTACCTCCACCACGGCCTCTACCTCGGCCCTGTCCCTGAGCTGATCCTTGCGTGCGGGTCTGACCCTGACCCTGGCTCCTCTGCTGAGAGCCCTGTGCTTGATACTGGGGCGGCCTCTGACTGCCCCCTCCTATACCAACAAGCGAAGAACCCTGCTGTGACTGAGACTTGCCCTGACGGCAAAAAGCAGCTCGGTGACCCATCTGACCACAAGTGAAACAAGCCAAGGGCGGCTTCCTACATGTCTTCTTCGTATGTCCATACCCTCCTCAACCGTATCACTGAAGTCATCCGTCGGATGCCGGTCTCGACGACTGAGGACGTCCCTGACCTGTCGCGCTGGCCCCTGACCCAGCTGGTGCCGTCCTCTGTCTCTTGTCCGGTCTCCCGGACTATGCTGCTCTCCTAGACCCAAGGCGGTCTCTCTCATAGGCCGAAGCCCGGTCCTGGTACTCCGCCAGTGAGGTACAACGGAATCCCGCAAGGTAAGCACGGGTGGACTCCCTCAGTCTCCTAGAAAAGAGATAGACATGCTAGTCCGCTGGAGGTGCGGAAGGTCCCAGCAAGGCTAACTCTGCCCGAAATCGCCTGATCGCCTCAATGACTGGGACGTCCTTGAATCCTGCCTCCAGGAAATCCTGGACTCTGTCACTCCTTAGTGAGGCTGGGCAAAAGGTCTCCCTAACGAGGCTTAGTAGCTGATCCATCCTAGTCATACCGCCTCTAACTGTCCTCCGCCAGTACTGGGCCTGCTCTCGGAACAGGGTCTGGACTATCTCAAATCGTCTCTCCTCTGGGCAACGGATCGCCTCTAAGGCTGACTCTACGTGCCCAATCCAGTGCTCGACCTCTAACCCTACATTCCCGTCGAAGTAGGGTACATGCTGCTGGTTGAAAGCCTTCAACCAAGAATCAGGTCTCGGAGACCTCGGCTCGTCTCTCGGCCTAGCAACCTCCACAACTGGCTCGGGTGCAACCGTTGCTGGTGCAACTATCTCTGGTGCAGCCCGAACCTGGGTCACCCTCTGTGTGACCTCAACTGATCTCACTGGTGCAGGTGCAGGCACTGGTGGTGCGGGAGGTGGTGCTCTAGTCCGAAATGCCTCCTCAACTCGTCGTACATAGTCTCCAAATACAGTAGCTCCAATGGACGCGCCTTCGGTCCTGTTAGATGAAGAACCCTGCGCTCCGGACCTCACCACGGTCCTATCCCTAGCCTCGGGAATGATGCTCTTTGCGACCTCCTCTATTGGGGCCTCTGCTGCTGGTGCACCCACAACCGGTGGGTCCGGAACGGGGATGCATCCCTACCTCTACCTCTCATACCTGGAGGTCTTCCTACACGCCCCCGCCCTCCTGGGACGGTAGGGGGAAGTGGTGGTCTATCCCTGGCGGGTCCCACGTAAGCGATCGCTCTCGTTCGTGCCATCTGATTTCGTATTGCGTTTACTTAAGTATAAATGCGTGGTACTATTTATAATCCGGTATAATAACTTAAAAGCATAAATATAACATGTTCATAATACATATCCAAGGCATGCAAGCCCAAACATCCTAAGGTCACATAAATAGCTAGGTACGTACAATATCCGCAAACATCCAAAGGTCATAAATATATATATAACTATGTACTAATATAAGTAGCTAATTCTAATCCAGAGATCCATGTCGCCGAGGTTTGCGGAAGGAGCGGTGGTCCCGTACATTCTAACCCAATCCCGACTCATGCATATGATTTTGAAAACGAAAAGTCAGAACCTGTGTGGGTTCTGTTTTATACCTCATTCGGCCTTTAAAAGAATGCGAGTGCCATTGTTGTCAACCTAGGGCTCTGATACCACTTTTGAAACACCCCAAATCCGCGGGACTCGGGGCGCTACGGGCGAGACCTCACAATGGGTCCCGACCCTTAGCCTGACAACAATTTCACCGGACCTTCCAACATGGCACAAATAAAGGCGAAAACTCAAATATGTTTCTAATGTATGCGGAAACGAAAAGTACGAAACTACAACTTGGAAACTCAGCCGAGTCCTCAAAACAACGTAAATAGATCCGAATTCTAAACATACGACAATATCCATAAATGACAACATGAAATATGACTCAAAACATCCCCGTCCTATAATGTACGGAGACCCCGGCTGTCCACTCCTCCACCTCACTCGGCGGCATCCCTAACCTGCAAGTCAACTACATAACGGTTTTAAACCGTTAGCTCATATTCTAGATATTAGGAAAGCGGTTAAGGACACAAACACATCCATAACACGAAACATAAATCACACACAAGTCCGATTTCTTATCTTTTATTATTATGTCGTATTCCATTCTAGTTCAACTTCTTTTGTGACACGAGACCCCAATGGTCTCGCCTGGGTCCCCACTTACCGGCAAGGAATGGTGCGAATGCATCCGCCCATCTAACCCGCCGGGCTAGTCGCCGAGAATCCCCTAGACCTCACTATGGGCTAGGCAGTATTGTCACCTCCCGTTCTCATACACTTGGGCCAATATAAACATATAGGGTCGGTGGTCCTAATTACCGTTTTAGAAGTTATAACATACATAAACACACACCACCAAACACACAACAATACTAATACATAAAATACGAGCCAAGTAAGTCCGTAGACTTACCTCGTCCCAAACGCTATCTCACAAAACGCTCTAGCTCCCCTTGTGAAGGAGTACACAACCTGTTCACAACGAGGTATCATAAAAACCCGCTCAACCTGAGAAGTCTAGGACTTCTACACAAATGACCTATGCAAGATCATTTGACTACCATTCTAGGACCGCATCCTAGAGTCCAACATAATCACCGTCGATAATACGTAAAAGCCAACTAGGTCTAATCCCACTCCTCACATTCTCTTAAGGTCCCGAAAGCCACTACTTGGCATTAAACTAAGTCATGCTAGTTCCAACCTATCATGATACTACTAAGTATAAATAGATCAATACGAATTCATGGCTTTTATCGGGCTTCGGATCCTAGCATGATACTACGCCATTTCACCCATACGCTAAATTCATCGTAAACTATAACATATCGGAACCTAAGATAAAATCGTCTAATTTCCGAGGTTAAAACTCGCTAATATATTTTCCGGGCACTTATGCAATTCCTAACACATATGGGCATAAAATGTAATTATCATAAACTGAGGGGCTTAAGTGTAATTATACCGAAAGTGAGGTGGCCGACCGAGATTGCTAAGAAGATCTCAGCCGAGATTCTGCAGTGGTATCCCGGTGGCTTTACTGCGTCTCCGGCGAGGCTAAGGCGGCGGCTGTTTCCCTTGGTGGTGCTGCAGGTGGCCTGGCTCCCGTTGGCGGCTGTTCTCCGGCGACGGCAATGCCGGAAAGTGGACGTGAGCCGTTGCTCACCCGAGGCCAAGGAGACCGAGACGCAAGGCTCGACGGCGGCTCCTAGGGCAGCGGGGAAGATCTTCCTCGGCAGCTTGGTGGCGGCGACGTGGTGTTCACCGGCTTCGAGCAGCGTGAACGTAGAGAGTTGTCTCGACCGAGGAGAAGAGAGTGCCGCTCGACCGAGGTGGAGAAAGGGAAGAAGGTAGTTCCGTAACGGATCGGAATATTTTCCGACATTCTCGTAAAAATAATTTACGGTTCACGGTTTCGGAATAAAAGTCGGATATTTCCGTAGAATAATTTACGGAAATAGGAATAACACGATATATTCGTTTTCTAAAATTTCCGGGCGTTACAACCGTGTACGTGAGCCATCGCCCCTCTGAAGATCTCGACAATATAGATATATATAGATATCCTGTTGTGGTTGATTTGATATATATCTATACATATGGCATATATATAGCCTTCTAAGTTAGGTTTACGTCTTCTGCAGATGGTTCAAACTAGAGCCTTACCTACAGCTAGACGAGGTAGAGGTCGACCCCCTCTAGGTAGAGGACGAGGTAGGATTCCTGCTGGTGGTTCACAGGCAGCAGGAGAGATACATGAGGAGGTTGCTGAGAGCGTCGTTCCTGAGACTGGGAACGGTGCAGCTGAGAGACAAGGGGCACAGAGAGCCCGGTCTGGTGATTCTGATCGTGTCTCCATGGGGGATCCGAGTTCCGAGCTTATATTAGACGAGTAGAGGAGGCTGCTAGAGCCGGTAGACGTGCCCAAGATTTACAAGAACAAGAGGGACCGTCTGAGAGATCCCACGGAGTGACGCAGGTGCCAGCTGTACAAGCACATGCTGCTGAGATTCCTCCATTCGAGAGGAGCATAGAGGGTCAAGACCAGATACCTGGTTGAAGGCATTCCATCAGATGAGTGTACCCCTTTTCACTGGGAAGGTGGGGTTAGAGGTTGAGCTCTGGATTGGGCTTGTGGACTCAGCTCTGGAGTCCATTAGATGTCCAGTAGACAAACAGATCGAGCTGGTTCAGACTTTATTCCCGGACTTGGCACAACACTAGTGGAGATCAGTACGGGGTCAGGTTACAAGTTATGAGCAGATGAAGACTATGATCAAAGAGCGTTTCTGCCCTGCCTCACTGAGGAGGGAGAAACTGCAGGATTTTGTGGAGGTTGGGTTTGAGGATGTACCAGTCTCCGAGGCTATCAGGAGGAGCTGGTATTGCTGGGTCCAGCTGCACCTCCTGCAGATCAACACGTATATCTTTTTTCCCGACGACTGAGGGATGCTACCCGGACTTACATGGCGGGATTTCATTGTGAGACTCTCACAGATTATTAGGACAGAGCTTCCGACTATGAGAGGGAGTGAGCTGGTCAGAGGAGAGCATCTCAGACCGGAGGGTCTGAGAAGAGGCAACGTACAGGGCAGACCAGTGGTACTGGTGGTGCTGCTAGTGGTTGGCGTGGTCAGAGATGCCAGAGTCAGCCTTCATCTGCACCAGTTGTAGATAAGGGACGTCAGTGTTTTAACTGTGGCGATCCAGGGCATATGAGGCCAGAGTGCACGAGGCCACTAGTGACTTGCTACACCTGTGGTAGGCAGGGTCACCGAGTTGTTTACTGCCGCCAGGGAGGAGCTTCATCTCAGCAGGGTTCTTCCCCTGCTAGTGTAGCGGGAGGTGGACAGAGGCCACCTCAGCAGCAGCAGATTTAGGGACAACAGAGGGTCCCAGATCGCCCTACGACTCAGGGATCTGCTCCTGGGCCGAGTAGAGGCAGAGGTCGTGGTGGGAGCACCACTAATACCAGAGGGCCACAAGGCCGAGTCTTTGAGCTTAGGAGTGCAGAGGAGCCAGCTGCACCTACTGCTACAGGTACCATTTTGATTCATGGTTTACCTGTTAGAGTTTTATTTGATACTGGTGATACGCACTCTTTTATTTCTGATGCTTGTGTAGAACGTCTTGCTTTAGATACAGTTGAGGGGATGCCCTTTATTATAGGGTTACCCGATGGTGGTAGGGTCAGAGGTACCCGTGAGATTCACGGTTGTCCCGTTTCTTTAGGGACCCGTGTGTTACTAGTTGACTTCTTTGTCATGCCATTAGAGCATGAAGAAGTCATTCTAGGTATGGATTGGATGGATAGACACTCCGCAGTCTTAGATGTAGGTAGGAGGACTGTTACCCTCTCTACCGAGTTAGGCCAGATAGAGGTTTTCCGGGGTTGGGACCTTGGAAAGACAGGCACGGTTATTAGTGCTATACGGGCAACGAGATTGATTGCACATGGTTGTGATGCCTTCTGGTGTTATGCCATGAAGGAGGGGGAGAGTCCAGCTGTAGAGGACATCCCAATTGTTTGTGAGTTCACAAATGTTTTTGCTGAGCCGTCCAACTTGCCGCCTCAAAGGAGTGTGGTTTTTGGGATTGAGTTAGAGCTTGGTACGAGACCGATCTCGAAGGCCCCATATCGGATGGCGCCTGTCGAGATGCTAGAGCTGAAGAAGCAACTTGAGGAGTTGGTTGAGAAGGGCTTCATTCGCCCTAGCGTGTCCCCATGGGGAGCACCTGTCCTCTTCGTACGGAAGAAGGACGGATCACTGAGGTTATGCATTGATTACAGAGAGCTGAACAAGGTGACCATCAAGAACAAGTATCTATTGCCGCGCATTGATGATTTGTTAGATCAGCTTCAAGGAGCGACTGTGTTTCATATTGACTATTCCAGGTATCACACTGAGGAGAGAGCAATACAAAACACCAATATGACACTACGAGTATAATCTTACAATGCCCAACAGTCATGGTGAGCAGCATCTTCATTGACTCCTGATCATGTTGGTGTCTTTATGATGATTCTGTATATCGCATGGAAGATCAGGACTTATTCATAGGGAGTCTGGTGACTGTCGGTCTTTCTGTATCCCGAAGGATTGACCCTTGGCGCATGGACTACCGGACGTCAGGATTACGTGCTTCCTTGCCTAGCGGTATTGACGCTTTGTCGGGATTCTCTGTGATTGCCCGTCCACTAACGAGTTTGCTGAGGAAGACTACTAGATTTGTATGGTCTGATCAGTGTATGCAGAGTTTTGAGGAATTGAAGAAGCGTTTGACTTCTGCTCCTATTTTGGCACAACCAGAGGGTACTGAGGATTTTGTAGTTTACAGTGATGCATCCAAGCTAGGCTTGGGATGTGTTTTGATGCAGAGGCGGGGTGATTGCATATGCGTCTCGACAGTTGAAGACGTATGAGAAGAACTACCCGACTCATGATTTGGAGTTGGCAGCGGTAGTTCATGCACTGAAGATCTAGAGACATTACCTGTATGGTGCTACATGTCAGATCTTCACAGACCATAAGAGTCTGAAGTATATTTTCACACAGCGGGAATTGAATAACCGCCAGAATAGGTGGCTCGAGCTGATCAAGGATTTTGATTTAGAGATTCTGTATCATCCAAGGAAGGCGAACGTTGTCGCCGATGCCCTGAGTAGGAAGACACCTCGAGAGCAGGCGATTGCGAGGCTGACAGTTCAGCATCAGTTGCAGAGAGATCTGATCTGGTTAGAGTTGGACATCCAGTTTCCTGATGAGGATGCCCAGCTGCGTACTTTAGAGGTCCTTCCTGATCTGTTGGATGAGATCCGACAGAAACAGGAGACCTGCCCGACCTTACAGAGGATCAGAGATAGGATGTCTCGGGATGAGGCACCACAGTTCTTGCTGGGAGCAGATGGAGTTTTGAGACGCCATGGTCGCGTTTGTGTACCTGCTGATATAGAGTTGAGACAGAGGATATTACAGGAGGCTCATTGTACACCTTACTCTGTACATCCAGGTACGAGTAAGATGTATCAGGACTTGAGACGTTTATATTGGTGGGGAGGGCTGAAGCCCGATGTGGCCATATTTGTGGCACAATGTGCGACCTGCCAGCAGGTCAAGATAGAGCATTTCAGACCTGGAGGTGAGCTCCAACCACTTCCTGTTCCACAAAGGAAGTGGGAGGACGTCACCGTGGATTTTGTGACTGGACTGAGGCTGAGCCGGAGTTTTGATGCCATCTGGGTCATAGTGGACAGATTGACGAAGACGGCACGTTCCATTCCTATTAGGGAGACGTGGCCGGTGAGCAGATTAGCTGAGGAGTACATTAGGCAGATAGTGAGACTCCATGGTGTACCGAGGACGATCGTCTCAGACAGAGATGGGTGATTTACCTCGAGATTCTAGCAGCAGATTCAGACTGCCCTGGGGACGAGTTTGCACTTCACGACTGCGTTCCATCCTCAGACAGATGGTCAGTCAAAGAGGACCAGTCAGACCCTGGAGAATATGTTGCGAGCTTGTGTGTTGGATTGGGGGCAAGTGTGGACGGATCATCTCCCACTTGTTGAGTTCTCATACAACAACAGCTAGCATGCATCTATTGGGATGACTCCATATGAGGAACTGTATGGACAGAGATGTCGTACCCTATTATGCTGGGATGAGCAGAGTAGTGTTAGTGGTTTGGCACCTGATCAGATTCGGGATGATATGGCTCGAGTAGCACTGATTCGATAGCGGATGCTGACTGCCTACAGCCGTCAGAAGTCGTATGTTGATGGGAGGCGTAGACCTCTAGAGTTCAGAGTTGGAGCCCATGTGTGGCTGAGAGTGTCCCCGACACGAGGTTTTAGGCGTTTTGGCATTAAGGGGAAGTTGAGCCCCCGATATGTCGGACCGTTCGAGATTCTAGATCGGGTTGGGAGCGCAACTTACAAATTAGCCTTGCCTCCGAGATTAGAGGGTGTTCACCCTGTGTTTCACGTGTCTCAGCTGAGGGAGTACATACCAGATCCGAGACATATCGTGAGTTATGAGGATTTGGTGGTCGAGCCGGACCACACTTTTGTTGAGCATCCTATTGCAGTCCTAGAACGAGGTATGAGACGCCTGCGTTCGAAGGACATTCCAATGTTGAGGATACAGTGGTCGAGACGAGGACCTGATGAGGCTACATGGGAGACTGATGATAGTATCCAGAGGAACTATCCAGAGTTCTATGTTGAGTTAGATGTACCAGTAGGATCACCGAGTAGATCTTAGTACTATCTTGGTGAGTATTATGTGCTTATATGCTTATATGCTATGATGTGTTTATTTTCATACTAGCTTTGATGTGATTATGATCTTATTAGATCTTGTTGTGCTAGTATGATTATTGTTTATAGCTGGAGATGGTTCTGAACTCCATGCTATTGTGATATGATAGGTTTAGTTGGAGAGGGTTCTTTCCTCCATGCTATTTTGATGGACATAGTAGTGCTGGAGATGTTCTTCCTCCATGCCTTTCTGTTACGGATATGATACGGCTAGAGATGTGATTCCTCTATGTCTTGTGATGTGTTTATAGCTGGCTAGAGATGGTTCCTCTAGGCCTTGGATAGTGTTTTGTTGCTGGAGTTGATGTTTTCCTCCATGCTTATGTTTGAGGTTATAGAGAGAGTGTACCTCGGATTTTGAGTCCGAGTGGTTTCAGGACTTTGCAAGTTTCGGGATGAAACTTGTTTTTAGGGGGGTGAGATGTAAGAGTCCTAGTCTTTCGGACCGATTTTTGTCCTTAGCCGAGATTGGCTTTGGCCGAGATTGGCCTTGCCGCACCCGCAGGCATGTATGCCACCCCTGCGGGTTTCCGCCCCTGCGGCTCAGGGAACCGCCCCTGCGGTTTCCGGCGGCTGCAGCCGGTTTTGTTGACTCCTTCGACCCGTGCTTTACCCTTTTCCCTTACTTCTTATCTTGTTGAGCAAGGGTTTCACTTCACTTCTTATTCCACTCCAGCCCTTGCACGTCCTCCTTGCTTCTCCTTCCTCCATCTTGATCTTATGTTGATTCTCCTTGGTTTTGGAAGAGAATTGATGTGGCTTTGATGATGATGATGATGCTAGTGATGTGTGTTGCTGTGCTTGGAAGCCAGTAAGGTTGTTGGTGATCAGTTCCTTAGCTAACCACAGATGTGGTAAGCTTCTTGCTCCTTGTTCTTCTTCTCTTTTCTTTGAATCTTCCTTCCTTAGCTTAGGATTAGTTGTATTGATCATAGAGTGATGTTGGTTTTTGTATGTATATGTATGGGTGTGAATCTGGAATGAAGAAGACGTGATTTGATCACGTGAAGAGCTGAAGAAGAGTCGCGGGATCACGTTCTGCACCGTCGCCGCCCCCGCGCCTGGAAGCCGCCGCCCCTGCGGAAGCCGTGCCGCAGCGCCCCGCCTTGCATGCGTTGCCTGCGTCCCTTGTCACCGCGCCTGCGGCTGCTCCCTTCCGCGCCTACGGGTTGTCTATTCCGCCCTTGCGTCCCTTGATCACGCAGGTGCGTCTTGTCCCGGGACTACCTATAGTTGGGTAGATCCTTTCCTTTCTTAGTATGAGGGACTTAGTACCATGCTAGGTATCGGATGATGTATGATATAGATATGCCGGTTAGGGCTTTGAGGTTTATGAGTTGATTTTGATCCCTATGGATCCCTTGGGTCTAGGTGTGACCCTTTTGTGTGATAGGAGTTTGATATATACATGTATGCCTTGTATAGGCCATGTAGTCCTCCAGTTTGGAGTGGACCAGTCTGAGAGTTGATCGTGGTTGAGTTTACTCCTGAGGTTGAGGTAAGTCCATAGGACTTACTTAGCTACTACCCTTATATTGGATGTATGCTTGAGTGGTGTTTGTTTATGCTTTGTAGCATGCGATATGGTTCATTACCGACCTATGTTATATTGACCGCCCATTGTAGTGGCTGTGACAACTTACCTTTCATCCCGTAGTGGAGTTTGGGAAGTTCTCTGTAAGCTAGTTAGACCTGGCATACGGGAAGGGCACCTACCACTCCATATGGTATACGGGAAAGTGCGCTGATACCACTCCAGCTAGCTATTGCACGCAGAGGCGAGGGTTATATACATTCCTCGTGTCACATATATTCATATACAGATATATTATTTGAATGAGTAACGTTATAAAGATAATAACCGGGTAAATGTGTGAAAGCATGTTGATATGTTATAATTTCTGATGTGTGTTTGTGCTCTAGCATCTTCTTATATATGTGTATGGTTAGCTAACGGTTTTATACCGTGTTGTAGATCCTTTGCAGGTTAGGAGAGCTACAGAGTAATCCAGAAGGGTGATCTGCTGAGGGTTCCGTACACTGGACGATATCGTGGGATATGTATGGGTTATTTATATTGTACGGATTTATGTTTTGAACTTGTACTCATCAGTACTCTGTATTACCTTTTGATATTTATATATATCAGTTTCATGTTTTGTTTTAATCTATTTGTGCCTTGTTGTAAGATCAGTGAAATTGTTGTCGGGCAAGGGTCAGGATCCATTGTGAGATCCTAGCCCAGTAGCACCTCAAGTCCTATGGATTTGGGGTGTTACATGTTCAAGCCCATCAAGTTGCTTCATCCTAAAAAGACAGTCTGCTACTTTATTAAAAATCCTAGGAACCTGCTTTATTGTAAAGGAATTTCACAATAAACTTAAAGCCTTTATATCTTCAAGAATTTGGCCCCCATAGAATCTGTTCGAAATTTCTCCATCCAGACCATTGACAACAATTGAAGAATCAAAATCCATTTCAATCTTGTAAAACCCCCTTCTCAGGGCTTCTTCCAATCCAAGACGCACAACCTCCGCCTCAGCCCACCATGTTTGCCACACTCCATGTATTCTTCTAATCTTTGCTCCTACGATGTTGCCCTAATAGTTTCGTTGAAACCAAACCGACTCTTATGCTTGCATTCTCAGTGACCGAGGCATCTACGTTTACTTTAATAGCATCTTCTTGAGGTGGAAGCCAAGCCAAATTTGAATTATCCTGAGCAGGTTCTCACTTTGTAATTTGCAACCATTCTAAGGAAGTTATCTCGGATCAGTTGGATACAAGGAGGTGAGTCATCAAACAACATCTTGTTCCTACAAATCCAGGCAATCCATAATCTAATAACAACAGATTCCAGAGCCTTCATGCCGAAACGGTTCCTAATGCCCATAATAAGTTCCTCCGGATTACATGGGATGAAGAAAAAAAAACATGAGCCAACGCTTCTGAGCTCTCCCAAATTTATTTTCCACTTTGTCAGACGGTTATCACGTTCATAAAAAGATTAAGTAGGGGTTTTGATAATTGAGAGAGAGCCGAATTTTAAACCTTGCTCTTCTTTGTGAAAAATGAAAATACACAAATTTTGATCCAATACACTCATTTTCTACGAACAATTGTGTTTGGTGACTAGGATTTCTCGCTCTTACTTGTCCCTTTTACGCCAGGATAAAAAAAAAAGAAAAAAGAAAGAAAAAAAAGGAAGTAATCAAGGTGTCAAATGCCCATTTTATCTCGTTTTTCTTAACGAAACAGTAAAACATTTTAAAAAAAGTAAGAATAACAAAAGTTTTATAATGTTAATAAATTTGTGTAAGATTATGATCGAAAACAAAAATTAAAAAAGATATAAACAAAATAAGAGGAAAAAAAAAGTCACTCATTTTGCGACGAAAAATAATCAAACAAAAAAATTGAATAAACAACAAAACTATTTGATAAGTTATTCTTTTTTCTAAATCCTTTTTTCCGAAACCAACTTATTTATCCAAAAAAACCTTTTTTGCACAATGATTGAATGATTATCACTTGTACGGATTAGGTTTTCTGTGTGTTGTTGTGGAATCTTCTGATTTTGGAGCTTGTTTTATTGACGGTTCGAGTTGTTCGTCTAGGAGGAGTCGTTGATTTGTGATCGATTCCTGATGACTCTTCTTCGAGTCTAAATCTGAGGTGTCCACGTTTAATCCTGGACTTTCTTCCTATACACTTTCTTCAACAATGAAATTTGTCTCTATGTTTTTCATGTGACTAGTTCACTCTCTTTTTCCTTGAAGACTTCTCTATGTTTTTCATGTGACTAGTTCACTCTCTTTTTCCTTGAAGACTTTCTGCTTCGGAACATCTTTTTGTACTTTTCCGTATCTCCTTGTTTTTTTCGTCTGTTCTGATATTTCATAGCGCACCGCTGTTAGTCTGTCTGTGAATTTTTTCGACCCTTCGATCTACTAGACTGGGCATGTTTTCTAATACATCGAACCACCTCCCTTTTATAAAAAAAAATCGCAAAAACATGAAATCGGGGGGATCCGTAAATGAGAAAATTGGGATTATGGGCCGGGTAAGGATCCGAAGAGGGAAAAGGGCCAAAACAGATGGGCCGACAACGAGTTGATGAGCCGGGTCAGATACCCAACAGTCAACAGAGGGAAACGGCAAAGCAAAAATGCAGAGAACAGAGGGTTTTCCGGCGCCATTAATCCACCGGCAATTTCGCCGCCATTTCCACTCTCAAGTTTCTTCATTTCTCTTTCCTATTTCCCTGCTCCTCTTACCGTAAATTCTCCACGGCAATTCAATTCAATTCAATTCTATTCTGTAGAGTAGATGTGATTCTTCAATGACGAGAGGGCCGCATAACGTATCTATTTGGCCGTTGCTTGTCGAATAGCAAGCCTTCACAATACCAGCTTAGGCCTTTGCGATCCAACCCCCAATTTCTCCACTACATCGCCGGGAGCAACAGAAACTCGTATTATTGTATTCCAGAACGTTTCCTTTCTGCAGGAGCTTCGCATTCATACGCTTATTTGTACTTGCGGACAACAACCTTCGACCTCGTTCATCCGAAGCCATATTCAACAGATGCGCCAAGTGGTGTTGATGCCGATGCCAATGTGTCTGCGGCGATTGTTGGCGGTGACGCTGATCAATTGAGTTCGGAAGAGAAGGGGATTGTTGCTTCGCTTGATCCTGTAGATATTTACAGGCAGCTTAAGGATGCCGACAAGGCAGATAAGCAGACAAGAGCAGATTGGGACGTCTTAACTGAGGTTTTCAAAAGATTTGCGCAATCCGGTTGGGCTTCTAATCAGGCTTTGGCCATATACATCGGTGCTTCCTTTTTCCCTACTGCTGCTAGTAAGTTTTAAGAGATTCTTCTTAGGAAGGTGTTCGGCTGATTTAGGCAAGTATGTGGTTTCTCTTGGTCCCAGTGATGAAGCACATAAGTTTCTATTTCCAATTTTTGTTCAGTTCTGTTTGGAAGAGTTTCCAGACGAGATTAAACGGTTTAGGGGATTGATGCTATCTGCTGATCTTACGAAACCTCATACCTGGTTCCCCTTTGCTAGGGCAATGAAGAGGAAAATTATCTATCATTGCGGACCGACGAATAGTGGTAAAACTTATAACGCTTTGAAACGGTTTATGGATGCAAGAAGGGAATCTATTGTAGCCCTCTGAGGTTGTTAGCCATGGAGGTCTTTGATAGGGTAAATGGAGATGGTGTGTATTGTAGTCTCCTTACTGGACAGGAGAAGAAGAGAGTTCCTTTCTCTAATCATGTATCTTGTACAGTGGAGATGGTTGGGACTGATGAATTGTATGATGTTGCTGTTATTGACGAGATTCAGATGATGGCCGATTCTTCAAGAGGCTATGCATGGACTAGGGCATTGCTGGGATTGAAAGCTGATGAGATTCATTTTGTGTGGGGATCCTAGTGTTCTTGATATAGTTCGTAAAATGTGTACAGATACTGGTGATGTTCTGGTGGTGCAGCATTATGAGAGGTTTAAGCCACTAGTGGTTGAAGCCAAGACTTTGCAAGGTGACCTTCGAAAAGTGAGGGCAGGTGATTGTATTGTGGCATTCTCTAGACGGGAGATATTTGAGGTGAAAATGGCTATTGAAAAGCAAACCAAGCATCGGTGTTGTGTCATTTATGGTGCTTTGCCACCTGAAACTCGCAGGCAACAAGCCACTCTCTTTAATGAGCCAGATAATGACTATGATGTCTTGGTTGCAAGTGATGCTATAGGAATGGGTTTGAATCTCAATATTAGAAGAGTTGTTTTCTTCAACCTTTCTAAATACAATGGAGATAAAATTGTTCCTGTGCCTGCAACACAAGTGAAACAAATTGCTGGTAGAGCTGGAGAAGGGGTAGTCGATTTCCAGAAGGACTGACCACCACCTTACAGAAAGAAGATCTGGAGTATCTGATTGAATGTTTAAAACAACCTTTTGATGAAGTTAAGAAAGTTGGTCTCTTTCCTTTCTTTGAGCAGGTTGAACTGTTTGCAGGGCAACTTGCTGATGTTACCTTCTGTCAGCTTCTTGAGAAATTTGCTTCAAGTTGTCGCCTTGATGGATCTTATTTTTTGTCACATCATGATCATATAAAAAAGGTAGCAAATATGGTGGAAAAAGGTGCAGGGATTATCTCTGGAAGATCGTTTTAATTTCTGCTTTGCTCCTGTTAATATTAGAGATCCAAAGGCTATGTATCATCTTCTGAGATTTGCTTCATCATATAGTCAAAAGCTCCCTGTTAATATAGCAATGGGAATACCCAAAGCTCTGCTCGAAATGACTCTGAGCTTTTGGACTTGGAGACGAAGCATCAGGTTTGTTCTATGTATCTATGGTTATCAAACCACTTCAAGGAGGATCATTTTCCTTTTAAGAAGAGGGCTGAAGAAATGGCCTCAAATATAGCCGAGTTACTGGAGAATCTCTTGCCAAAGCTAACTGGAAACCTGAATCAAGGCAGGGAGGTAAACCAAAGGCTGAAAAGAAGGAAGATACTCACGAAAGGCCGCAGTCACTGATTAAGTTATTTGACCAGTAAGTGAATTACATCTAGTTTTTATAGCTTCTTTTAGACATACCATTTAGTTTTTCAAGCCTTCATTGTTGACTGCAGTGACTTTTGAGGCTCCTTTTTTACATTAGTTCTATCAAATCCTGCTTGTCTCTTCGCTTGATGAGCTTCCTGACTGTTTGATCATTTTCTGGTAGTAGTTGTATCATTTTCTGGCATCATGTTTTTTCTGTCCTCAATTTATCTAGTCCTTTCTTTTCTGGTTTGAAGCTGCATAATGTCATTCATTTGCTGAGAAAAAGAAAACATAATAGCTTTATTGTTCATTCTGTTGACCACCTTTGCGATTTTCTTTTGTGCCCTGTTCTATGCATTCAACAAACCAGTTATATGATTTTCCGAGAATTTAATCAACGTTCTTACTGTCAGACTGATGTACTTTATATCTTTTGTCTTCTTTAGGAAGATACATTATCCTCCTTCTCTTATGTTTGAATGGACAGGGAAAGCCTTTTCATTTTAAACAAAGAGTATAAAGTACTAGTAGTCATGGAAATTCAGTTATTAGATGTGATTTTAGTAACTTCTTCCATGCCCTGCCCCTTTCTCCTCAATCCATGTTAATTGTCTTCATTTAAGCTTAATTTGTCATCTCAGGAACTTCAGCACAGTTATTGGTATCTTTACAATGTATATGTAGTTGCTAAAAACCATAGTGACAACATTTTTCGGGAGGTCCCTCTTTCCACCCCTTGAAATCATTGGGCAAAAAACCCTTTTAAACTTATCACCTAGGATACCTGAAACATGGTTCTGAAATGTAACTACATGCGAAACCCCCAGGACACGTTGGGGAAATGGTCTATGTTCCATTGAGTAGAGAATTAATAAAACCAATCTCTATGGGCCAAAGGGAAACGTAATTGGATACTCTAGAAATGTTTTTTTGGGTTTTAAGTTTGATTCCCTTTGTCTCTTGGTTTTTAGGTTTGATTCCTTTATCTCTTGGATTCTGCAGTATGCCAAGTTTAGTTGATTAGTTAAGGCATCTCCATCCATGAATTTGTTTGTGTTACCTCAATATCATAAAAATATAAAAAAAATAATAAGTTGTAAAAATGAGTATCAGAACTGAAACTGGGGTTAAAGTGTTAAACTCCTCGCTACTCTAATTACCTTGATTAACTCAACAAAATCTGACATTATTTTATTTTTTTCCTTTTTAAAAATAACTAGTAATATTTAGAGTAATGTGGATAAAGATGCCCTTAAGAGACTTTGTTTGCACCCTTCTTGGATTATGTAAAAAATTGATTGACATATTATTTGGTGTCCAATACCTGATGAACTGGGACAAAGCAGAGTCAGAAACGTAGGATATAATATCCTACACAAATTCCTCATTGTGAGATTCTCCTTTGAGTGGTCTTGGTACTGAACAACGTGCTGCTGCCTTTATCTTACATTTGCAGGAGAAGAAAAGAAAGTATGACTTCAGATGATAAAGATAATATACCATTGTAATTGCCCCATCTCAGGTATATACTTGCTCTTGCATTTTCATGCTCTTGCTTGTTTATTCATGCTCTTGGCTTGTTTAGTCTCTTATATCTAGTCATTGCTATGTTGTTTTTATTTAGGATGTGATAGTCTTGCATCATACATAAGCCTAGAATTTTTTTTTACTGAATATCTTTCAGATAAACCGGTTATTAATTTATCGGACATAATTTACCTTTTGTTCTTTATATTCTGCAAACAAAGCTCTTGCTTGTTTTTACTCCTTATCCTCCTCCCTTATACATAGTAACATCCACCATAGTTTGCAGTGAGTTGTCGATTATGAAGCTCTTAGCCTCTAGGGCTATTATTTTTTTGTGCTATAATTCCTGGGCCTTTGCTTTGATATAATTCACTCTTGTAGCTTCGTATCCTGATTAAGACATAAGGGATATTTCCAGTAAATTGTACAATTGGTCGTGTCACTTAAAATCTGGGTCTAGTGCAATATTATAACCATGATGATTAATAATTGGTCTCTTACAACAAAGTTGATCCTCGAATGTTTGTAAGCTATCTTGATATATGAGCAGAATAGCAGATGTATGGCATGGTTATAACTCTGAGTGTATGGTAGAGCTTTTGATTGTTTCTCGATAGTGTTTTTGCAATGTAGCGGTTTTTCAGCAGCTGTTGTGATTGATGATGTATGTTGTTGATGATGGGGTATGAACACATGAGAAGCTTAGGTACAATTTAGCCAGAGGTCATACCTTCACTTTCTTGTCGAACGGATTTCCATCCGACATCACCGCGTCTCTGATGTTCAATTACCCTTTTAGGAAGATTTGTGTGCTTCAGTCAATCCATCCACATGGTTTTAGTAGGTTTACTTTTCGATTTGTACATGATTCTCCAAATTTCTAGTTTGAGGACTACAGGGTTGTCGCTGGTGTGTGAAAATCCGGCAGGTAAGTGACGGACAAGAGGGTGGTTGTGCTCTCCGGCATGATTTTATTAAACAAAACAGAAGGTGGGGTTGGATTTCTGAAATTTGACTTCAAACTCGAGAAACTAGAAAGATTGCTGACAAAGAGATTATATTAAAAGTTTCTTATGCTCCTGTTGTGCGTCTAGGTCACTAATTTGATCATTTTCTAGGTCACCAATTTGATGTATGAGATTTTACATCCACAAAGTGTACCCGAGTCCGGACCAAAAGTTGTTCATCATTTCCTACTATTAATGTCTCCCACAAGATTGACTGTCACTAATTTGATGTTATGCGATTTTACATCCACAAAAGTGTACCTATGTCCGAACCAAAAGTTGTTCGCACAAAGAGGAGACCAAAAGGGTCATATTTATGAAATGATTTCCTTATAGTTTAGAAATATATTGAACAATCTCTTCGTGAAGAGGGAGAGGATGTTACCAAAATTTCATCCTATAGAAAGGGTAGACGTGCTAGGTGTACACCTAAAGTTTATTGCGCCCATTCCTCCAAATCCAAGCCAAACTTATCTTGTAGAGATTCTGGTATTGATTTTGGCTACTCCAATGTCCTTGAGATGGTCATTGTCGATTTAGATCATAATAGAGTAAAGGTTTGAGGCATACATCATGGTCATATGTGAGGATATATCTCATGAGCAAGTTACTGAAGAAATGTCATTTATATAAGCCCAATATTTATTAAGGCATACATCATGGTCAACACTAGAGCGAAGAAAAAGAATTGTAGTAATGAAGCCGATTTACCTTAGCAGGTCGAGTCGATCACCCACAGATCGAGTCGACTTGAATCAGAGTTGTCATTTGAGGAGCATGTGACTGACTCATCCTTCTTGATGCAACGTTTTGCACTTGATCAATCCACAAACATTGATCTATCTCTTTCAGTAGGACATTTTTCTAATTTATCAGACTAGGTTTATGAATTAGGCTTCTCCTATACATAAAATATGTAGGTCATTAGTTAAACTGAACCAATTTTCTAGCAACCAACTTAGATCAAGACTTATGTTTTACTGTGATCGAATCGATTGGACCCGTCGATCCACTAGATCACTAGCGGTTTTACAAATTCAATCGAGAGATTTATTTTGTATGTTTTGACTTGCTAAGTCCTTTATTTTGGGGTTTGTAATGCCCAACTTCACAATGTACATATGATCTTTGTTTCTTAAATATCTCCTTTTGATTGTTGATTATCTATATATTATCATAGTTCTTATTACTTTCCCTGCAAGATACAAGCACGTTTGGATAATATATAGGTTTTAAGTGCCTTAAATGCTATTGTTTGCAAGATGAGAAAACTTCATGAATATATGTTTTAATTTCTTATAAGATCTGAGTGTTGCATCGAGAGATGCCTTTAGATAATTTGTTTGACATGATATATGATGTACTTAACTTATGATTTGAGCTTCAATTCATTGCTGACGTTGTTTCAAGACTTTGAAATATTGATCCATTTTGTTCGATTACTCTTTTTTGTGTGATTGTTTGTTTGCGACATACAAACCTCACTTTGTTCTTCCTTTTTACTATTCGTCTTGACTTCTCTACTTCTTTCTTGATCGAATCAATCACCTACATTGATCGTTTTTACAATTAAGCACATAAATCATCACGCTCTTACTTCCATGTTCATTCCCGACCTTTTACTACAATCAAGTCTTGTATTATCAAATAGTTCTTGTAGTGATCAACATGTTTACGTACCTCCCTATTTGTGTCTTCCCCAATATCGATATACATCATATTGGGGTATTGAAGTACTTATTTAAAATCAAAGCTACATTACGTATCAAAAAGTGGTATAAATAAATGACATACCTCAATTTTTGTTCATTAATCAACTAAAAATTGCAATGTAGACTAAGTAAAAACCATTACTAGAAGTATCACTTGAGTAACACCGGAACTACTACCCTAATGTAATGATGTAAATTACCTAGTTTGTACACCAGCAATCTAGAAATTTCATTCATGAAATAGGTTTGATTTAACCGAATTAGAAATTTTGATCACATAACTAATTATATGACTGAGATAAAAGATGGTAATTAACCCCAACTATATGAAGTTGAAAATCTAATCCCACTTTTCTAATTTTTTTTATTTTTATCTTTTAATTAAAAAAATATAAACATAAAATTTCTATTATTTTTTTAAAAATAGAAAAAATAATAATTGTTTTGTTTTTAATAAAAGGATAAAAAAAACTAAAAGATAAAAAAAATTAATTGTTAAATTTTCAATTTTAAACCTCAGATAAGTTGGTTCAAAAATCAAGCAAATTACGGAGATAATCTTACGGAGATAATCTTATTATTAGTGTATTACCCATGCATTGCAATGCACGAAGCTTTGATTTAATATTTATTTTATATATTTGAATAAAAATAATTTTTTTTAGAGAAAAATGAGCTAGTAAAGCATATTTTTTTTTCAATTACAATGTAGGCCCCTTCTATTTTCATCTTAAAGTTTAAATTTAAAAACAATAATACGTAGGGGTATAATGGGAAAACAAATTAAAAAAACCCTAAAATCTATTAGATGTCTCTCACGTATATCGCCGGCACTTCTTCCTGTCATCTTCTTCTTCCTCTTCTCCTCTTCCACTTCTTCTTCAGACCGGACGATTCCGGCGTCTTTCCTTGCCGCCGCCGCGAAACTCCATCTCGCAACAGGCGGGACCTCTTCCGACCTAATCGCCTTGGACTAGATCTGGCCTACTAACTCCGACCCGAAAATCCCGCTCCCGGCAGAGCCCTCCGCTTCACGTTCTTCCGCCTCCATCAACCATTACCAACATAAGTCCGAGAACCAGCAGCGTACATTTTGAGGATTACACGTTCGCCACGGCGCAGAGTAGCCCTCAATGCTACTACTCTGCAGTATCAAGACCCGATCCATCAAAGACGCCGTTTGCTTTCCCTCGCCAAGATTATCCAGAATCATTATCTTATGATTCTCCATTATATCCAAATTACATGGCGAACACACAATCATCAAGAGCTAAAGCTAGATCACAAAGTGCACCTAAGCAACGCCCGGATACATTTGAAAGGCAACCGAGCACTAACAGGAGAAGGCCATATGTGGAAGGTTAGGAATATTCCGAGGGCGTTTTGTATGCAAAGATCATCCTCACATGTTTGTTCCACTGCTCAGAATTATCAGTATCCATGGTCAATCAAGCTTGATAATTCTACGATTTCTCTGAAAGATTGTGAGTGTGGATCCACTTGCTCTGTGCTCACAAACAACTACTGCATATCGGTCATTTCTTATGAGGTGAGTCATAATAAATACAGTTTCACAATTTTTAACATCATATATATTTGCGCCGATGACTTTGCTTTTTCCTCAATACAGCCTCAAGGAATTAGATACTAGCACTGACTTTGATCAAAGTGAGCTAGCAGTATACAGAAGAGCAAAAAGAAAAGTATACTTTGAGAAGTTTGTTGACATTTCCTTCCTGTATGGTGGCACCATAGTGATTGTGAGAGTGGTGTTAGTAAAACATTTTCATTGTTATGTTTAACTGTAGAGTTTGTGCTTATGGTTTCATAATCTTCTCTTTATTCTCCAATGTGTATGATCTTTTTTTAACTGTAGAGTGGAGTATCCATCAGATAATTGACAAGGGAAAAACTTGTTCCCTTGGCTGATATCCCTGGGTTGTGTGTTTACTACTTAAATTATGTACACAATGTGTATATATGTCACGGGCTGAGTTTTCCCTAACTCCAAACCGTGCGGCTCTTAGCTTGTCTCGACCCCTCGTCGTGCTAAGATCAGCCTATTCCCGATGTTGCCAACGAAAGAACTTAAGATTGATGGCTAAGAGAACTTTGAAGGCTTTGTGTGGGAAAGAAAGCTTTGTATTATAGGAGAGCTTTACAATGCTTGGATGAGAGCTTGGAACTTGGATGATGGAAATGAGGGGTAGCCTCCCCTATTTGTAGCCTTGGCCACCTCCTCTCCGGGAAGGTTCCGGAATCTATCTATCCTAGGCCATTCCGGATCCTTCCTAACTTGATCTTATCCTAAGGACTCTAGAACTTTCCCTAAGACTCTAGCTAAGTCTTCAAGGATCTTTCGAGTTCTAGAAGTATCCGCCATCTTCCGGGGAAATCCGCCTCCATCCGGATTGTCCCGCCAACTTCTATATGAGTCTAGAGACTTCTGCAAGTTTCTAGACTTGTCTCGATCCTTCCGGTATCTTCCGGATCCTTCCGGATGATTCCGACATCTTCCGGAATATTTCGTAGCCTTCCGGAATATTCTACCATCTTCCGGAACGTTCCGCCGTGTTCCGGATTCCTCTTGAGCATTCCGGATCCTTCTTGATCGTCCCGGATCTTTCCGGAATACTCCTTGTCTTTCCGGTGTGCCATCTTGATAAGATCTTCGTCTAGCATATCGCTTGGCCTTCTTCCCATGCCATTTCTTGACCTTGTCAAATTGTGCCTTAATGACGTCCCTTGACAAGTCGTCTTGTCTTGCCGGTCTTGGCATCGTCACGGAAAAGCGGTCCGTGACACTCTCCCCCACTTGATTTCGCAACGTCCCCGTTGCGAGTCCATGCTCAAGGTCTTCCTTCACCGTGTCAACCTCTTTCTCCAAAGAGGCATTGTTTTCCGAAGGCGAGTGTTGTGTTTCCTCCCACAACATGCCAACCTTTTCTCCTGACGGTTCCCGTTGCGTATCCTCCCGAAACGGGCTAGCCTTGCCTTCTTTGGTGTCACTAGGTGGCTTGCCGTCCTCACATGCCCTAGATGCTCTAGACTCCTCCGCTAATCTAGGAGCATGGCATGCCCTCACGGCCCCGAGCCTTGCTACCCTTTCACCCGGCTCCTCCTCGGGTGGCGACTCTTTCCTTGTCGCCTTTTGTGGGCAGTCCTGATTCAAGTGATCACCATCGCACCTAAGGCATCTAAACCACCTCACTTTAGGAGTACTCCTTACAATTGTCCCGAGCCTAAGAACCTCCCTCTTGGGCTCCTCTTGCTCAACCGAGACAATAGAGGCAAGCTTGTTTTTCGGCGGACAATTCCTTACGAGATGTTCCTCTCCACATAAGAAGCAGCTCAATCGGCATCGTTCCGTCTTCTCACTCTTGTCCCTATTGAACTTTTCCTTTGGTTTTGACGAACCCTCCTCGCCCGTGCGAGACCAACTTCTTTGATCCATGTTATGCTCGTCATCACTCCCTAATGCCTCATATTCCTGCTCCTCACCCCCACTATTACCCTTTCTCCTCCATGGATTACTTTGTTCATGACTTCGGAACTCGATGAGAGAATCCGCCTCGGTCATGGGCCTCGGTAAGGGTTTGAACCTTTTGACGGTGAAGCTCTTGTCTTACCCATGGCTTAAGCCCATCCATGAATTGGAAGAAGGCTTCCTTCTCGTTCATGTCAGAGATCTGCAACATTAACTCCGAGAACTCCTTCACGTACTCTCGGGCGGTCCCTCTTTGAGTGAGCCTGCGAAGCTTGGCCCGGGCTTCGTCGTCGGCATAGATGCGGTAGAATTGTTTCTTGAGCTCTTCCGAGAACTCGGCCCAGGTGGTGATTGGGGTCCCTCCGGTCCTCTCGCAGGTCCTTCTACGCCACCATAATAAAGCTATATCACCGAGATATAGAGAAGCGGTACTTACCTTCTTTTCCTCGTCCGCGATCCCCGTGACGCGGAAGTATTGTTCCATGCCCCACAAGAAGTTCTCTACGTCTTTGGCGGAACGACTTCCCTTGAACGTCGTTGGTTTGGGTGCGTCCACTTTCTGCAGTGGGGCAACTCCGACAAGGCCAGCCCCCAAAGCTGTCTTACATGCCGCCAACTCCCTTATGACCGTCTCCAGCTTGTCGGTCAGCGCCTCAAACTTGGCCTTGAGAACTTCATGTTCTGCGGCAAGGGTCTTGTGGGACACGTTCATGGCCCCTTGGAACTCCCCCTTGAGTTCCTCAATAGAGGACTCCATCGTGGATTCGACGTCATCAACCCGCTTGTTGGCGTCGAAGATGGAGTCCCGCATCTCGCCCACGGCCAACTCGACTTTCTCCAGCCTAGCCTCCGTGCTTGACACCACGTCCCTTGATGCATCCCTTGCGGCCTTCTTGCCTTTCTTGCTCAAGTCAACGACTTCCGACACGCCTCCTTGGCTATCCATCGAAACCTCCCTTTGGAACGTTGTTGGCTCTTATACCACTTGTCACGGGCTGAGTTTTCCCTAACTCCAAACCGTGCGGCTCTTAGCTTGTCTCGACCCCTCGTCGTGCTAAGATCAGCCTATTCCCGATGTTGCCAACGAAAGAACTTAAGATTGATGGCTAAGAGAACTTTGAAGGCTTTGTGTGGGAAAGAAAGCTTTGTATTATAGGAGAGCTTTACAATGCTTGGATGAGAGCTTGGAACTTGGATGATGGAAATGAGGGGTAGCCTCCCCTATTTGTAGCCTTGGCCACCTCCTCTCCGGGAAGGTTCCGGAATCTATCTATCCTAGGCCATTCCGGATCCTTCCTAACTTGATCTTATCCTAAGGACTCTAGAACTTTCCCTAAGACTCTAGCTAAGTCTTCAAGGATCTTTCGAGTTCTAGAAGTATCCGCCATCTTCCGGGGAAATCCGCCTCCATCCGGATTGTCCCGCCAACTTCTATATGAGTCTAGAGACTTCTGCAAGTTTCTAGACTTGTCTCGATCCTTCCGGTATCTTCCGGATCCTTCCGGATGATTCCGACATCTTCCGGAATATTTCGTAGCCTTCCGGAATATTCTACCATCTTCCGGAACGTTCTGCCGTGTTCCGGATTCCTCTTGAGCATTCCGGATCCTTCTTGATCGTCCCGGATCTTTCCGGAATACTCCTTGTCTTTCCGGTGTGCCATCTTGATAAGATCTTCGTCTAGCATATCGCTTGGCCTTCTTCCCATGCCATTTCTTGACCTTGTCAAATTGTGCCTTAATGACGTCCCTTGACAAGTCGTCTTGTCTTGCCGGTCTTGGCATCGTCACGGAAAAGCGGTCCGTGACATATACACGTGGATTACACAATCTTTTGGTTTTTTTTTTGAAAGCACACAACCCTTTGATTATCCGGCTTGTATCACTACTGTTTATGTACCGGCTTGATTATGTTGAATTTATATTCTATTGTTCATGCTTGGATGGTATTTTAGCATTATTTTTTTAACTGTTGGGGAATGGGGGTAGTTGTATGCATTTACACAAGTGTAAGACACCCGTTGAAACCGCATTGAGGGACGCAAAGCTATCATTCAAAGGATATAGATGACGTGATTCTTGTGGGAGGCTCGATTGCGCTTGAATTTGTATATTATGATTGTGCTTGAACTGTAACTCGAATGGGCTTGTGTAACTCGATTGAGCTTAGAATTGTGTAATTTGACCTTGTGTAAATGACGGACTTTTGTAAACGACGGAAGTGTGTATTTAAGCTTAGACTTGTGTAAACGACATACTTTTGTAAACGACGGAAGTGTTTTATATTTGAAATTGTAAATCAATATTGTGTATTAACATTCGGTTTTAAGTATAACATTACAAAAAACAATAATGGAGTACACAAGTTCAAAATGTCCGAAGCTTGTGTACCGGGCCCTGTCCGAAGCTTGTGTATCGGGCCCTGTCCGAAGCTTGTGTATCGGGCCCTGTCCGAAGCTTTTGTATCGGGCCCTGTCCGAAGCTTGTGTATTGAGCCCTGTCCGAAGCTTGTGTATCAGGCCTTGTCTGAAGCTTGTGTATTGGGCGTAACCTCTATAAAAATAATTGAGTTTTTATTAAAACACTTGGACCTTCATTAAACCAATTGGACTTGGGCTTTTATTAAAACATTTGGGCCTTATTAAAACAATTGAACTTGGGATTTTATTAAAACATTTGGGTCTTATTAACACAATTGAGTTTGGGCTTAAGTAATTTCATATTCCTAATTTGCCCTTTCATTTAATCTTTAAATATAAGTAAATGGGGCCTAATTTGTCCATTAATATGAAAAGGAGCCTACTTAGTGCTCATTTATACAAAAAGGGCATACTCTCCCATTTAACCTTTTTTTTGGAGCATGATATTAGTTATTCACTTATTCACTATAAATTTAACTATATTTTATTATACATATAATACAGTAATAAATTAACATTATATTTATATAATATAAAACAAATTTTATCAATTTTTAAAAGTAGCTTTTTAAATATTTTGAGAAGCTGTGTAAATTGTAGCGTTTACACGTGACAAAGAAAGTATCTCATTTAATATTTATAGTCTTTAGGTGACAATCCTGCTCCTATCTCACTACAAATATCTATTTTAAAAGTTGAATAAACAGTAAAAACCAAGAAGGAAAATATCCTCGACATTTTTGTAATAAGCAATTAGAAATTTTGATTACTTGGACTCATGAGAGCCCGCGATCCAAAATTTTAAAAATGGAAAAAAATGATGTTAATTTCAAAAAGGTATCCTCATAGGCCCGTGACTTCTGAGTGTTAGCAGCAAACAGCAGTACTCCACGTGTCCTGATGACATGGATTTAATAACTTTTATTTTTTAATCGGGTTTTTATGTTCACATCAGTTCGTGTATGCAAATTATTTTTCCAATTTGGTTCATGCCCCTTGGACAGTATTTTTTTACTTTTTAGGATGGTTACATTATCTTTAGTTTGAAGCGAATACCCATTAACTTTATAATAATAATAATAATAATAATAATATTGTTTTATACTTTTTATAACATAATCTTTGAAATAAACAATGGTGGAACCAATTATAGCCCATTTGAGATAATTAATAAATATTATTGTGACTTGGATCTCCATACATTTGCTTCTATAATGCGATCAACTTACAAGTATGCCACGAATAAAGGGAGCTAAAAATGTACAAACTTATATAAACGAACATGCCACGTTTCATATTAACCAATTTTCTATCCCATACCTGTCCAATCTTATCTTAATCGCATTCTTATAAAAGATCCAAGTACAATATACAAGTCTCTAAAATTTCGAAAAAAATTTCCGAAAATACTAAATAATTTGATATTTAGTTCATCAAGAGTTTTATTTTATGTGTCGTACGTTAATGAATGACCTTTTTAAGAAGAGTCTCGATAGACATAATCAATGATCCATCGTATAGAATAGTTTTTTTTGCACGTTTTGTCCCTATTTTGTAATGTTATGATGGCACATATATAAATCTATGTGGGTATGAGTAAGATAGTGTATTGAGCATATATTGGATATGATTAAAAGTTACAAGAGTTGATGTTCTTCCACTTAATTGGAAAGAATGAGTTGCAAAATTACAGAGCGTGTAAGTATAAAATGAAGAAAGCACCCAATGAAAGAAGAAGAAAACAAAGATGACAAAAAATGAAGCTAGGTAGTAGATCATCTATAAGGTATTTATAAGGATAATATATATATATATATATGCAAAAGGCTATATATATTGATTCTCCTTATAGATACCTTATAACTAATATCAAATACTATAAGTGTTGAAAGCGGTAAATGTCTGCGTCGGCGGCACTCCAGAAAAGCTCAGATTCATCCGTCTCTTGTGGTGCAGCCGCGCCGTACCACTGGGATACGTCGGAGTTGTCCCAGGAGTCGGGGAAGGATTCATAACAACCTTGTTGTAGTTGTTGATGTTGTTGATGTTGGACCGTGTCAGGGACAATTATGTAATTATTATCAAGATTGGGAAGCTGGGGTGGTGGAGGAGTAGGTTGCGCCTGGATGCGTTCGAGTAATCGAGGCATCCAGAGATAGCGCATGGTGTCCTTGAATTGTTTGCTGTTGACGTCGCATTTGAGTTGCTTGGCGTGCTTTTGCACCCGAGTTCTCCAATAGTTTTTGATCTCGTTATCGGTTCTTCCGGGGAGGAACTGCGCTATCTTGGACCATCTATTACCCCACCGTGAATGAAGCTCTAATATGAGCAGCTGCTCTTCTAGTGTTATGTTCCCCCGCCTCACGTCCGGCCGAAGGTAGTTCAACCACCGCAGCCTGCAACTCTTTCCTGTTCGTTTCAACCCTGCAATTATTTCAACACTTGAATCAAAATCAAAAGATTTATATATATTATGTAGAAGTGGCGAGAGGAAATTTTCATATATATATATATATATATATATATATATATATATATATATATATATATATATATATATATATATATATATATATATATAAGAAAAAGAGAAGGGACCTGCGGAGCGGGCGAGGGAGTTCCAGCGGCCTTCGCCGTGAAGGGCAATGTAATTCATGAGAGTAAGATCCTCGTCAACAGTCCAGGGACCTCGGCGGAGGTCATCGGAGATGTTGGTATCGTCGTCGGAGGTTGATCCGGAAGAGTAGGACTTGGTACCATCGGTAGACATGATCGATGTACCTCGTACTTGTGTAATTTATGTTGGGTGATGGGATTTAGTGTTTGGGTTTTTGTTGTTATAGAGAGAAAGTTAAATGGAGATGGAAAGAGGATAAAGGAGATGAAGGGTTTTTATAGAGAGGTAAGTGGGGGAGGGTTTCTTTGAAAATGAAGAGAGAATTTAAAAGGTTGAAAGATGGCATCATGTGATGAGAGAGAGGCCGCAAAACATAGACCCGTACATGTCTTGTTTTTCTATAACTTTCTTAATTATTATTCTCTACAATAATACTTGTATATATGCTTCCATCTTTTTACCCATGTTTTTTTTTATTTATTTATTCGAAAACGGAAAGCTTATCGAGGTAGTTCAACCTAAAGCATCCTTATGGATGAGAAAACGAAGTTCGAAATCATCAGAAAAATTGGCGTTGGGGTCGAAATTTCCGAGTGAGTCAATCGGTCAGCAATAACTTTTTACTCATATGATTGGGGTAAAGAATGGTTCCTCCACTATTTAAACTTTTTCTCTAGATATATTGCATCAAAAATTTACTAGATTAACATCATATTTTTTTACGTCTCTAAATTCATATGATAATATGTTATAAGCAGCAAATGTGTGTAGGATTGTGAATATGGCAGTCAACTGAATGTTTCGGTCTTGTATTAAAATTTCAATGAATATCAAACCGTAGACCGATTTCATTCACGAGGGCTCCTATGTTAATTCACACGGACCCAAAACTTATGTGATTATTAGTGAGCAATATAAGGTCTAAAAATTCACATATTATGTTTTTACTATATTTACAATTCAACCCGATCCACTTATTTTTTACGGTCCTAGACCAAGACCAAACTATAAACTGAACTTTTTAATTAAAAAGAAAAGAAAAGAAAACCGTGGATGAAACTAGTCCGGTTCAAAAAAAAAAACACATTATGAGCATTGTAAAGCTTGTTTTAGTGTGAATATATCATATTCCATTTTAAAATGTAAAATGTTTTTTAAATTGATTATATTTAAAAGGTAAATTATTTCATATAGAAAAATTGGAAGGAGTATTTTATTATGTTGATGGGGGCTTAGGAATAGAATTAATAAGTAGGATGTTGAATTTGTTTGAACGTGCTAAATTAATAATTGAATAAAGTAAAGAGGTAGTGGAGTGACTTGTAATCGTGTTAGCTTAACTTATAGCTTCGAAATTTGACTCTTTGACTTTTGGGTTAGATGAAAGACTTTGTCAGTTTAGGCTTCACCGCTTCTTCCTCAACATATTAAATTACTTTTCTGACCTGAGGGGGTCTGTTTGGACGACTTATACACGTGCTACATTGTAGTACAACACTTGAGATGCTCTACTGCCACCGCATTAAGCTTCTTGTCAAATTCTATGGCCAGTTTTGAAATCGTTAAGAATTATTCACGGTAATAAAGTGAGGAAAGCAGTTTGATGCACTAGACAGCACACTGTCTAATGTATCGAAAGGTCGATGAATCGGCAAACGGACTAACCGTCATGAAGGAGCTAAAACATACAAAAAAAAAAAAAAACACATCAAAAGAAAACATCGATCATAACGAACCGATCGAGAAAGGGCACCAAAGAAAGCGTCAGACAAGCAAAGCGATGAAAAAAGTGTGAGAACATGTTTGTAGAAGTAGTGCAGAGTACAACTTTCAGGAACCACCGGTGGAAGCCTCGGATTTGGACTTCTCTCTTGAGCCTTCAGATTTCGATCACCTATCCTTGACTCCTCATCCCGAACAAATTCAACTCTTCTTTCAAAACGAAGCTCACAATATCAAGACGTACCCCATGCCATCGCACTATATGACCAAAAGATCTCAATTAATGATCAATTTGTTAATAGTCTTTTTAACACATGAAAATAATCAAATCTTTTCTATTTCTTTTTTTTTCCCCTTAACCTATTCAATTTTGTATTCATTCTACCACTCCAACCAAACGGACACTAAATGTGCAGTGAACCATCATTATTTTAAGGGTATAATATTTCTTGATATTTAAGTATGCGGTTATACGTTTTTAACGCTATATAAGTTGATTTGTGATGAAGCTTTGAATGGGTGGGTAGACTTTGTTGGAATCATTTTTTATGGAACATGTGTCGGGAAGATAATTAATGTTTAGTGTTTTCTAGTCGGCCTATCATTTCTATTTCTTTTTATGGAATCATTTTTTTATGATATTTCTTGATATGTTGTGGGAATAGTCGGCCGATCGGTGGGGGCCTAGTCGGGTGATCATTAAAAAACAAACCGGATAAATTTTATCCAAAGAAATGGTCATGTGCCCGGACAAAATGTTGGAGGTCGGCCAATCGGTGGTCAGTGGTTGGCCGAACGCCCCCAAAAGCTTCGAGCAAAGCTTTGAGCAAACTTTCTTATTTCATTATTGGATCTCAATCAATCCCATTTTGAGCTCGACTTCTTTGACCGCATGGATTTAGGGTTGTGCAAACTAACCCAGATCGGAAAATCGGACCGGTCTGGACCCGTTTTTCCGGGCCCGGCCCCCCGATTCAGGGTTTTTTCCGGTCCGGAATTTATTTTTTTATTAGTTGTATTAATTTAAGTTTATATATTTAAAAAATCATATATATTGTGTCCATATTTAATAAAAATATTTTTTTAAATATATTCAATTTTGCAAAAAAGAAATTATTTTATTTTATTTTATTACGATCCGGACCGTAACGGTCCGGTCCGGTCTGGATCGGATGCACAACCCTACATGGATTGGCTTAGCGTGTTGAGTTCATTCTTCCGTAAATAGCTATATTTTAGCTCCGAAAATACGTTGAATACGTACAATGTCATCAACACACGAATCTAGAAAGTACATTCAAGAGAAGAAAATATGTCAACAAACAATGTAAAAATGCCCAAAAAGCTTCAAGGATGGATAATAAGAGGGTGAAAAATAATATTAAAATGGATTTTATGAGCCAAAGAGTGGTAGTTTTTTTGTTTCCCTCAAGGATACCCATATAAACGAACGACAAAGCTTATTTATATGGTTACACAAATTTAGAGGATATTCGTTGAGGACATAGTGTACACCGGAATGAACTTGAGTACCGACTTGGTGATTGTGATTATTCCACAAAACTAAGCGACCTCATCCACCTGTTGAGACATTTGTTCATTTTGTCGAGAAGTGGTGTGGAGTCATTTTTATTTACTCTCCCTTGAAAAATTGGCATCCTAAGGTAGTTTTTGAGATTGTTCATGACCTCAAATCACTTACCCTCTTGAGATATTTCCTAGCTCACATTATACATGTAGACACACGAAGATTTTAGATTTTTACACATTGCGGCGTGATGTGATAATTAGTCAAGAGTACCCAAATGTGAGCATCTTGCACACTTTTAGCAAAAGAGATATATGAAGCTCTATTCGACACTAGAAGACCACCAATCAGTCATTTTAAAGATATTTTAAAGGGTTACAAATTTGTAGTTCACATTAATAACATAATGCAAAGACATATCTTCAAAATAGCGTAATATTGAATACATAGATATTTAGGACGGACAAAAACACATCGATCCAAATGCCTCCACCTAGGTAAAATCTCATCGGCCCAAATATTGGTCTTTCTTTAATATAATTAATTTAAATTAGTTAAATTAAATAATAACAATCTTGTTATGAGCCTAGTTTATCTTCTTGATTAATTTATTTTATTTAGTTGGATTAGTTTATCTTTTAGATTACTTCCTATTATTTAGTAGAATTACAAACATTATAAATATGGAACTTGCCCTTATACTATATGTACATTTGAATTGATTAATAATAGTCATTGTGTCTTTTATTAGTTTAATTCGGGCCTTTGATCAACAATCAATGTTGGTTCTTTTTTCTTCCATCCCTATTCATCATGTTCAAGTGTTCGATTATGAGTTGGTTTAAGTCATATTTGTCTGGAGTTTTACTACCTAATGAGTAGAATTCTCAAACTATTTTGAATCAAGTTCTAAGTGTTTGGTTTGTGTGTTCCAAGCTTCCAAAAAAAAAGAATTTGAACATCCTTCGAAAGATTGGGCAACTTTAAAGTGTTGTGTCAACTAATAGTTGATACCGATATTGTTTCTTCAGTACTTATCCACGGTAGAATTGCCGGATAATAACGTCAAAACATGATGTGCTGCCGAATTTCATTCGCATAATGTCTATAACCCAAGATTACCAATTAGAAAATAAGGTGGACCCTATACTTTTGTGTTCATACTTCAGTTAGATTGTTTTCGATAAAATAAAGGTTAAGTTTTCATTTCGAAGCATCCTAATTGCAAGATTTTTAGACGCAAAGATGTTTGCAGACTAACTTAAGGTGTATTTGATTTGCGATTTATATTACTGTATATACTGGCATAATACAGGATTTTACGATATAAGATAATAAAATTATAAAGAATTTCAAAGTGTCTTGAAAATTACATACAAAAATCAATGTCTTTATTTTGTAGACCTAAAGACACATTCTCAAGTACAAAGAAACGGATATGTACCGGGTTGGTGAAGTTTGAAGTAGAAGGAAATAGGATAGCTTCCCCTATTCCCTGCCCTTACTCCCCACAAGGGAGCCAAGATTTGGTTTGGATGTAAAAGAGAGAGCCAAACAAGGCCTAAGTAGCCACATGTGATTTCCACCATACTAACAAAGTAGCAATAATTTTAGAATTATATTCTTTACTTGTAAGAATGAAAGATCTCAATGGTCATTATTTTATATATAGTTTAAGTTGTTAATCAATCAATGAGTTAAAGGCTAATAGGCCCCTTTTTTGGAATGTTGCGTACACTTAGCTTCACCAAACTACAAATATTTGTTATTTACATCTTCCAATTGTTATTTTCCATATGCCACTTTAATCTTCTAATAATTCCATCTACTAACTTTAAATCTTCGTTCACATTCTATCCACAGTTACATCTTGTGATTTGAGTCGTACAACTTGGTTAGTGATAGATTTCGTTGGTACGTCCAAGAACATATGCAAGTTGGGCAAAGTCTAGCACATAAGTCCAGTAGGGACCATAATCTCCAAACGCTCTCTCAAGTGCAACCGTCTGACTCAGTTGACACTTGTAGAATGCCTTAAAGTCGGCTAGCCCAATAAGTAAAAACATGCTTTGATACCATGATAGATTTCGTTGGGTACGTCCAAGCGCATATGCGAGTTGGGGCAAGAGTCCAGCACATAAGCCCCAGCAGAGTTTCATCCTAAAACCAATTGAAAATAGGAGGAGTAGCCACCAACCTTATATAGTAGACTTTTATTCCCAATTATTATAGACATGTAGATGAGAACCATAATCCTCCAGGACCTCTACAATAAGGTTAAACTAATTTAGAGCTCGTACTGATAAGTTATTGCATATAATGATTTATAACAATTTTTTAAGTAGCAATGAAATGTTAAAAATATATAATAACTATATACATTACATCAATATACTTGTTTTGAATTAAGTCCATCGTCACATAAGAAATCGAGCGCAATCAATAAGAGAATATCAAATCGTAAACTAATCGCAATAAAAATTTTGAGTATATTTAGGAGTCGTTGTCAGTAAGGAATTTCCAATATATTTTTTATAATAATTAGAATGATGAAAAAGAAGTATTGATATTTTTCTTTGTTATAAACTCATATTAAATTTCTCATCACTAAACAATACAAGTAGGGATGACAATGGATCGGTGGTGGTGGATGACCCTGTTCACCACCGACCCGCGAACATATTTCATCCACCCCACCCGATCCGCCACCCCCAAACCTCTCACCCGCATCCAACGGATGAATCGGGTGGATCGATGATATTTCGGGTGTGCTACGTGTGAGACCCCTATTCTTTCGGACCTAGATCGGACCATAGCCGAGATTAGTTTTGGGCCGAGATTGGCCTTACCGCACCCGCATGCATGAATGCCGCCCCTGCGGGTTCCCACCCCTACGGCTCATGGACCGCCCCTGCGGTTTCCGGCGGCTACAACCGGTTTTGTGACTTCCTTGACCGTGCTTTACCTTCCTCTTCTTATTCTTTCCTTTCCTTGCTGAGCAAGGGTTACCTCCTCATTCCTTTCTTCAGCTTCCCACGTCCTTCTTTGCTTCTCCTTTATCTTCTTTGATCTTGTTCTTGGTTGGAAGAGTTGGTTTGAGTTTATGTGTGTGGTGGCTTTTGTGATGATGCTAGTGTGTGTGTTGTGTGCTTGGAAGCCAACCTTGGTGTATGTTAAGCTTTCCTGCAGCCTAAGATCTTCAGTAGTGGTGAGTTTTGCTTCTTCTCCTTCTCTTCTTCTTGTTTTCAATCCTTTTAGCTTAGGATTAGATTTATGCTAAGGGTGTTGATGGCTGGTATGTGTTGTTGTGGCATGTGTGTGTTTGTGATGAAGAGAAGCCGTGATTTGATCACGTGAAGAGCTAAAGAGAAGCCGCGAAGTTTCATTCTGCACTGTCGCCGCCCCCGCGGCCAGTAGTCACCGCCCCTGCGGAAGACGTGCCGCAGCGCCCGCGCCGTGCCTGCTTTGCCAGTGATCTTTGTCACCGGCCCCCCGCGGCTGAGTGTCGTCGCGCCCGCGGTTGCCTGCGTTCCGCCCCTGCGTCCTTAGTTCACGCAGGTGCGTCTTGTCCCGGGACTACCTATAGTTAGGTAGTTCCTTTCCTTTCTAGTATGAGGACTTAGTACCATGCTAGGATTCGAATGTTGATGAGTATGATATAGTTAATGTCGATTACGGCTTGAGGTTTTACGAGTTGGACTTGATCCTTATGGATCCCTTGGGTCTAGGTGTGATCCCCTTTGTGTGATAGGATTGTGATATATATGTATGTGTGCCTTGTATAGGTTGTGTTGTCCTCCAGTTGGAGTAGGACGTTTCTGAGAGTTGTTCGTAGCGAGTTACTTCTGAGATCGAGGTAAGTCCATAGGACTTACTTAGCTACTATCCTTATATTGGATGTATGCCTTGAGTGGTGTGTGTTATGTGCTTTATAGCATGTGTTATTATGGTCACCGACCTATGTTATATTGACCGCCCATTGTAGTGGTTGTGACAACTTACCTTTCATCCCGTAGTGGAGTCTGGGAAGTTCTCTTGTAAGCTAGTTAGTTCTAGGTATACGGGAAAGGGCACCTACCACTCCATATGGTATACGGGAAAGTGCGTTGATACCACTCCAGCTAGCTATTGCACGCAGAGGCGAGGGTTATATATACATTCCTCGTGTCACGTATATTCATATACATTTATTATACGATTGAGTGTTGGACTTATTAAAGATAATAAACCGGGTAAATGTGTGATATCATGATGATGTGTTAATATTATTGACTGTGTGGTTTGTGCTCTAGCATCTTCTTATATATGTGTATAGTTAGCTAACGGTTTTATACCGTGTTGTAGATCCTTTGCAGGTTAGGAGAACTGCAGAGTGATCCGGAGGGGTGATCTGCTGAGGGTTCCGTACACAGGGACGTATTCGTGGGATTGGGATATTTATATTGTACGGGTTTATGTTTTGACTTTTGTACTCAGCAGTACCTTGTATCACCTTTTTGATATGTATATATATATACATATAGTTTTATGTTTTGTTTTAATCTATTGGTGTCTTGTTGTAAGATTCAGTGAAGTTGTTGTCAGGCTAGGGTCAGGATCCATTGTGAGATCCTAGCCCAGTAGCACTCCGAGTCCTACGGATTTGGGGTGTTACAAAGTTGGTATCAGAGCCCAGGTTGACAACAATGCACTAGTAATCTGCAATAAAGTTCGAATAGATAAATAAACAGAACCCGAAAGGGGTCTGACTTTTCAAAGGTTTTGGTTTTGAATGAGTACAAATGTTTTGGGTTATCGTGTACGTGAACCATCGCCCCTCTGAAGATCTCGACATATAGATATATATAGATATTCTGTTGTGATTGATCTGTTATATATCTATACATATGGCATATATATAGCCTTCTAAGATAGGTTTACGTCTTCTGCAGATGGTTCAGACTAGAGCCTTACCTGCAGCAAGACGAGTAGAGGTAGACCCCCTCTAGGTAGAGGACGGGGTAGGACTCCTGCTGACGGTTCACATGCGGGAGAGCTACATGAGGAGGTTGTGAGAGCGCCGTTCCTGAGACTGGGAACGGGGCAGCTGAGAGACAGGGGCACAGAGAGCCAGTCTGGCGAGTCTGATCGTGTCTCCATGGGTAGATCAGAGTTTCATGCTTATATCAGACGTGTTGAGGAGGCTGCCAGAGCCGGTAGACGTGCCCCAGATTTACAGGCACAGGAGGACCATCTGAGAGGTCTCACACCGTTACTCAGGTACCAGCTGTACAGGTACCTGCTGCTGAGATTGCCAGAGCACCAGAGGAGCATAGAGGGCCTAGACCAGATACCTGGTTGAAGGCATTCCATCAGATGGGTGTACCCCCTTTCACTGGGAAGGTGGGGTTGGAGGTTGAGCTCTGGATCGGGCATGTAGACTCAGCTCTGGAGTCTATTCGATGTCCAGCTGACAGACAGATTGAGCTGGTTCAGACTTTATTCGGGACTTGGCACAACACTGGTGGAGATTCAGTACGGGGTCAGGCTACCAGTTATGATCAGATGAAGACGATGATTTAGAGAGCGTTTCTGCCCTGCCTCTTTGAGGAGGGAGAAACTGCGAGATTTTGTGGAGGCTGGGTTTGAGGATGTACCAGTCTCTGAGGCCATCAGGAGGTTTCAGGAGGAGCTGGCATTACTGGGACCAGCTGCACCTGCTGCAGACCAGCACGTTTATCTCTTTTCCCGACGACTGAGGGATACTACCCGGACCTACATGGCGGGATTTCATTGTGAGACTCTCACAGATTATCAGGACAGAGCTTCCGATTATGAGAGGGAGCGAGCTGGACAGAGGAGAGCTTCTCAGACCGGAGGGTCTGAGAAGAGGCAGCGTACAGGGCAGACCAGTGGTACTGGTGGTTCTGCTAGTGGTTGGCGTGGTCAGAGACGCCAGAGTCAGCCTTCATCTACGCCGGTTGCAGAGAAGGGACGTCAGTGCTTTAACTGTGGAGATCCAGGGCATATGAGGCCAGAGTGCACGACCATTGGTGACTTGCTACACCTGTGGTAGGCAAGGTCACCGAGCTGTTTACTGCCGCCAGGGCGGAGCTTCATCTCAGCAGGGTTCTTCTCCTGCTAGTGCAGCGGGAGGTGGGCAGAGGCCACCTCAGCAGCAGCAGACTCAGGGACAGCAGAGAGTCCCAGATCGCCCTACGACTCAGGGATCTGCTCCTGGGCCGAGTAGAGGCAGAGGTCGTGGTGGGGGCACCACTGATACCAGAGGCCCACAGGGTCGTGTTTTTGAGCTGAGGAGTGCAGAGGAGCCAGCTGCACCTACTGCTACAGGTACCATTCTAATTCATGGTTTACCTGTTAGAGTTTTATTTGATACTATGTTACGCACTCTTTTATTTCTGATGCCTGTGTAGAGCGTCTTGAGTTAGATATAGTTGAGGGGATGCCCTTTATTATAGGGTTACCCGATGGTGGTAGGGTCAGAGGTACCCGTGAGATTTACGGTTGTCCCATTTCTGTAGGGACCCGTGTGTTATTAGTTGACTTCTTTGTCATGCCATTAGAGCATGAAGAAGTCATTTTAGGTATGGACTGGATGGATAGATACTTTGCAGTCCTAGATGTAGGTAGGAGGACTGTTACCCTCTCTACCGAGTTAGGCCAGATAGAGGTTTTCCGAGGTTGGGACCTTGGAAAGATAGGCACAGTTATCAGCGCCATACGGGCAGCTAGATTGATTGCACAAGGTTGCGAGGCCTTCTGGTGTTATGCCATGAAGGAGGGGGAGAGTCCAGCTGTAGAGGACATTCCAGTTGTTTGTGAGTTTACTGATGTTTTTGCTGAGCCGTCCACTTTGCCGCCTCAGAGGAGTGTGGATTTCAGTATCGAGTTAGAGCCTGGTACGAGACCCATCTCGAAGGCCCCATACCGGATGGCGCCTGTCGAGATGCTGGAGCTGAAGAAGCAACTCGAGGAGTTGGCTGAGAAGGGCTTCATTCGCCCTAGCGTGTCCCCATGGGGAGCACCTGTCCTCTTCGTACGGAAGAAGGACAGATCACTGAGGTTATGCATAGATTATAGAGAGCTGAACAAGGTGACCATCAAGAACAAGTATCCACTGCCGCGCATTGATGATTTGTTAGATCAGTTACAGGGAGCGACTGTGTTCTCCAGGATTGACCTGCGTTCCGGGTATCACCAGCTGAGGGTGAGGGAGCAGGATGTGCACAGGACAGCATTCCGGACCAGATATGGCCACTACGAGTTTGTAGTGATGCCATTTGGGCTTACGAATGCCCCAGCCGTCTTTATGGAGTAGATGAACAATATCTTCATCGACTTCCTGGATCAGTTTGTGGTGGTTTCTATTGATGACATTCTGGTATACTCTCGTAGTGGAGAGGAGCATGCAGGACATCTGAGGACTGTATTGCAGGTTTTGCGGGATAGAGAACTTTATGCTACGTTCTCTAAGTGTGAGTTATGGATGCCAGAGGTAGCATTCCTGGGTTATGTAGTATCAGCTGAAGGGGTCAAGGTGGATCCAACAAAGATTGAGGCAGTAGCAGCATGGACGACACCGACGAACGTCAAGGAAGTACGTAGTTTCCTTGGCCTAGCCGGTTATTACAAACGCTTCGTGGAGGGTTTTTTTGTGATTGCCCGTCCACTGACGAGTTTGCTGAGGAAGACTACCAGATTTGTGTGGTCTGATCAGTGCAGGCAGAGTTTTGAGGAGTTGAAGAGGCATTTGACTTCTGCTCCTATTTTGGCACAACCAGAGGGTATTGAGGATTTTGTGGTTTACAGTGATGCATCCAAGCTAGGCTTGGGATGTGTTTTGATGCAGAGAGACAGAGTTATTGCTTATGCGTCTCGACACCTGAAGACGTATGAGGAGAACTACCCGACTCATGATCTGGAGTTGGCAGCGGTAGTTCATGCACTGAAGATCTGGAGACATTACCTGTATGGTGCTACATGTCAGATCTTCACAGATCATAAGAGTCTGAAGTATATCTTCACGCAGCGGGAATTCAATAACCGCCAGCATAGGTGGCTTGAGCTGATCAAGGACTTCGATTTAGAGATTCTGTACCATCCAGGGAAGGGGAACGTGGTCGCCGACGCCCTGAGCAGGAAGACGCCTCGAGAGCAAGCGATTGCGAGGCTGACAGTACCGCATCAGCTACAGAGAGACCTGATCTAGTTAGAGTTGGACATCCAGTTTCCTGATGAGGATGCCCAGTTGGTACATTAGAGGTCCTTCTTGATCTGTTGGATGAGATCCGACAGAAACAGGAGACCTGCCCGACTTTACAGAGGATTAGAGATAGGATGTCTCGAGATGAGGCACCCCAGTTTCTGCTTGGAGCAGATGGAGTTTTGAGGCGCCGCGGTCGCGTCTGTGTACCTGCTGATACAGAGCCGAGGCAGAGGATTTTACAGGAGGCTCACTGTACACCTTACTCGGTACATCCAGGTACGAGTAAGATGTATCAGGACTTGAGACGTATATATTGGTGGGAGGGATGAAGCCCGATGTAGCCAGATTTGTAGCTCAGTGTGCGACCTGCCAGCAGGTCAAGATCGAGCATTTCCAACCTGGAGGTGAGCTCCATCCCCTTCCTGTTCCACAGAGGAAGTGGGAGGACGTCACCATGGATTTTGTGACTGGCTTGAGGCTGAGCCGGAGTTTTGATGCCATCTGGGTCATAGCAGACAGATTGACGAAGACGGCACGTTTCATTCCTATCAGGGAGACGTGGCCGGTGAGCAGATTAGCTGAGGAGTACACTAGGCAGATAGTGAGACTCCATGGTGTACCGAGGACGATCGTCTCAGACAGAGATGGGCGATTTACCTCGAGATTTTGGCAGCAGATTCAGACTACTTTGGGGACGAGTTTGCACTTTACTACTGCGTTCCATCCTCAGACAGATGGTCAGTCAGAGAGGACCATTCAGACCGTGGAGGATATGCTGCGAGCTTGTGTGTTGGATTGGGGACAAGTGTGGACGGATCACCTCCCACTTGTTGAGTTCTCCTACAACAATAGCTGACATGCATCTATTGGGATGGCCCCATATGAGGCACTATATGGACAGAGATGTCGTACCCCGTTATGCTGGGATGAGCAGAGCAGTGTCAGTGGTTTAGCACCTGATCAGATTCAGGATGATATGGCTCGGGTAGCATTGATCAGAGAGCGTATGCTGACTGCACAGAGCCGTCAGAAGTCTTATGTTCACAGGAGGCGTAGACCTCTAGAGTTCAGGGTTGGAGCCCATGTGTGGCTGAGAGTGTCCCCGACACGAGGTGTTAGGCGTTTTGGCATTAAGGGAAAGTTGAGCCCCCGATATGTCGGACCGTTCGAGATTGTGGATCGGGTTGGGAGCGCAGCTTACAGATTAGCCTTGCCTCCGAGATTAGAGGGTGTTCACCCTGTATTTCATGTGTCTCAGCTGAGGGAGTACATACCAGATCCGAGGCACATTGTGAGTTATGAGGATTTGGTGGTTGAGCCGGACTACACGTTTGTAGAGCATCTTATTGCATTCCTAGAGCGAGGTATGAGACGCCTGCGTTCGAAGGACATCCCTATGTTGAGGATACAGTGGTCGAGACGAGGACCCGAGGAGGCTACATGGGAGACTGAGGATAGTATCCAGAGGAACTATCCAGAGTTCTATGCCGAGATAGGTGCACCAGTAGGATCACCGAGTAGATCTTAGTACTAGCTTGGTGAGTCTTATCTGCTTATATGCTTATATGCTATGATGTGTTTATTCCATACTAGCTTTGATGTGATTATGATCTTATTAGATCTTGTTATGCTAGTATGATTTCTTGTTTATAGCTGGAGATTGTTCTTTCCTCCATGCTATTATGATACGATAGGTTTAGCTGGAGATGGTTCTTTCCTCCATGCTATTTTGATGGACATAGTAGTGCTGGAGATGTACTTCCTCCATACCTTTTTGTTATGGTTATGATACGGCTAGAGATGTGCTTCCTCTATGCCTTGTGATATGTTTATGGTTTGGCTAGAGATGGTTTCCCTCTAGGCCCTGGATAGTATAGTTACTGCTGGAATTGATGATTTCCTCCATGCTTACGCTTGAGGTTATAGAGAGTGTTACCTCGGCTTGTGAGTCCGATTGTTTCAGGATCTTGCAAGTTTCGGGACGAACCTTGTTTTTAGGGGGGTGAGATGTAAGACCCCTATTCTTTCGGACCGAGATACCATAGCCGAGATTGGTCTTTCCGCACCCGCGGGCATGACTGCCGCCCCTGCGGCTCATGGGACCGCCCCTGCGATTTCCGGCGGCTGCAGCCAGTTTTGTTGACTTCCTTGACCGTGCTTTACATTCCTCTTCTTATTCTTTCCTTTCCTTGCTGAGCAAGGGTTACCTTCCTCATTCCTTTCTTCAGCTTCCCACGTCCTTCTTGCTTCTCCTTCATCTTCTTTGATCTTATTCTTGGTTGGAAGAGTTTGGTTTGAGTTTATGTGTGTGGTGGCTTTTGTGATGATGCTAGTGTGTGTGTTGTTGTGCTTGGAAGCCAGCCTTGGTGTATGTTAAGCTTTCCTGGAGCCTAAGATCTTCAGTAGTGGTGAGTTTTGCTTCTTCTCCTTCTCTTCTTCTTGTTTTCAATCCTTTTAGCTTAGGATTAGATGTATGCTAAGGGTGTTGATGGCTGGTATGTGTTGTTGTGGCATGTGTGTGTTTGTGATAAAGAGAAGCCGTGATTTGATCACGTGAAGAGCTAAAGAGAAGCCGCGAAGTTTCATTCTGCATTGTCGCCGCCCCCGCGGCCAGTAGTCCCCGCCCATGCGGAAGACGTGCCGTAGCGCCCGCGTTGTGCCAGCACCGTGCCTGCGTGCCAGTGATCTTTGTCACCGCCCCCGCGGTTGAGTGCCGCCGCGCCTGCGGTTTCCTGTGTTCCGCCCCTGCGTCCTTAGTTCACGCAGGTGCGTCTTGTCCCGGGGCTACCTATAGTTAGGTAGTTCCTTTCCCTACTAGTATGAGGGAACTAGTACCATGCTAGGATTCGGATGTTGATGAGTATGATATAGTTATGCCATTTACGGCTTTGAGGTTTACGAGTTGGACTTGATCCCTTATGGATCCCTTGGGTCTAGGTGTGACCCTTTGTGTGATAGGATTGTGATATATATCTATGTGTGCCTTGTATAGGCTGTGTTGTCCTCCAGTTTGGAGTGGACGTTTCCGAGAGTGGTTCGTAGCGAGTTACTTCTGAGATCGAGGTAAGCCCATAGGACTTACTTAGGTGCTATCCTTATATTGGATGTATGCTTGAGTGGTGTGTGTTATATGTTTTATAGCATGTGTCATTATGGTCACCGACCTATGTTATATTGACCGCCCATTGTAGTGGCTGTGACAACTTACCTTTCATCCCGTAGTGGAGTCTGGGAAGTTCTTTGTAAGCTAGTTAGTTCTGGTATACGGGAAAGGCACCTACCACTCCATATGGTATACGGGAAATTGCGCTGATACCACTCCAGCTAGCTATTGCACGCAGAGGCGAGGGTTATATACATTCCTCGTGTCACGTATATTCATATACATTTATTATACGATTGAGTGTTGGACTTATTAAAGATAATAAACCGGGTAAATGTGTGATATCACGATGATGTGTTAATATCATTGATGTGTGTTTGTGCTCTAGCATCTTCTTATATATGTGTATAGTTAGCTAACGGTTTCAAACCGTGTTGTAGATCCTTTGCAGGTTAGGGAACTGCAGAGTGATCCGGAGGGGTGATCTGGTGAGGGTTCCGTACACAGGGCGTATTCGTGGGATATGGGATATTTATATTGTACGGGTTGATATTTTAACTTTTGTACTCAGCAGTACCTTGTATTACCTTTTTGATATATATATATATATATATATATATATATATATATATATATATATATATCAGTTTTTATGTTTTGTTTTAATCTGTTGGTGTCTTGTTGTAAGATTCAGTGAAGTTGTTATCAAGCTAGGGTCAGGATCCATTGTGAGATCCTAGCCCAGTAGCACTCCGAGTCCTACGGATTTGGGGTTTTACACTACGCATTTCCTGTAAATCGATATTAACTCGGAATCAAATGTGAAAAATAAACAAAAAATTCAACACGACGTCTTATCCATAACAAAACACGATAAATCTGAAGTCAACACAAATCATCCAAAGAGAAATATTACAACAAGTGTTATAAGTTGACGTTCCTTAAAAAAATCGAGAAATTTGAAGGTCTTCTGTTCTGACAAGATAACGCACAACATATTTTAAAATTTGAGCGATGACTACAACACAACAACAAAAATAAACACGTAAAAATCAAATATAAAATGAACATATTACCATTTGAGTAGGGATGATAATGTACAATAACAAGTAAAAACTACTCTAAAACGTCAAACAATAGATAAAAAAAATAGCTTGTACATACCTATTCAAAACAGTGGTAAGAAACTACATATTTGTCATCCGTGGGACTTGATTCAAATGTCGAGAACATCTTCACCAACATATTCAAGTATGTCCTACAACGCATATGAAAAGTAAGTACAAATATTAGAATATAAACTATATCAATTCATATACTATAAGTAAGAATAAAGCAAATTTAATTACATCAAATTTAACATTTTCAGTCTCGAAATCATCATCCGTACAAGGGGCACAAGCTTGAGAATTTCGATCAAGTCCTATCACAAAATCAAATATTAATAACACAAATAAAATAGGAAATATATATAACATTAATAAATGATAGAATGTTACCGGCATATTCTTGAAGATACCAATTTTGTAAACACATCAATGCTTCTACGGTCTCATAAGCAAGTTTCGAACGTTGTGGACTAACAAGTCTACCACCCGAACTAAATGACTCTCAGACGCAACTGTAGAAGCTGGAATTTCCAAAATATCTCGTGCAATCTTACGTAAAATGGGAAATTTCATCATGAGCTTCCAATAATGAAGGACATCAAATAGACTACTGTTTGGTTGCACATCATCATCAAGGTACAAGTCTAACTCAGCCCTAACCGAAGATTTCTTTCTACTCTGCTTAGTTTCCTTAACTTGATCCCACAAACTCGAACCACTGATTTGAGAATGACAAATCTTTTTTCCAAGTGTGCCACCATCATGATCATAATTCTCAGAATTCGAACCATCAAACTCATCTTATTCAGCCAACAAATCATATATGAGAGACTTGATCCTTTCAAGTTCAATATGAGCAAGTTCACTATAAATCATGTTAAAGTTGAAACTCACACATTCCAATTTGTGTATAGGATCTAAAATTACAGCAACGGCTAAAATCCCATTAATACTAAACCAATATTTTTTAAACTTTTCATCCATACTTTCAGCCATGACTCGAATAACTTGGACATCACTTGATAACCACTGAATCAATGCCAATTTGATTTCACAAACTTGTTTGAAGAACACATTAGCAGTTGGATAATTTCTTCCGAAAAATAGCAATGTCACTTTGTAAAAAATCTCCAACTTTTGACACACTTCAATAGCAAACCTCCATTCCTCATGAGTAGGAAGCACAAACTTAAAGTGAGGGTTATTGGTCTTTAACTTAGAAAAAATTTCCTTGAACGGCAAAGCACTTTGAAGCATTAAAAAAGTTGAGTTCCGTCTTGTTTTGCAACAAAAACTAACTCTTTTGAACAATCAAGTTTACATGATCTAGCTTTATCTACAAACTGCTCAATTCTTTTTGGTGTTCCAGTCCAGAATGAGACACAGTTACATATTTTCTCAATGCTCTTACTAATCACACTCAATCCATCTTGCACAATCAAGTTCAATATGTATGCACTACAACGCATATGCAAAAATTTACCACCCAAGAGAAGAGATCCGGAGTCAAATCTATTTTTAAGTATCTCCATCATAGCATCATTTGTTGTACAATTATCCACAACCACAACATAAATTTTTTCAGCAATGTTGTACTTGCTAAATGTGTTAATCAAAGCTTGAGATAAAATGCCTTTTGTATGTGGACAAGACACATATGCAAACCTAGTCACATAATAATATATAAATGAGTGCATGGACAACCAAAACACAAAAATCAAAAAACAGAAAAAACATGGAATCAAAAGAAAAGAAAAACACATAAAAACATGCAAAACAATTAGAAAATAGAAAAACACATAAAAACCATAAGAACTAACATTTAAAAAGAAAAAAAAAACATATTTAAGCAATTACCTTATAATTTTCTCGTGTAAATTCCACTGCTCATCTATAAAATGTGCAGTCTCCGCCATATCATCTTTCTTTTGTTGAGATGTGGTCCACATATCCGTTGTGATTGCAATCCTCCCACTATGATCTTCAAATACCTTCTTGAGCCTTGACTTAGAGCTTTCAAACAACTTCAGAATATCACTCTTTAATGTATTACGAGATATCAGCTTAAAATTCGGATTTAAGCTTGATATAAATCTTCTAAATCCAATGTGATCAACTATGGACAGCAGATACTCATGCATAGCTACCATTTTGCTGAGTTCGTTTCTTGATATACCTTGATGAAAATTATAGTTTTCTAGCCTTGAGCCCTCTTATCTATTAGCATTGTAGTTGAGACACATTTGACGCAAGTCAACCTTTAGATGCTTCCTACTACACCTTGTGTGGATATGATCCTTGAGATGTGAGGTCCCGTTCTTACTCTTAGCAGTTAACTTCTAACCACAATGCAAGCACTTTGCTTTCATAAGTCCATCGGCCGGGTCCGTAAATCTCTCAAAATGATTCCAAACTTCAGATTTAAGTTGTCTACTCCTCTTTTGGGATGGAACGGACACTTCAGGCAAAGAAGAAGGTTGACTTGATTCTTCAAGCGGACTAGGGTTGGAAGGTGGGGTTGTTTCCGGTCCTTCTAGGGCTGGGTGCAGGGACTTGGAGATGATCCTACTAATGGACATGAAGATTGATCCTCAACCATTATCACTACAAATGACAAACACACGTTTCAGTTTTTAAACAAATAATTCAGCAAAACAAGCTTTAAACAAATTCAGAACCCATAACTTATAACAACAGAGGAAGTCCGAAACTACAGAAAATGGAACAACAGAAAATAGAACAGAACTCATAATTCATAACTTATAACAACATATTAAGAGTATAAATCATAACAACAAAAAATGGAACAGAACTCATAAGTCATAACTTATAACAACATATTATTCCAAAAATAACCAAGCAGAAAAAACGAAGTGAAGAATCACCTGCAGTGGACGGAATTGAGGAGCAGAGAAGCAAGGTTTGTGGTCGGAAGGCCCGGAACTGAGGAGCAGTGGGTCTGTGGACGGAATTGAGGAGCAGAGAAAGCGGGTTTTTGTGGCCGGTGATTGAAGAGAAGAGATTCTGCGTTGAAGATTGAAGACGAGTGAAGACGAGTGAAGACGAGAGAAGATTCAAAGTGAAGACTAGTGACTGAAGAAAAAACGAAGTGAAGAATCACCTGCTGGTTGTTGTTGTTGTTGGGGAGCGACCGACGGCTGGAGGGACCTGAGTAGCGAAGGCAGCGACCAACGACTCGACTTGAGTGAGGTGTGAGGAGTGAGGACTTGGGGGAGCAAAAGTAGCGACCAACGGAGGTAGCGAGTGAAGGCGGCGAGCGAAGGCAGCGAATCCAGCGAGCGAAGGCAGCGATTCCAGCGAGCGAAGACAGCGAGTGAGGCCGGCAGGGCGGAGAGTGGAGAGGCCGGCAGGGCGACGACTCGACCTGAGGGAGGTGTGAGGCAGTGAGGGCGATTGGATAATGGGAGTGACGGCTGAATGTCTAACTTAGATCCAAAAAAAAAAAGGGTTTCTTGTACAATTATATATATATTTAAAAATAAATTTTATTAAAATAATTATAGAGGGTGAAAACGGGTTAAACGGGTCGGATGGGTGGATGGATGATGGATCGGGTGACAGATGGATGAAACGTCCACCCGAAACCGACCCGATCCATCACCCGCTTCACCCGTTATCCGCTTTCACCCGCTTTATTCCGGGTTTTCACCCTTTTAAGGTGGATCGGGTTATCGGGTGTTCGTTGGGTTCGGATGAAATTGCCATCCCTAAAAGTTTCTAAACATATATAAAATAGTGCATTGATAACAAACTTTAAAAATGCTTGTTGAATATAACGAAGGAAAAACAATTAACTGGCCTGGTAGTATATCATTACTATTATTGAACATATGTGATTGATTATAATATATCACAAAAACACTTCTAAATGATATTGATTATATATTTTGAATATCTTTTTACATAATTTTTTTTTTACTACAATGAGTGCACTCTATTCTTCACTTATATGATTTTTATAGTATTAGTATTGATTGACAAGGCATGCCTTGTCAAGTCAATCAATGTCCTCTCTACGAGGATTTTGGTCGGACCAATCTCCACCTTCATATGAGCGTCTCTATGTCACGGACCGCTCATCCGCGACGACGCCTAAATTGGCGAAGCATGACGACTTGCCAGGATACACCACCAAGACACCCTTTGACAAGGATAAGAAGTCGTGGCATGAAAGAAGGCCAATGTATATAAGCCTTGTCAAGATGGCACGAAGAAGACAAGGAGTCTTCCGGGAAAATCCAGGACGATCACAAAGGATCCAGAATACCCATGAGGATTCCGGAATGCGACAGAATATTCCGGAAGACGGTGGAACATTCCGGAAGGTGGAGGAACATTCCGGAATGTGGAGGAACATTCTGGAAGGTGGAGGAACATTCCGGAAGGTGGAGGAACATTCCGGAATAACGTGGAATTATGTAGAAACTTCCGGAACATTGTGGACTACTCTAGAGAATGACAGAATTATCTAGGACCGTGTGGAATTCCGTAGGCTTGGCTAGAGCCCTACGGAATAATCTAGAAGTGTAGAGAAACCTAGGTTTAGTTGTAGAGAGGAAGGCTCCGGAATGATCTAGGAAAATTGACTTCCGGAACCTTCTCATAAAGGAGGTGGCCTTGGGCTATAAATAGGGAGTGTCACCCCCTCATTTGCATCATCCAAGTTCCAAGCTCTCATCCAAGCATTGTAAAGCTCTCTTGTAATACAAAGCTTTCATTCCCACACACAAAGCCTTCAAAGTTCTCTTAGCCATCAATCTTAAGTTCTTTCGTTGGCAACATCGAGGATAGGCTGATCTTAGCACCACAAGGGGCCAAAACAAGCTAAGAGCCGCACGGTTTAGAGTTAGAGAAAACTCAGCCCGTGACAAGTGGTATCAGAGCCAACAACGTTCCAAAGGGAGGTTTCGATGGCTAGCCAAGGACGCGTGTCGGAAGTCGTTGACGTGAGCAAGAAAGGCAAGAAGGCCGCAAGGGATGCATCAAGGGACGTGGTGTCAAGCACGGAGGCTAGGCTGGAGAAAGTCGAGTTGGCCGTGGACGAGATGCGGGACTCCATCTTCGACGCCAACAAGCGGGTTGATGACGTCGAATCCACGATGGAGTCCTCTATTGAGGAACTCAAGGGGGAGTTCCAAGGGGCCATGAACGTGTCCCACAAGACCCTTGCCGCAGAACATGAAGTTCTCAAGGCCAAGTTTGAGGCGCTGACCGACAAGCTGGAGATGGTCATAAGGGAGTTGGCGGCATGCAAGACAGCTATGGGGGTTGGCCTTGTCGGAGTTGCCCCACTGCAGAAAGTGGACGCACCCAAACCAACGACGTTCAAGGGAAGTCGTTCCGCCAAAGATGTAGAGAACTTCTTGTGGGGCATGGAACAATACTTCCGCGTCACGGGGATCGCGGATGAGGAAAAGAAGGTAAGTACCGCTTCTCTATACCTCAATGATATAGCTTTATTATGGTGGCGTAGAAGGACTTGTGAAAGGACTGGAGGGACCCCGATCACCACCTGGGCCGAGTTCTCAGTAGAGCTCAAGAGACAATTCTACCCCATCTATGCCGACGATGAAGCCCGGGCCAAGCTTCGTAGGCTCACTCAAAGAGAGACCGCCCGAGAGTACGTGAAGGAGTTCTCGGAGATAATGTTGGAAATTTCAGACATGAATGAGAAGGAAGCCTTCTTCCAATTCATGGATGGGATTAAGCCATGGGTAAGACAAGAGCTTCACCGTCAAAAGGTTCAGACCCTTGCCGAGGCCATGACCGAGGCGGATTCTCTCATCGAGTTCCGAAGTCATGAACAAAGTAATCCATGGAGGAGAAAGGGTAATAATGGGGGTGAGGAGAAGGAATATGAGGCATTAGAGAGTGATGGCGAGCAGAACATGGATCAAAGAAGTTGGTCTCGCACGGGCGAGGAGGGTTCGTCAAAACCAAAGGAAAAGTTCAATAGGGACAAGAGCGAGAAGACGGAACGACGCTGCTTGAGCTGCTTCTTATGTGGAGAGGAACATCTCGTAAGGAATTGTCCGACGAAAAACAAGCTTGCCTCTATTGTTTCGGTGGAGCAAGAAAAACCCAGAAGGGAGCCGCTAAGGCTCGGGGCAATTGTAAGGAGTACTCCTAAAGTGAGGCGGTTTAGATGCCTTAAGTGCGATGGTGATCACTTGAATCGGGACTGCCCACAAAAGGCAACAAGGGAAGAGTCGCCACCCGAGGAGGAGCCGGGTGAAAGGGTAGCAAGGCTCGGGGCCGTGAGGACATGCAATGCTCCTAGATTAGCGGAGGAGTCTAGAGCATCTAGGGCATGTGAGGACGGCAAGCCACCTAGTGACACCAAAGAAGGCAAGGCTAGCCCGTTTCGGGAGGATACGCAACGGGAACCGTCAGGAGGAAAGGTTGGCATGTTGTGGGAGGAAACACAACACTCGCCTTCGGAAAACAATGCCTCTTTGGAGAAAGAAGTTGACACGGTGAAGGAAGACCTTGAGCATGGACTCGCAACGAGGACGTTGCGAAATCAAGTGGGGGAGAGTGTCACGGACCGCTCATCCGCGACGACGCCTAAATTGGCGAAGCATGACGACTTGCCAAGATACACCACCAAGACACCCTTTGACAAGGATAAGAAGTCGTGGCATGAAAGAAGGTCAATGTATATAAGCCTTGTCAAGATGGCACGAAGGAGACAAGGAGTCTTCCGGGAAAATCCAAGACGATCACAAAGGATCCAGAATACCCATGAGGATTCCGGAATGCGACAGAATATTCCGGAAGAAGGTGGAACATTCCGGAAGGTGGAGGAACATTCCGGAATGTGGAGGAACATTCTGGAAGGTGGAGGAACATTCCGGAAGGTGGAGGAACATTCCGGAATAACGTGGAATTATGTAGACTTGTGTGGAAACTTCCGGAACATTGTGGACTACTCTAGAGAATGACAGAATTATCTAGGACCGTGTGGAATTCCGTAGGCTTGGCTAGAGCCCTACGGAATAATCTAGAAGTGTAGAGAAACCTAGGTTTAGTTGTAGAGAGGAAGGCTCCGGAATGATCTAGGAGAATTGACTTCCGGAACCTTCTCATAAAGGAGGTGGCCTTGGGCTATAAATAGGGAGTGTCACCCCCTCATTTGCATCATCCAAGTTCCAAGCTCTCATCCAAGCATTGTAAAGCTCTCTTGTAATACAAAGCTTTCATTCCCACACACAAAGCCTTCAAAGTTCTCTTAGCCATCAATCTTAAGTTCTTTCGTTGGCAACATCGAGGATAGGCTGATCTTAGCACGACAAGGGGCCAAAACAAGCTAAGAGTTGCACGGTTTAGAGTTAGAGAAAACTCAGCCCGTGACATCTGCACATAGAACTTGTAGAAGGTGTTGTAGCTAGATATGTGGGACTGGAGAAGGATGTAGAGTTGAGCGGCAAGAAGTGTTAAAAGGAAGGGAGGATAGGTTGTTGGTAATGGAATGAGAATGTTTATCCCCATACCCTCCATGGGTGTAGCGTTGAAGGTGTGGTTAAGGCTCTTCAAATACAACATTTCTTTGTCTTTGGCCCTAAGGAATCCAATTGTTACAACGTTGGATGGATAGAGATCGATGCGTCGTATCGGATCCAATCACCCTTGATGTTTACCTCTAAGCCTCAAAGCTTTGTCCTAAATAGTTTCATGTTGTGCAATCGAGTGAGAGTGATGGAGGAGGGGTGGTCCTCAAAGTGCGATGAAGGTTTTTAGATCCTGTAAATACTTATAAGGCCCGATTGTAACAAGGGGATAGGGAAGACGTTGTTTGATTTGATAAATTAATAAACTAAACCAATTATAAAAATGAAAACGAAATGTTAGACCGATGTCACAAGTCGATCGATCTCCGCAAATAGACAAACAAGTAATAAAATAAGAAAATATAAGCAATTGAGAAGATAAACAAGGGGCCGATTGATCAACTGATATATAGTACTGGTTGATCGACTAGTATAGAAAACTCGTAACACAATAGTAGTAGTAAGAAAGAGGGAAACTTTGTGTGTTACTTGATTCAATATAAAGGACTTCGAAAATAACTTGGAAGGAAAAGTAATTAATAATTTATAAAGAGTTATAAGACCATGATCACCAATATATATATATATATATATATATCATAAAAATCATGCTATATTGGGAAAACTTCGCTGATTCTTATGTGAGCAACACCGATAATTTATGATAATTCGGTAAAAACACAAGTGTCAATCATAATCAGGTTCACATGAAATCACAAACAAAATAATAATGAACAATCAAGCCCCTAACAACGGCGTCAAGGTTTGGCGTGGGGTTGATGGTAATTTCAATTAAATGTTTCAATGTCTAACTAAGAAAGAGAAGCTTTATTCATCGTAGCTCCAATTATAACAATGATTAAATATTAAAAAAATGTAAAACTCGACGTTAAAATTGAATGTTTAATGTGTTGATCTACGCTTTTATTCAACCTAAAAGTCAAGGTCGAGAAAGGGGGAAATCGGACATAAATCTCATGCCAAAATACAAGCCAAAAGTGAAAACGATAAAACGAAAAGTCGAAAGTCTAGAACTGAGTCAAAGTTGGCCCAGATTGAGGCTTGTTGCGGTTGCCGTTGCTACCGGTGACCCGGTCGCAACCTTGTTCGCAATGTCCTTTTGTTTGTGTGCTCGTCATCAACTTCGAACCCTTCTTTTATGCTTTAAAACTTACCTTTTGTTGCATATCCATCTATCGCTCCATGGCCATCAAAAGTGTTTATATGACTATCCAAATGCACTGCTAAATATGTGCTAATAAACCCTAATTACACCTTACAAAATCAGTGTTATCATAATGAATGAAATAAAAGATAGTTATAATTGTCAATATGCATTTAATCTTTATTAAGGGGAGAAACCAAGAGATTAAGGCCTTGTTTGTCTGAGTTTTTACAGGTTTTATGTTAGCTTTTTGATTGAGACTCAATAATTTTAAAGGTGTTTATTTAAATTTCAGGTTTAAATTTATAATAAAAAAAATAAATTTTCTGAGCATTGTTTAGAATCTCATCCAGCATGATTTCTCTGATTTTAAAACAAGCAAAAAATAATCTCTGATTTAGGCTTTACATTGAGATTATAGTACAACTATTTAAGATTATAGTATAATTATGAGTTTAAATTTTAAAAATATTGATAGATATAAGTTTTGTTGGTTTATATATTCTAATTTTTTTATTTATTTGCTTTAGAAATTAATTGTCAAAACAAAAGTTTGCAAATTTCCATCTGATTTTAATAAAACATGACCATTTCAATTTATACAAATTTAATATGTTAAAATAAATATACTAATTGTATATTACTATTGAATTTAATTATACTTTTTAATCTGTAAATTTTGAATTAGTAACCTATAAATCATTATTGTTTATAAATACGGAATAGGGACCACTAATTTTCATCTGTATAAATAATTGTTGCAGCTTATCATTTCATAGTTAAAATGTTACACTGCGACTTGCGAGCTATAGTAATAATGAGACGCATGTTATGATTTTTTTTTTATTCTTAAAAATATATTCAATCAAAATTTATTAAAAATCACTTAAATTGTGCAAAACATATCTCAAATAAATATGTCAATACATCACACTAATATTAAATTCTATAAGGTTAGTCCCTTTGTTTTACGATAGTTTCGAATATCATACTTTTAGAAAATATATCTAGACATTTTATTTCAAAATTTAGATTTTATTTTTTTTATTATTAAATATTTATTATATATAATATTATACTTTTTTAATTACTATAGTACAAAAACCATAATGATAATAATGATGATAGTTATAATAATAATAATAATAATAATAATAATAGTTATTATTATTATTATTTGTTAACTCATCGTCATTTTGTTGAATTTTTATGATCGGATTATATTTATAGAGAAATGACATGTACAATACATATATTTTTTTTAATAATATTATTATAGAATACATGTCATATTAATTTTTGTAAGAAACTATATTAAAACTGTATCTTTATTTTTAGAATTTGTATATATTAGAGAATAGTAGTAACCATAATATATTATTTATTATATTATATTTGAATCTTTTTATATGAAATTGTAACTTTTCAAGTAAATATTAGAATTATTTATTTTATTATTGAATAATACTATATGTTTAGTGTTTTAAACCTAGTTGAAATATTTAAAAAAAAGCATCAAAGTACATTTGTATTATATTATACTAATCCAACATAACTATATCCAAAATGTTTGTAAATGTAAAAAATTATGAGGTCCTTAGATATATATATATATATATATATATATATATATATATATATATATATATATATATATATATATATATATATTTTCATCCTAGTATATTAATTATCATGAATAATATTATTCATATCATTTATAAACCATAAAGTATCAATAATATTTATATTTTTCATCATAATTTAGAATATTTGACAGAAAAATTTTCTATCTTTACGCATCATTTGAGGTAATTTTCTAGAATGAAAATTATATTAAAATATTTAGACAAAGGTGATAAAATTATATTAAAATTCCACTGATTCGAAAGCACATAGCAAGCTAATGACCCTAGCAAACTAGCAGCCTACCATAAGCTGAGGGGGTCTAAGTTAATAAATCCCAAATATAATAATAAGTAATAAGCACTTGAAAACTTATGATTAAATTGTTACATTAGTGGTTCAAAAAGTGGTATAAAATGAAATATTTATATATGTACTATATTATATATATGGTGTTCCCTAATCCACATATATAGTGTTTGCCATTGATGGTCCGCACACGTAATTTTGACGCTTTCAGACTCTGCAACACAAAACAATTTCGTATTTTTTTATATTTTTTTCTTGGGAGGACAACATTTATTTTTTAGCCGCAATATTGTAATTATATACTATCGTACCGTGACCAGGTCGATCCATCGAATCGGTACTGCTGCTTTCTTGATTTTTGTTTTTATATTTTATGTTTTTAAAAAAAGTTGTTCACGTTTCCCTCTTCGAGAGATCTTGACCCTAATCGAGAGAGACTCCATGCCGGGTCGGACTTCTACTCTAGCATTGCAGCTTGGGAAGAAGTTCACTTTATTGTTTTTTTTTTTTATAAATAATGTAAAGCGATTAGATGAGAACACGATGTTTGAGATCAATAGAAAAATTGGTGTCGGGGTCGAAATTCTTAGATGGGTCAATCGGTTAATAGCACAATTGATTTATCTGAAAACATGATTGATCTGGACTTTGTCGTTTATATAAATTCGATGTCCCATGGGCAACTCCACAAACCTTGGAGTGTCTTGATAACACACAAATTATTACCATCGATTTCAATCTTTTTGATTTGCAATCTGATGGTTTCTTGTAATCCAGACTTAAGAACAAAATCTTCAGCTTTTATCACTGAGTTTAAGTTATTTTTTTGCGTCGAGGCTAACAAACTCTCCATTGTGATTTCGAATCACAAAACCAATGGATGTTACGCCCGAATCTAGTTTTGATACATCGAAGTTAATTTTGTGGAAACTAAGTTTTGGTTTATCCCACTTAATATTGTGTGTGTTTTTTCCCCTTTTGGTAGAGTTAATGTCCTTTTGTTGTTGTTTTATATTGTAATCATCCTCGTTAATTATGTTAGTTTTTCGCTTATGGATTTGGTTTTTAATGAAAATGATTATCTTATTGCTAGGCTCAATGGGCACATTGTTAAAAATGATTTTGTTTATAAAGAATTAGATGTTCCACCAGATATTACAAGACATGCAAACTTGTTAAGTCCAATTTTGTTTATTTTTAATTTCCTGTAGGTGGTCGTGAGGTTTTTTTTTATAACTTTCAAGGCTAATGTTGTTAAGTTCGGTCAAGATTGACTTATCGATTTTGAAAAAGTGCACCTCATTGTTGAAAGACAATTTAGTAGAGATATATTTGCTTCATTTTTTCCTTATACATTTTATGAAAAGGAGTCCGCACGTTAAAGCGCTAACATAATGAAAGGGCAAAATACTACAAACGAGGAATATAAACTCTCCGAGCATATCATTAGAGAGCAACATTTGCGTACCCACAAGAGGGTCGTCAAACACATGTAACACAAGAGAAAAAGAAAAAGCAAAATTGGTCAGCGCATTAACTACCCTATTGCTTTCCCAAAACATATGACCAAGTTGTATCACTGATGTTATTTATTCATGCATCATATTAGTTGTTAGATTCATGCATTTCTCGTTTCATTTGATATGTTTTGCATTCAAATAGTGTAGTTATAATTCATATTGCATATTAGGATGTCTACTTCGGTTTATTTTGTGTTTCAAGTGTATGAAGCCAATTATAGTGCATTTTTGCCAAAATATTAAAAGACACGCCGAAACAAAAGGGTTCGATCTTCCTTGAGGTCAAGAGTTGCATTGCAACATCATACATGACCGGGGATCGAAGAATCAAGTAGCATATCATAGCCTTAGACACCATAGATGAAGTCCGATATTTAGAGATTCGAGCTTTCCACGAAGACGAGAGCGAGGCGGACTGGGCGGCGGCTTCCTTGGCCGTGTCTTGCTCGTGTGCCTTGCAATTTCCATTTATCTTCATTCAAGATGGAGACGATAGTTTTCCCCTTCCTACTCGAGTTCGCCAAGAATACTTTTGTTGGTGAATTTCTTGAGGTTTGCTTTTCGATGATTATTTCATTTACTTTGCTAGAGACATTAGCCAGTTTTATGCAAGTTATCCTTTTTGTTTTATTTGTTTTGGAATTTATGTCTTCTATTTGCTATTTACTTTATTGTTTTGCTATATTCTTCATGTTTTGTCTAGTGACCTTATTCACACCCCTTGTTGGCATAAGTTAAGAAATAATGTTTTCCTTGGAAATAAAATTAGATCAATTTTCTACAAGAGTGTTTTGAATCTATTGAAACTTCTAGGATTAAACTTGGTTTGGGGAAAGAAATTTACCTTTAGCTCGAGGATTCCTAATTGTCATAGTTTACCGGCTTTATACCTTTTTTTGGCTTTAATGCGAGAGCGTTGCATTTCTTAGTCTTCTTTTTGTTTTCTATATACTTCATGGGTTGGACTTTTACCTTCTACAATTGCGAGATTGTCATTAATTTGAGTTGAGCATGATCTTTATTCACAAAAATGTGGTAAAGGCTACTTGTGACAATTACCTACGTATCCGCTTATTGATGTTCATTAAGTTCATATACTTGGTTATATATTGATTTATTATAGTGGTGATACCGATTTCTTAGATTGCTTGCTTATATATATTTTATTGATCATTATTCGCTTGTCATATTCTTTAAAAAAACTAAAACCACAAATGCAAACTAGATATCTCTTCTCTCACTCTTTCTTTTCTCCTTATCTTAGCATAATGGCCTATTGTTACATCCAATTAAAACGCAAAGTCCCTGTGAATTTAAAACTCGATACTACAACTGATCCCGTTATACTCGTGGGGTAGGTTTTAGCCTGTCAATTTTTTGGCACCGTTGTCGGTGTTTCCAATATTATTGGTTGTTTTTGATAGTCGGTTATTCTAAGTTTTCTTGTTACTTTGATTTTTTTTTGTTTTTTTGTTTTTGCTTTGAAAGTTTAGGTTGATAAATTCTAAGAGTGCATGATCCAAGCAAACTTGTCCCTTAAGAAAACAAAATTGAACATACAATTTAAAAGAAACAAGCTAACCGACGAGCTTTTGAAAGACAAGACATGAAGGGCAATCCGAACGAAAATGGAGGTGCTGTCATTCCACCAGTCCGAGATCAGGCGGTGAAAATTGCTAGATTTCAGGCAGCTTAATGTTATACAAGCTCGCCAGCTTCAGACTTTGGATGTCGGGATGGATCCGAGACAAACCATTCGTAACCATGCCTTGGCACTCCCGTAAATGTTGTTAGAGATTTTAATTTGAGAGCTTATATAATCAAATTGATACAAAATGATCAACTTGGAGGTTTATAATTTAAAAGACCTCATCAACATTTGAGGCATTGTGAAAATATTATGGATACCTTGAAGTATTAAAATGTGTCTCTTGATTCCTTAAAGATGCCAACATTCGTATTTTCCTTAATGAAAAATATGCTACTTGGCTTCAAACATTGCCAACATATTCGATTTGTACCTAGGATCACTTAACCACTACCTTTCTAAGTAAGTATTTCCTTCCCGATAAGACTTTTGAGATTAGAGATTGTATTTCATATATTGATATGGAAGATGAGAGAATAATAATTTTTCTTGAGAATGTTTATGTAATTATTGCATTCATGACCTCATCGTATTTTTGATAAAGTTGTTTTGCTTGAGTATTTTTATAGTTGTTTAGATGATACTACTAGATATATTATGGATATTGCCAATACCCATTAAATTTATTAGGATAAATGAGGATGATGTCTATAGTTATCTTGTTGTTGTTGTTTTTGAACATACACGTATTTCAGGGGACGGAATAGAAAAAAAGGCTTCTATGACATCAAGGATAATGATAGGATTGATGTTCTTAGTGTCAATGTGAAATCTCTTATGAAACTGTCTGAGGGTAACCAAGAGCAAGTTAATTACACAAGGAGTCAGAATCAAAGAGAGAATTCATACACCAACACAATTTTGGTGGGTCCTTTCGGACATCATGAGAATAACCAACATCAAAGGAATTTTCCCTCCACAATAACCACCAAGGGAGAGTTTTCCTCCTTGTCATCTTGAACCTATTAAACCTCCCATGGAATTGATGATTACAATCTCATACAACTTTATAATAAGGTTATTGGTTTGGTAGCCACGGTTGATACTCTTGCTCAGAGTCATAAAGCGTTGGAGATTCATGTTACCCAAAAAGCTTAACAAATGAAGAGAGTTCAAGGTAAACTCCCAGCTACTATTGAAAATAATATAAGGGGAGTTTGTTTCATACTTTGAGGAGTGGAAAAAATATTTCCAAGCCGGTGATAAAGTTGGTATGCGGATATTCGTGATGAGAAGAAGAATGATAAGGCGGATCCGACTACAAATGAGGTACCTTATATCCCCCTCATACTTATAAAACATCTTTTTTTTTCTTTTCTCATGCTAGAAATAAGTGGTTGCTAGATGATTGATTTGACTAATTCTTGGAGATAATGACAAAATTTTATATGGGATCTCTTTCATGGATACTAAAGAAAATGCTGAATTTTATTAGATTTATGAAGGAAATTTTGTCCAATAGAAGGCTTTTCCATAGCCAAGGATCGATTGAAATGACAAAGGAGTGGATTGTTTTGTTGAAGAACAAAATGCCTCCTAAAAGAGTGTAACACCCCAAATCCGTAGGACTCGAGGTGCTACTGGGCTAGGATCTCACAATGGATCCTGACCCTAGCCTGACAACAAATTCACTGAATCTTACAACAAGGCACCAATAGATTAAAAAAAACATAAATTTCATATATATATACATATCAAAAGGATGATACAGAGTACTGCTGAGTACAAAGTCAGACAGAAATCCGTACAATAATGATAACCCAAAATCCCACGATAACGCTCAGTGTACGGAACCCTCAGCAGATCACCCCTCTGGATCACTCTACAGCTCTCCTAACCTGCAAAGGATCTACAACATGGTGTAAAACCGTTAGCTAACCATACACATATATAAGAAGATGCTAGAGCACAATCACATATCATAATATTAACACCTCATCATGATATCACACATTTACCCGGTTTATTATCTTTATAACGTTAATCACTCAAGAGTATATAAATCAGTATATGAAAATACGTGACACGAGGAATGAATATAATCCTCGCCTCTGCGTGCAATAGCTAGTTGGAGTGGTATCAGCGCACTTTCCCGTATACCATATGGAGTGGTAGGTGCCCTTCCCGTATACCAGAACTAACTAGATTACAGAGAACTTCCCAGACTCCACTACGGGATGAAAGGTAAGTTGTCACAGCCACTACAATGGGCGGTCAATATAACATAGGTCGGTGACCATCATAAAGCATGCTATAAAGCATATAACAAACACCACTCAAGCACACATCCAATATAAGGATGACAGCTAAGTAAGTCCTATGGACTTACCTCAATCTCAAGAGTAAACTCAACCACGATCTACTCTCCGACCGATCCACTCCAAACTGGAGGACAACACGGCATATACAAGGCATACATACATATATCAAACTCCTATCACACAAAGGGGCCACACCTAGACCCAAGGGATCCATAAGTATCATATCCAACTCGTAACCTCAAGGCCGTAACCGGCATATCTATATCATACTCATCATAAACCTATACCTAGCATGGTACTAGTTCTCTCATACTAGGAAAGGAAAGGAGCTACCCAACTATGGGTAGTCCCGGGACAAGACGCACCTGCGTGATCAAGGGACGCAGGAGCGGAGTAGACAACCCGTAGGCGCGGCAGGAATCAGCCGCAGGTGCGGTGACATGGAACGCAGGCAAGGCGCTGGCGCGGGCGCTACGGCACAACTTCCGCAGGGGCGGCGACTTATAGGCGCGGGGGCGGCGTCAGTGCAGAACTTGAACCCGCGGCTTCTCTTTGGCTCTTCACATGATCAAATCACGTCTTCTCTCATCCAATTCACACACAAACATATACATACACATTCCAACATTTATCTATGGTCAAACATCTAATCCTAAGCTAAAGAGATGGAAACAAAGAAGAAGAGAAGGAGAAGAAGCAAGAACTCACCACTACTGAAGATCCTAGGCTACAGGGAGAGTCACACACATCAGTAGCTGGCTTCCAAGCTCAACATACACATCACTAGCATCATCATCAACCACAAAGTACAACTTCCAAGCCAAAATCCAAGGATAAGAAGAACAAGATCAAAGGAAGGGATGAAGAAGCAAGAAGGACGTAGGAACTGAGGAAGAGAAGTGAAGAATAACCCTTGATCAGCCAAGGAAAAGAAGAAGTAAGGGAAAGGTAAAGCACGAGTCAAGGGAGTCAACAAAACCGGCTGCAGCCGCCGGAAACCGCAGGGGCGGTTCCATGAGCCGCAGGGGCAAAAACCCGCAGGGGCGGCAGTCAGGCCCGCGGGTGCAGAAAGGCCAATTTCGGCCAAGACAATATCGGCTAAGGACCAAGACTCGGTCCGAAAGAATAGGGCTCTCACATCTCACCCCCCTAAAAACAAGTTTCTTCCCGAAACTTGCAAAGTCCTGAAACCACTCAGACTCAAATGCCGAGGTAAAACTCTCTATAACCTCAAACATAAGCATGGAGGAAATCATCAACTCCAGCAGCAAACTATACTATCCAGGGCCTAGAGGAAAACCATCTCTAGCCAAACCATAAACGTATCACAAGGCATAGAGGAATCACATCTCTAGCCGTATCATATCCATAACAGAAAGGCATGGAGGAAGAACATCTCCAGCACTACTATGTCCATCAAAATAGCATGGAGGAAAGAACCATCTCCAGCTAAACCTATCATATTAGAATAGCATGGAGGTAAGAACCATCTCCAGCTATAAACAAGAATCATACTAGCACAACAAGATCTAATAAGATCATAATCACATCAACGCTAGTATGAAAATAAGCACATGATAACATATAAGCATATAAGCACATAACACTCACCAGGGTAGTACTAAGACCTACTCGGTGATCATACTGGTGCATCTAACTCAGCATAGAACTTTGGATAGTTCCTCTGGATACTATCCTCAGTCTCCCATGTAGCCTCCTTGAGTCCTCGTCTCGACCACTGTATCCTCAACATAGGAATGTCCTTCGAACACGGGCGTCTCATACCTCACTCTAGGACTGCAATAGGATGCTCAGCAAACGTGTGGTCCGGCTCAACCACCAAATCATCATAACTCACGATGTGTCTCGGATCTGGTATGTATTCCCTCAGCTGAGACACATGAAATACAGGGTGAACACCCTCTAATCTCGGAGGCAAGGCTAATCTGTAAGCTGCGCTCCCAACCCGATCCAGAATCTCGAACGGTCCGACATATCGGGGACTCAATTTCTCCTTAATGCCAAAACGCCTAACACCTCGTGTCGGGGACACTCTCAGCCACACATGGGCTCCAACTCTGAACTCTAGAGGTCTACGCCTCCTATCAACATAAGACTTCTGACGGCTCTACGTAGTCAGCATTCGCTCTCTGATCAATGCTACTCGAGCCATATCATCCTGAATCTGATCAGGTGTCAAACCACTGACACTGCTCTGCTCAACCCAGCATAACGGGGTACGACATCTCTGTCCATACAGTGCCTCATATGGGGCCATCCCAATAGATGCATGCCAGCTGTTGTTGTAGGAGAACTCAATAAGTGGGAGATGATCCGTCCACACTTGTCCCCAATCCAACACACAAGCTCGCAGCATATCCTCCAAGGTCTGAATGGTCCTCTCTGACTGACCATCTGTCTGAGGATGGAACGCAGTCGTGAAGTGCAAACTCGTCCCCAGGGCAGTCTGAATCGGCGGCCAAAACCTCGAGGTAAATCGTCCATCTCTGTCTGAGACGATCGCCCTCGATACACCATGGAGTCTCATTATCTGCCTAGTGTACTCCTCAGCTAATCTGCTCACCGGCCACATCTCCCTAATAGGGATGAAACGTGCCGTCTTCGTCAATCTGTCCACAATAACCCAGATGGCATCAAAACTCCGGCTCAGCCTCAGTCCAGTCACAAAATCCATGGTGACGTCCTCCCACTTCCTCTGTGGAACAGGAAGTGGATGGAGCTCACCTCCAGGTCTGAAATGCTCTATCTTGACCTGCTGGCAGGTCGCACACTGTGCCACAAATCTGGCCACATCGGGCTTCAGCCCTCCCCACCAATATATACGTCTCAAGTCCTGATACATCTTACTCGTACCTAGATGTACAGAGTAAGGTGTACAGTGAGCCTCCTGTAAAATCCTCTGCCTCAGCTCTGTATCAGCAGGTACACAGACGCGACCGCGGCGCCTCAAAACTCCATCTGCTCCAAGCAGGAACTGTGGTGCCTCATCCCGAGACATCCTATCTCGTATCCTCATCAATGTCGGGCAGGTCTCCTGCTTCTGTTGGATCTCGCCCAACAGATCAGGAAGGACCTCTAAAGTACGCAGTTGGGCATCCTCATCAGGAAACTGGATGTCCAACTCTAACCAGATCAGATCTCTCTGAAACTGATGCTGAACTGTCAATCTCGCAATCGCCTGCTCTCGAGGCGTCTTCCTGCTCAGGGCGTCGGCGACAACGTTCGCCTTCCCCGGATGGTACAGAATCTCCAGATCAAAATCCTTGATCAGCTCGAGCCACCTACGCTGGCGGTTATTCAATTCCCGCTGCGTGAAAATATACTTCAGACTCTTATGGTCTGTGAAGATCTGACATGTAGCACCATACAAGTAATGTCTCTAGATCTTCAGTGCATGAACTACCGCTGCCAACTCCAGATCATGAGTCGGGTAGTTTTCCTCATACGTCTTCAGCTGTCGAGACGCATAAGCAATAACTCTGCCTCGCTGCATCAAAACACATCCCAAGCCTAGCTTGGATGCAACACTGTATACCACAAAATCCTCAGTACCCTCTGGCTGTGCCAAAATAGGAGCAGAAGTCAAACGCCTCTTCAACTCCTCAAAACTCTGCATGCACTGATCAGACCACACAAATCTGGTAGTCTTCCTCAGCAAACTCGTCAGTGGACGGGCAATCACAGAAAATCCCTCCACAAAGCGTCTGTAATAACCGGCTAGGCCAAGGAAACTACGTACTTCCTTGACGTTCGTCGGTGTAGTCCATGCTGCTACTGCCTCAATCTTCGCTGGATCCACCTTGATCCCCTCAGCTGATACTACATGACCCAGGAATGCTACCTCTGGCATCCAGAACTCACACTTAGAGAACTTAGCATAAAGTTCTCTATCCCGCAAAACCTGCAATACAGTCCTCAGATGTCCTGCATGCTCCTCTCCACTGCGAGAGTATACCAGAATGTCATCAATGAAAACCACCACAAACTGATCCAGGAAGTCGATGAAGATACTGTTCATCAACTCCATAAAGACGGTGGGGCATTCGTAAGCCCAAATGGCATCACTACTAACTCGTAGTGGCCATATCTGGTCCGGAATGTCTGTCATGTGCACATCCCTGCTCCTCACCCTCAGCTGGTGATATCCAGAACGCAGGTCAATCCTGGAGAACACAGTCGCTCCCTGTAGCTGATCTAATAAATCATCAATACGAGGCAGTGGATACTTGTTCTTGATAGTCACCTTGTTCAGTTCTCTGTAATCTATACATAATCTCAGTGATCCGTCCTTCTTCCGTACGAAGAGGACAGATGCTCCCCATGGGGACACGCTAGGGCGAATGAAGCCCTTCTCAGCCAACTCCTCGAGTTGCTTCTTCAACTCCATCATCTCGACAGGCGTCATCCGATATAGGGCCTTCGAGATGGGTCTCGTACCAGGCTCTAACTCGATACTGAAATCCACACTCATTTGAGGCGGAAAACTGGACGGCTCAGCAAAAACATCAGTAAAATCACAAACCACTAGGATATCTTCTAATGCTGGACTCTCCCCCTCCTTCATGGCATAACACCAGAAGGCCTCGCAACCCTGTGCAATCAATCTAGCTGCCCGTATAGCGCTGATAACTGTGCCTGTCTTTCCAAGGTCCCAACCTCGGAAAACCTCCATCTGGCCTAACTCGGTAGAGAGGGTAACAGTCCTCCTACCTACATCTAAAACTACAGAGTGTCTATCCATCCAATCTATACCTAGAATGACTTCTTCATGCTCTAATGGCATGACAAAGAAGCCAACTAGTAACACACGGGTCCCTACATAAATGGGACAACCGTGAATCTCACGGGTACCTCTGACCCTACCACCATCGGGTAACCCTATAAAAAAGGGTATCCCCTCAACTGTACCTAAACCAAGAAGCTCTACACAGGCATCAGAAATAAAAGAGTATGTAGCACCAGTATCAAATAAAACTCTAACAGGTAAACCATGAATCAGAATGGTACCTGTAGCAGTAGGTGCAGCTGGCTCCTCTGTACTCCGCAACTCAAAAACTCGGCCCTGTGGGCCTCTAGTATCAGTGGTGCCCCCACCACGACCTCTGCCTCTACTCGGCCCAGGAGCAGATCCCTGAGTCGTAGGGCGATCTGGGACCCTCACTGTCCCTGAATCTGCTGCTGCTGAGGTGGCCTCTGCCCACCTCCCGCTGCACTGGCAGGGGAAGAACCCTGCTGAGATGAAGCTCCGCCCTGGCGGCAATAAACAGCCCTGTGACCTTGCCTACCACAGGTGTAGCAAGTCACTAATGGCCTCGTGCACTCTGGCCTCATATGCCCTGGATCTCCACAGTTAAAACACTGACGTCCCTTCTCTGCAACCGGTGCAGATGAGGGCTGACTCTGGCGTCTTTGACCACGTCAACCACTAGTAGAACCACTGGTCTGCCTTGTACGCTGCCTCTTCTCAAACCCTCCGGTCTGAGAAGCTCTCCTCTGACTCGCCCGCTCTCGCTCATAGTCGGCGGCTCTATCCTGGTAGTTCATCAAGGACTCACAATGAAATCCCGTCATATAGGCCCGGGTAGTATCCCTCAGTCGTCGGGAAAAGAGATAAACATGCTGATCTGCAGAAGGTGCAGTTGGTCCCAGTAATGTCAGCTCCTCCTGAAACCTCCTGATGGCCTCAGAGACTGGTACATCCTCAAACCCAGCCTCAACAAAATCTCGTAATTTTTCTCCCTCCTCAGAGAGGTAGGGCAGAAATGCTCTCTAATCATGGTCCTCATATGATCATAACTGGTAACCTGACCCGTAATGATCTCCACCAGTGTTGTGCCAAGTCCCGGAATAAAGTCTGGACCAGCTCGATCTGTCTGTCAGCTGGACATCGAATAGACTCCAGAGCTGAGTCTTCATGCCCGATCCAGAGCTCAACCTCCAACCCCACCTTCTTAGTGAAAGGGGGTACACCCATCTGATGGAATGCCTTCAACCAGGTATCTGGTGTAGGCCCTTTATGTTCCTCTGGTGCTCTGGCAATCTTAGCGGCAGGTACCTGTACAGTTGGCACCTGAGTAATGGTGTAGGACCTCTCAAATGGTCCCTCCTGTGCCTGTAAATCTGGGGCACGTCTACCGGCTCTGGCAGCCTCCTCAACACGTCTGATATAAGCATGAAACTCTGATCTACCCATAGAGACGCGATCAGAATCACTAGACTGAGCTCTCTGTGCCCCCTGTCTCTCAGCTGCCCCGTTCCCAGTCTCAGGAACGACGCTCTCAGCAACCTCCTCATGTAGCTCTCCCGCCTGTGAACCGTCAGAAGGAGTCCTACCCCGTCCTCTACCTAGAGAGGGTCTACCTCTACCTCGTCTTGCTGCAGGCAAGGCTCTAGTCTGAACCATCGGCAGAAGATGTAAACCTATCTTAGAAGGCTATATATATGCCATATGTATAGATATATCACAGATCAATCACAACAAAATATCTATATATATCTAGGCTAGGATCTCACAATGGATCCTGACCCTAGCCTGACAACAAATTCACTGAATCTTTCAACAAGGCACCAATAGATTAAAAAAAAACATAAAACTAGTATATATACATATCAAAAGGATGATACAAAGTACTGCTGAGTACAAAGTCAAACAGAAATCCGTACAATAATGATAACCCAAAATCCCACGATAACGCCCAGTGTACGGAACCCTCAGCAGATCACCCCTCTGGATCACTCTGCAGCTCTCCTAACCTGCAAAGGATCTACAACACGGTATAAAACCGTTAGCTAACCATACACATATATAAGAAGATGCTAGAGCACAATCACATATCATAATATTAACACCTCATCATGATATCACACATTTACCCGGTTTATTATCTTTATAACGTTAATCACTCAAGAGTATATAAATCAGTATATGAAAATACGTGACACGAGGAATGAATATAATCCTCGCCTCTGCGTGCAATAGCTAGCTGGAGTGGTACCTGCACACTTTCCCGTATACCTTATGGAGTGGTAGGTGCCCTTCCCGTATACTAGAACTAACTAGCTTACAGAGAACTTCCCAGACTCCACTACGGGATGAAAGGTAAGTTGTCACGGCCACTACAATGGACAGTCAATATAACATAGGTCGGTGACCATCATAAAGCATGCTATAAATCATATAACAAACACCATTGAAACACACATCCAATATAAGGATGACAGCTAAGTAAGTCCTATGGACTTACCTCAATCTCAGGAGTAAACTCAACCACGATCAACTCTCCGACTGGTCCACTCCAAACTAGAGGACAACATGGCCTATACAAGGCATACATACATATATCAAACTCCTATCACACAAAGGGGTCACACCTAGACCCAAGGGATCCATAAGGATCATATCCAACTCATAACCTCAAGCCCGTAACCGGCATATCTATATCATACTCATCATAAACCGATACCTAGCATGGTACTAGTTCTCTCATACTAGGAAAGGAAAGGAGCTACCCAACTATGGGTAGTCCTGGGACAAGACGCACCTGCGTGATCAAGGGAGGCAGAAGCGGAGTAGACAACCTGCATGCGCGGCAGGAATTAGCCGCAGGCGTGGTGAAGCGGAGTAGACAACCTGCAGGTGCAGAACTTGAACCCGCGGCTTCTCTTTGTCTCTTCACGTGATCAAATCACGTATTCTCTCATCCAATTCACACACAAACATATACATACACATTCCAACATTAATCTATGCTCAAACATCTAATCCTAAGCTAAAGAGATGGAAACAAAGAAGAAGAGAAGGAGAAGAAGCAAGAACTCACCACTACTGAAGATCCTAGGCTGCAGGGAGAGTCACACACATCAGTAGCTGGCTTCCAAGCTCAGCATACACATCACTAGCATCATCATCAACCACAAAGTACAACTTCCAAGCCAAACTCCAAGGAGAACAAGAACAAGATCAAAGGAAGGGATGAAGAAGCAAGAAGGACGTAGGAACTGAGGAAGACAAGTGAAGAATAACCCTTGATCAGCCAAGGAAAAGAAGAAGTAAGGGAAAGGGAAAGCACGAGTCAAGGGAGTCAACAAAACCGGCTGCAGCCGCCGAAAACCGCAGGGGCGGTTCCATGAGCCGCAGGGGCAGAAACCCGCAGGGGTGGAAGTCAGGTCCGCGGGTGCAGAAAGGCCAATTTCGGCCAAGACAATCTCGGCTAAGGACCAAGACTCGGTCCGAAAGAATAGGGCTCTCACAAAGAGAATATCCAATGATTTTTTTTGTTATCCCATTGAAATTTTATGGCAAAAAGCATAATAGTCTTCGTTATTTGGGTGTTATTGTTAGTGTAACCCCTTTGAGTTTGTGTAGGCAATTGAATTTATGTTAGATGAAGCTAGTGAAGTTCACTTTAAGCTTTGTAGGCAATTGAATACATGTAGACTTTGTGGTCGTTGATGTGAATGAAGGTCCACTAGTACCAGTCATTGCTGGAAGACCGTTCCTTGATATTGAAGGTGCTCTTATCGATATCAGATATGGTTTCATGATGGTTAGATTTGGTGAAGAATTATATGAAGTTTAATCTCCCTAAACCCATGGGGAAATATGTTGTTGAGAATGATTTTTGTTTTGTTACTAAAGTTGACTTTACTAAGGAATGTTTTCTTGCTATGTTATCTAGTGATCCTCTACGAGTTTCTATGTCTAATGATGTGTAGAAATCTACATTAATTTGAAGAGTTGAAACCAAGGAAAAATTTGATGCCTACTGAAATGTTTTGAAAAAAATTGAAGGTTAGGACAAATTAATTACTTCACAACAATTAAAAGACAAAAGTTGTAGCTACACAAGGGGAGAAGACGAGCATAAGACGGGGAAACACGGACATGAAATGGACATTCTTGGTCGTTGCCTATCCGTTTGAACAGAAATCCACTCTTCGATTGATTTTAATTATAGAATTAATACAAAATGTTGTAGTTTCACACGTCCATAAAAAGGGTGGATACGAGCATAAAACGGGTAATAAACAACTTCCCCTTGGATGTGAAAGACGGTGATGATATTTCCGTTAAATTTTCTAAAACACTGCACGAGATGCAAGACTAACAACGTAGTTGTGCCCTACCGTGTTATGACCGTTTCTCAAGCTGTTTTGCCTCTAGTTTGTTGTGAATCTGAAATCGAGCAATTCTCTCCCGGTTTGTCCATTTCTTCCCCTAGTACTAAGCTTATACTTCCCTCTTCTCCTTCCAAGTACGAGTTCTCTGACTCTAACTCTTCTATTCCGGTGAATGATGGTATCTCTCCCTCTATCCCTAAACTTCCAAATCTTATGAGATTACTAACCTTTTACCGAAAGGCATTTGGTTTATTTGTGAACCCTTTGTCAAGTACTACTTCCCCAAAGCTATGGGATAAGTATAGGGTGCACATAGAAATTGCTAAATCATTTCACCCCTACTTGCATGAGAATTCATACCCTCCATCGGGATTTGTTAAGGTGAGATTGTGTGTGTATGAAGACGCACGTGTTGATACGCTAGGAATGACAACTTATGAGTCATTCGCCAATCTTCTACCTTGATACTAATTAGTTCAAGTAATTGACATTATACAAGTGTTACATAGGAGACAACCCATACATTTGATCATTAAACCTTTCCCTTTTTATTTTCCTTTTCCTTTAATAAATTCTATCTTTGAAAATTTTGTGAAAGTATAGGCTATTTGCTACGGACCATTGGATATGGCTTTGTGATGTTCCATGCATTCCACCATCATGCATTGCGCGCATTGATTTGTAAGTATTGTTTTGATATCGCTCAAACTAGCGTCTTTTTCCATTATCATTCTATTCTATTCTCTATCCCTTTGAGCTTAAGAAACATATCCTTTTGGTCTATCTCCCTTATATTCCTATTTTGAAAATCTATAAGTTATTTCATGTAATTGCAGACATTATAGGAATTTACGGAGCACAAATGATAAACATATACCGGAATGGCCTTATACACACTAAGGATCTCTCTACGGTCAAAGAAGTCAAGGCCAAGACGGAAATGAATGAGATCCGAGAGTGAAGATGAAGAACAACTCGGGAAATATGTAGGCTGATCGAAGAAAATCACCTTGTCCACCTCTTGTTCATCTTGCACATGACCCTCACATGACCACTTGTCGAGGAAGTGAAGAATTGAAGATAATCCGAGCATTACATACAAAGACGGTCGATTTACCCACAAATGCCGACCAATCTGGACTTTCATGTCATCTTTAAAGTTGTAGAGCTCCAAATTACCTTCAAAAGTAGTATTTGTGTTTTTACGAGTTCCAACCACATTAATGCAAACCTATATTGACTTTCATGTTGACAAGATGTTGATTTTATGGGCCAGACCCTTAAGGCCATTCGATATTGGCCCAATCCGATGCTCTTGAACGTCTTATTCCTCTCCTTTATTCTATTTTGTTTGGGCTAGGTTACCAGCCCATTCTCTTGGACATTTTTATCTTTTAGTTCGATCTTATCTTATTAGAACATAAGATCATGTAATTCGATCTTATCTTGTTAGAAGATAAGATTGAGTAAATCTAGGGTTTCATGCTTCCCTTGAACCCTACAATTAAGGTTTGCAGCCATTAGATTTTATTCATTCTAATTCTATTCTAGTTTCAAGGGTTAGGAGGAGCGGCCATAATGTTCACCGCCGTTGGTCGACCGCCACCATGGTGATTAGCCGACCGGTACCAGGTCGTAAGACCTCCTTGTCGACTTCCTCCTTTTCCCATCTCATTAATAAAGTATGAATTTTCCAAGAATGTCTTGCGTTTCTTCAATATTCTAGGGACTAGTGAGCCCGACTTGCATTGATCAATGAGATTGAATTGATTCTATGTATTGATTGTATATATATTAGTTATTGTTGTATCTATTATGCTATATGTTCCAAGGGTGACATTAACTCGAAGTGACAATTGAATCCTCACACCTCAATGCTCTGTTCGATGTGATGAATTGACAACCGTCTGGGGTACGAAGTGACAATCATGGTGACATCATCGATGTACCGCAAACGAAGACCCAACCACGAGGTGACATTTACCAAAGTTGTATTTACATAACTCTATCTTACATTCAATATTGGGGAATTTTTAGTTGTGATATATTGTGTGCATGTTGTGGTGATTTAGACTTTGGAATTGTTTTATCATCTTTGTTACTTGTTGTTGTGAAGATTGCTCTCGAACCCTTGCCTTTTTGGATCATTACGATACAAATGCTCTCTCTCTCTCTATCTCTCTCCTGCTCTGCTTTTTTTTTTTTGGTAATTATGAGGAGATCGTTCGACGGGCACCAGGTTGCTCGACCGGTACTTGGTCGCTTGACCTCCACATGAATCTCTTCTTGTTGTTTCTATTTTCGTTTCTGTTGAGTATGGTGTCTAAAATCAATAGACAGTGACAACGATCGATCGACGAACACATTTGTCTTCGAGTCTTGTCTTTTTGTATGTTGGTTTCATTATTAATTCGTCAAATCATTACATCACCTTCCTTGTGTTCGTTCCAAACTCCTTGTACTATAGTGGGTCTTGTAATATGTTTGCGAGACCTGATGTTCACACTTCACCCCTAATCAAAATGGCGTCACTGCCAGGGAAGATTTTTGTTTTTTTTGACGTGTTAGTTTGAAAACCTCGTGTTATTTGAGTTTTTTTTTCTTTTTCATGGGATAGGTCCAGCCAGAAGACCTAGCATCGATAGGGAGACAACCTTACACAATTTTGTGAGTCTCTATATACTTTTATCTTATCTTTTGCTTACATTGAGGACAATGCAAGATTTAAAGTATGTGGTGGTAAACAAAATGGTTTTCAAAACGTTTTTAAAATATTCCCCTTTTTTTTCAAAATCTCTATTTTTGTTTTCAAAACTAAAAAAAATCCTCTTTTTCAAAACTCTTCGGCATACACGTTTTTTGCAACTTCTCTCCTTTTTGTCTAGGTGTGTTCGGCGGACAAAGGGTAGGTAGGTCGTCCAATATCCTTGCTAAGCTTCGTCCATTCTCACTCTTATTCAGTCAACATGCATATTTTGTTTTCATGTTATATTATTTTCTTGAAGTATGATTTCTCTCTTTCTGATTCTATACTAATTGAGGGCTCTCAAGATCTCACTCTCCATCCACCTTGTTTATGCCATTGAGTATTGGGTTTAATGATAAGCAAATTTGTATCATGACATAGCCTTGTGAAGTATCTTTTAGCCTTATGTACATATTGTTTGGGTATTTGATAACATGATTTATCGACCTGTTTGAGTCATGCATTTAGGTAGATTTCCCCTTTCCGTATTCATGTTTTAGCCTTAGTTTGTGTCATATATGCTTGTTTAGTTCTACTTTGCAAGAACAGATGTCTACACACACTATTTGTGGCTTTGTAGGTGATTTGACACATTATGGAGCTAAAACAACGCATTTGAGGATCAAGCCTCGAAGTTGATGCATTGGAGCGAGCATACGTGCACAGGAAAGGGCTAGGAATCAAGCTAAAGGCATGAAGGAACGATGAAGAGCCATCTCGGCCTTGATCTCGGTCTACCAGACCGAGATTTGCCTGATCTCGGCCTTGATCTCGGTCTACCAAACCGAGATTTTCCTGATCTCGGCCGAGATCAAGGGTCTCGGACCGAGATCCATGATCTTGGACGAGCTGGAAGTTACCGTTGTAAAATCTCAGTCTCCATCTCGGTCTTGATCTCGGTCGACCCGACCGAGATGCCCATGACGCTGAAGACGAAGTCGAAATCTCGGCCCAACAGTGACCATCTCGGCCGAGATTCCGAGATTCTTGCCTGAGCGTTGTATTTTATTTACAGTCTGTTTCCTTTTGGTCCCTATGTCTTTTAGCTAGGTTTTGTGTGTATAAAAAAGTCTTGGATTCATTCCAAGGTGTGCTGGGTTGTTCCCAGAGTTTACCCTAGAGGGGGGAGCCGTCTCCTACCCTTCCATTCTTTTTCACCATTGTTTGTCATAGTTTAGATAAAAGATTGATACTTTTGCATTCAGATTTGTTGAGAGATATTGTTGGATTCAAGAATTGAGAAGATTGGAGGTTTTTATTCATTGAAAGTTGAGTTCTTTCTTTCCCTTTTATCATTTTGTTTTTTTTATTTTGATATGATTGTTATTTGCTAGAATTTTGTGGTTCCAAGGTTGAAAGGGATTTGTTTATGCCTTGGATTATGATGGATTAGATTGCATTTTGAATTGGCTTTAATTTGAATAGCTTTGAAATCCTAATGGTTGGTTTGGACTTGAATCTAGATTAGGACCTTTTAAACTAGCAACCTAAGTTGGAATTGAGACTTATCCGGTGATATTCCTCTTAGATACATAAGTGATTAACCATATGTAATAAAGGTGAAACCTTTATTGGTTTGAATGTGCCTGATTCCTCTGTAAGTTGGGTAATTCCTGAGACTTACCCGGTAAAGGGTTACTTGATCCTTAGTTAGATAATCTGATTTGTAGTGAATTTATACCCTCTTTACCTTGAGACTTACCCGGTAATAGGTAGTTATGATTGAAATTAGATGATCTTGAGACTTACCCGGTAATAGATCATCAGCCTAGAAATGTTCATCCCTGTTGCTTTTCTACCATATATCCCTATGAGTCGTCTTGAGTCCATATGCCATAACACAATGACATTGAACCCTTGGAATCCATTTTCTTTCCTTTGATTTGATTATATTTTCTTTTATTTGCTTTTATAAAATTGTTTTCAATTGAAGGTGACATTCGATTGCGAACGCCAAAAACCTTTCTCAAAACCTTTTTGATCATTCTTTCCCTTATCTTTTCCAACCCCCTTTCTTTATTTGATATCTATCCTATCTTTAATCATCGCTGCAAATTAATCCTCCCAGTCTTTGTGTTCGACCCTGAAATACTTGTCCTACTTCGTACGATCCATACACTGTGGGTTCGTTGCTATTTTGAGAATTATTTACAGGTTATAAATTTAAAACTATCCCTTCCTAGCTTTTCTATCCTGTGGTTGATAGGGATTTATAGGGATGTAAAATCAGCGAACATTATTATTTTTTATGAGTGTTCTCTTATATCCTTTATTGCATAGAACTTACGATTGACTCTCTTTTGAGATTGAATGTTTATTTATGCTCTTTCATCTTATGAAAATAATTGACGCATATCTTTGTTAAGCTTATTATTTATTTTGACTACCCTGTACATAATGCTCCATCTTATTAGCCCCTTATGGCCTGTGTTGTGATGACATCTAAACATGCATCATTTTATTTGTTAAATTCATGCATATCACGTCTCATTTGGCATGATTTGTGTTCACATAGTGTATAAATCCTTCATATTGCATATTATGGTGTCTACTTTGATTTATTTCGTGTACCATGCATTCAAGGCCATTAATGAAACATAATCGAATGAAAAATACCTAAAACACGAGGATTCAATCTTCTTTGGAGTCGGAAATTTGCATGAAAATATCAAGATCGAATAAAGATTGAAGACCAAAGTAGTGATCATTGGAGTTAAATGTTGAGTTGTAGATCTTCGAAAGAGATTAGAAAGTATTAATCCTGGGTTCAACCAAAACAACATGAAATACAATTTTACTAAACCGTCGAATAAATGTATGTTGAAACTAGATTCTATCTTCTATTTTTGAGATGGGCTTTTTAATTTTGGTCGTGAGCTTCTTGTAAACATTATATAAGGACCTTTTGAGGTCAGATCCGAGTAGGACGTGTGAAGAAACCCTGGAGAGTCCGCTACTACACCTTAGAATTTAAATTAGTTTTCCTTTGCCAAATATTACTTCTCTTTTGTTTACTTTTTAACTTTGGAATTTATATTTTCATTATTTTCATCTTATTTCCCTCTTTTATCTATATTTGGCTAAATCCATTATGATTTAAGGATCCGGGTGAACCTTATAATGGAGATTGTGATCATATATATGAATCATTGAATGAATATAAAAAATGATTTGTTTCTTTTAGTTGTGTTTATATCTAATTTTTATTTACCTTCGAAAGAAGTGACGTTTATAATAGGTTTTAAATAAAAATTTGGTTTACTGCCAAAAGAGGGCTTTTATTTTTTGGAAATTTTTTTTTTAGAAGAACTTGGTTTTTGCAGTAACATTTTACCTTTACCTCGAGTATTTCTACCTATCATACTCATCCGCCAAAAGCGAGTGTTCCGACAAGTACATTTATGAATGAAGGGGACTTTGTCTCTCCACTATCCATGTTTAGCCTCATTTAACCATCCGGAAATTTGGAGGTGACACTGTGCGTTGGAGAGAGAAAGTAAGATTCAAGTATATGGTCGTGTGTAGTAAAGAGTATTAAGGTATAAAGATCCTGGTACTGTGAGTGCATATAGTGAAGAAGAGAAAAATCAAATCTAGAAATAAAATTTTGTATGATGTGGCCTAAATGTCGTGTGTTTATGCCAATCAATGTAATCATCCTAATCAATTCACTAAAACGAGTATAGTGGACAACTAAGGGTCGAACCCAAGAGAGAAGAAATTATTGTGTAATTCTAAGCTAGCAATTTCCTAAGTAACCAAAAGAGAGAGAGGGGGGGGGGGGGGGGGGGTGATGTTTGCAATGAACAATTAAAACAAAGTAATAAAAAGGATTAAATCAAAGATAGAAAGATGTTGCACTTGACAACTATCCACTCCAACATTCGTAAAGATTGATCATTGTTTTCATGTAGTTTATTCTCAACATATATAAATATTAGTTCAACCATTCCCGATGTTACTTATTATTAAATCCAACTCGTAAACCTATAGAATTGGATAAATTAATAACATTCAAACAAAAATCAGCGAGACACATGTATTGGAAACAACCCATTACTAAAGACATATGCTTAAATCCCACTCACGAAGAACACTCGCAACACGCTCATGTAAAACGTATTTGTCACAAAAGAGCGACCCGAATCCGGAATCGATAATTCCTACCAGTTTGTATAAGACCTAAGAACCTAGTTGGCCAAACAAAATAAAGGGTGAAACACAATCGAGAAGTTAAGCACAAGGAAATAACACAAACTTTATATGGAATAACTATACTTCATTATAAGAAAACTTACAACCAAACCATGTCGAGAGATTCAAGTGTCAACCACAACTAATGAGTTTAGCCCTCCATGTATAACAAAACAAAACAAAAAACGTGTTCCTGGTGTAAAAGAAAGATGGAATAAGATATGAAATGGTGGATGGGATGTATAAGATGAGGTGATGAGGTATGATTCTAACACAACCTAGCACCCCTATTTATACTAGAAAATGCATTAAAACTCGGGAAAAAAAAGACAAAACAACTCCATAATGAGCCTTGAAACTCATGTTTTGAAATCGTCGTCTTTATTCAGGATAGGTGGCCGCGGGTGCGGCTTTTTGGTGTAGCGGGTGAGGGTTTTAAGTGCCACGGGTGCGGGCACGTGAGAAATAGTGGCGGACGCTTTAGCTTCACCGGCTGCTGCGGTGCGGATGAAACTAGCCGCGGGTGCGGGCTCGGTGAGTCGACTTGAAACGACTACAACTCTTCGACTTCGCACGAGGAAAGGCGTGGATGCGGATTGGATGTCCACCAGGTGTGTGAAGACGAAGCGTCGTGGCTGGATGAGGCCGCGGGTGTGGATGTGACGAGCCGCATGTGCGGATGTGATGAGCCGCGGGTTCGTTAGGGTAATAGCGTTGGTTCGGTGGTGCTTCCGGGAGTTCTCTTCCTTCATCTTTCCTACGGTTCCTTCACTTCCCCGATCTTTGCTCCTTCAGCTGGATTCATAGAGATATTACCAATATACATCAATATTACTCAAAAAACTTTCTAAGACTACGTGTTTGTGATAGTGATTCTATCCCCTCTCAAATTCCCCCATTCTTAGACCTTTACTCGTCCTGAGTAAACTAAAATATATCCCTTGTTCAACAAAAGGTATCAAGATGTATGGTGACACAAAAATAATTGTCAAAAGCATGCATAATGGATTCCTGCTAAGTGATGTGAATAGACAAGAATATACTACCATCTAGCTCATTATCACTCCAAGAGTGGCCTACCCGAATCCTCCTTATATCTTCTCTTCTTTATCGTGGGCCCCATGAATGATATATCCTAAACAATTTAACTCATTTTTCCACGGCGCCCTTTCGGGTTTGCACAATACCTCATTTTATATATGGTCTCACAAATCTCACATCACTCGAATCCATTTTTGCACCAACCTAGTGTTGGTTTGATTAATTGCTTTTCACATACGCCGCCCTTTTGGGTTTTGACTTATCCCAATATTTTTCTTGCCTTTTGACTTCTTTTTTTTTATGCAATAACAATAGAAATATGTACAACATTGATTCCCTCCCCCATGCTTAAATCACATATTGCCCACAAAGTGTGAAAATAGAAGACAATGGTAAAGTAAGGAAGAAGGGACGGAAAACCAACTCACGGAGTAGGGCGCCTCAACGGTCCGGGGGGATCTTGAGGAGAGAAGAATTGATCGTGACGCTGTCTCAACACTGCAATCTGGCGGCCATGATCATCCATCCTATCAGAAACCTCCCTCTAAAAGTTTCCCACAATGCTCATTAGCTCCTTAATCTGCCTACTTAGCTCCTCTAGATGGTTCTGACCGTCTTCTTGACCACCAGGTTTCCCAACAATGTACTCAATAAGAAGTGGTATTTCATCGGCAAATGTTGGGTCAGAAGGAAGGTAGAGATCGCTCAAATCCGTCCCATAAGGTAGATCTCAGGGAAGATTTTGGACATGACACATATCATAGTTATAAACCAAACAACACCAGACATTTTGTCAGCAATTTCACCGTAAAAAGAGAAGCAAAAATCGTTCGTTCAACGGCAGATGTTGTCATTACTTGCTATGCACTAAGAGTTATAAAGCCTCCTCCCACAATATCTCAGTCCTCACCCTTCCTGACCCTCTTGAGCGGAAATAGGAACAAGTGGACCCAATCTAGAACAACCTTGACCTGAGATAAGGTAGAGTATAATAACCCTAAGTCTCGCATAATCACCTTGTTATCATCCTTATGGCCGTAAAAGGTACTCATCAATACTTTCCACATTAACCTTAAGTATGAATGAGTGAGCTTGTTGTAGTATTTTCTTTTGAAGCGAAATCTACTTCTTGTAACGCTAGCCCAAAACTCATATAGAACCTTATAACCAACACCCCGTCTCCATCCTACAGTAGGTGGTTTGGTAATACCGAAAACAATCCTTAGCTTCTTAACATTAAGGATATATTCCCTGTCTTGATACTTGAAATTCAAGGAATCCAAAAATGGTTCACAAGGTAACATTGAAAAGTCGCTATGAATTGTCAACACAATTTTTCAAATACAGGGGCCTAAATCTCCAAGAAATTCCCTAATTTTGCATGCTCAACTTCCAATTTAGTAAAGTCAATCATGTCAAGTTTATCTAAAGTATATTTATCCAAGAATTTTGTGGAGAGCAGCTTACGTTGTTTGGAAATTTCTTAAAACTTTAGCTCATTCTCGGTTATCTTGATTTTCCTTGATCTGTCCATGTTGAATGTTCTGGGTGTGAGAATCTGGAAATGCTCGAAGATGGGTGTCGGACAAACTTTCTGGTGCAGAGTTGCGGGTGCGTGAATGAGTTGCTGCAAGAGCGGTGATTGGAGTCCGCGGGTGCGGATTAACATGGCCGCGGGTGCGGATGGGTGGAGCACCGCAAGTGCGGCATGGTGCTTAAGCGGTGCGGTGGAAGCCTTGCTTCAAGGTAAGTGATTTCCGACAAACTATTTTAGAAGAATGGTGAGGTCTGAAGTGTTTGAGTGGTGGTGTAGGTGTTGTGGAAGTTATTGTGGTTGTGAAAATGTAGGTTTGAGTGATTGTTTATGGTGGTTGTTTTAGAATTTTAAGTGAAATTTGGGAATTCTCTAAGAGGTTGTGAATGGTTGTGTTGGAAGATGTGGTATCGCCCAACGATCTGGGCCGGTACTTATACTGTAAGAATGAGAGTGGTTTTGGAAAATGCATACCTCACTTTCCAAATCCGGAACTTGTTTCCATTTTTTTTGTTCGATCCTAGACTATCTACCGCAGGTGCGGCCAAGGAGGGCCGCATGTATGATCATGGCTCACCGCAAGTGTGGGGTCACGGCCTCCAGTGCTTTGCCTCCTTCTACTGCATCTTTCGGTCTACCTCCATCTCCTGGATCTTCCAGGTTGCCTCCCGGGCATCACCTTTATTTTACGTCGTTGGCTCGACGTTTTCCTTTGTTGCTCCTTCCTACAATCATCCTTAGGTCCTCTTCCCTTGATGAGTTGTTGATGGACGAATCATTCTTGTTTAAAAAAGAATCCTTGCAATAGCAAGGATGTTATTCGGACTCTACCTCGGGGTCCTGCACAAGAGAAGTTACAAGGTTTCCACTTGTGGTTAGTAGGTTGGTCCCAATCCCCGTTTGGGCGGTTGACGACTCGTCATTTTTATCATATTGAACTATTTTCTTATATGCATGTCTTTAGTCACATCAAGGTTTATGGAGTTGTCATTTCCATTATTTACAATGATAGGATGCAAAGCATGAATTTTAGACATGTTACATACAGTTTGGTCAATAGGTTTAATGATAGTGATGGCACATAGAATACTAACAGCATGTTTCATGACATCAAATATGTCATCTTTAACTTTTTCTCCATCAAAGAAGTCAGCTTGGAATATCAGTTTATCCACCTTAACCAAAACATCTTTAATAGTTTTCTTAGGTTGAACATTAGTCTCATCAGCTAGTTGAGCACTAATTCCGGTTTCTTGCAAAGGTCCAAGAACAAGTGATTCACTTAAAAAGAGTAAGGAAACAAATAATGGATGATCCTAAGTCAAGCATGACCTTATCAAATTCGGTTTCACCTATCACACAAGGAATGCTTACCATACCCAGATTTGTGCACTTCTTCGGCATCCTCTTTTGTAGGAATGCGGAAACATGTTCACTCACTTTCACCTTTTGCTTCCCTTCGGCTATTGTTTCCTCTTGAGTGTGCACATTTCCTTCAAGAAATGAGCATACTTAGGAATATGATACACTAGTTTCAGTAGGGGGATGCTTACCTCGCACTTGGAGAATGTCTCAAGGAGTTCCTTACCTTTCTTAACCCTTCTTTCTTTAAGAGCTTAAGGAAAGGGGGCCGGTGGCTTCTCGGAGTAGAGAGGAGAGAAGTACGGTCGGACATAGGTGTCCATGTAGGGCTCAGGTTCCTTTAGTTTGGTGATTTCCTCCGTCTTTTTCTCCGCTTGGTATTGTTCGATCTCCGGAGATATCTTCACGTGCTTCCCGCTTCGGACCGTCAGGGCACTGACATTCTCCCTTAGAGGTTACTACCGTTAGGGACGGTAGGTTTCCCGAGGTTCGGGCTTCAATTCAAGTGATCACTTCCGTCATTTGTCCCATTTTCTTTTCTAGGTTCTTGATGCTAGATTTAGTTCTTTGGACATGGGTAGGAAAATTTTTAGTTAAAACTTGAAGCATATCCTCAATTGTTTTGGGTCTACCTGGCCTCTGTTGCTTTTGGTTCGGTTGATCCCTCCATTGGAAATTCCGGTGGTCTCTGTGATCCTGGATTGTAGTTGTTGGAGTAAGGATCGTTCTGAAACCTCTATTTGCCAAATCCTCCTAGGGAATTGACCTTGGCGACGAGCTCGTTTTATACTTGGGGGCATGTGTCGGTCTGATGGAATGGATCGGCGCAAACTCCACAAGCCTTCAGTTTTTGAGGTGCTATTAGTGTTAGCTTCTTCACCATCTCTTTCAATTTAGCAATGTCGGTTGAGATTTCGGATAGTGTTGAGGCCACTATGTGAACTTCTCTTTTGGTGGGGCGTCTTTAAAAGCTTCTGGTGCTTTCCGCCATCTCCTTTATCTTGTCCATGACATTTTCATGAGTAGTGTTCAAAATGTTACCTCCGCATGCGGCATCGACTATCCTTCTTTAACTGACGAGCTAACCGTTGTATATGTATTACACTAGATCCTGGTTTGAGTATCCATGGAAGAGAAAACTTGAACGGATCCTAGCAAAGCGCTCATAGTTCTTGTATAGAGTCTCGTCAGCTCCTTGCTCGATGTTGCTTATGATCTTCTTCAAGTTTTGTTTACTTTTCCGGGAAGTATTTTTCGAGGAAAGCTTAATGTAAGTTCTCCTAATTGTTGATACTTCCAGCGGGTAAATTGTAGTACCAGTCATCGGCTCCGTCTTTAAGGGTGAATCCAAAATTCTCTCATCGTAATTTGTTCTTCTATGACGTTAGCCGGGTTCATACTTATTCATACGGTGTGGAACGTCCCTAGATGCTTGATTGGATCCTCTTCACTTAGTTCATAGAAAGATGGTAGTAAGTGGATCAACCCCGGTTTCAACTCGAAGTTGACACCTTCCCCCAAAGCCGACATGGTTATGGCCAAGGGTTGATGAGCTAGGTCCGGTTGAGTTAGTTGTCTAAGAGTGCGTGCTTCCATCTCAAATTCTAGTCTTCGATATCTTCGTTGGTGGTTGAATGTTTTCTCGATCTCTGGATCAAAAGACACTAGGGGACTATTAGTAGCACGAGTCTGAACCATGAAATGGTTCACACTAAAGTTCATAACTAAAACGAACACAATAAAACAATTCGCCCTGGAAACGGCGCCAAATTTGACGTCACATAAATGTAGCGTGTTTATGCCAAATAAAGTAGTTATCCTTATCAATTCACTGAAAACGAGTATAATGAACAAGTAAGGTCGAACCCAAGAGAAAAGAGATTATTGTGTAATTCCAAGCTAGCAATATCCTAAGTAACCAAGAGGTGGAGGGTTGATGTTTGCAAGGAACAATAAAAACAAAAGAATAACAAGGTTTAAATCAAAGTTAGAAAGATGTTGCACTTGACAACTATCCACTCCAACAAAGGTAAAGGTTGATCATTAATTTCATGAAGTTTTTTCAATAGCTTGTTCTCATCTCGATCATATATAAATACTAGACCAACCAGCCCTGATATTACTTATTATTAAATCCAACTCATAACCCTACATAATCTAATAAAATAATAGCATTGAAACAAATATTAGCAAGACACATGTATTATAAACAACCCGTTACTAAAGACATATGACTAAATTCCACTCACGAAGAACACTCGCAATCCCGGAACCGACAATTTGTAGCAATATTTATAAGAACCTAGAACCTAGTTGGTCAAACTAAATAAAAGAGTGAAAAACAATCAAGAAGTTGAGCACAAGGAAATAACACAAAATTTATATGGAATAACAATACATCATTATAAGAAAACTTACAATCAAACCATGTCGAGAGCTTCAAGTGTCAAGCAGAACTAAAGTGCTTACCCTCCATAGAGAACATAACAAAACAAAAAAAAGGTATTCATGGTGTGAAATAAAGATGGAATACGATATGTAATGTGGGATGAAGTATGAGATGAGGTGACGAGGGATGATTCTAACACAACCTAACACCCCTATTTATACTAGAAAATACATTAAAACTAGGGAAAACAAAGAGACAAAACATCCCCATAATGAGCCTTGAAACCCTCGTTTTGAAACCGTTGTCTTTATTTAAGATAGTTAGCCGCGGGTTTGGCTTTTGTGTCGCGAGTGTGGGCATGTGAGAAATGATAGTGGACGCTTCAGCTTCGCCGGCCGCCGCGGGTGCGGATAGAACTAGCCGCGAGTACAGGCTAGGTGAATCGACTTGAAACGACTACGACTCTACAGCTTTGGACGAGGAAAGGTGCGGGTACGGATTGGATGTCCCACAGGTTTGTGAATACGAAGCGTCGTGGCTGGTTGCCTTAGCCACGGGTGCAGATGTGATAAACCGCGGGTGCGACTGTGATAATGAGAGGTGATCTTGCCGCAAATGCGGTACGTAGGGCAATAGCGCTGGTGCGTTGGTGCTTCCGGGAGTGCTCTTCCTTGAACTTTCCTTTGATTCCTTCACTTCCCGGATCTTTGTTAAATCCCTTGATTTCTTCAATGGTTGCTCATTCAACTGGATTCATAGAGATAGCACCAATATACAACAATATGACTCAAAAAACATGTTAAGACTACGTCTTTGTGAGAATGATTTTATCGTCTATCGGTGTATTACCCAGATCTAGGTGAAAATGAGAGGAAAAGGACGAATGAACTTTTACAAAGTATGAAGTGTTGAAATGAAAAGTCTAACAAGTGTATTGAGCCAAGAGTGAAGAAATCCGGTTTCACAAGAAGATGGCTTGATTTATCGAACGTGACAATCAAATGAACTGTGAGCTTCGAGAAGTCTTAGTTCCTGGATCTTATTGCATCACATAGCAAAACAATACTCCTCACACTTTTTGTTCATTACTTGGTCAATTTACAACCAATAAAATCTCTATTGATTAATAATTGTGCTTGTAGGAACAACTACACGGTGGAGATTGAGAACGCCTTGGTAAGCTTGTGGTTAATGATCATTGCTTATTACTTGAGTTTCAGCGCTATATTTTATATCTCGTATATACATGTGAGAGAGTTATACACATTCTCTTGAGTAGTCGAGAAACTTATGAGCTTTGATTTTATCTTATACAATGATTTGTGTGAAGATGATGGGACTTGGAGTTCATGATTTTGTAGCATCAAGACGGGTTTTGGAATTTGAGTACAAGATGCCATCGGATCTTACTTGAGGGCAAACAAGGTTCAATAAGGGGTATTTGATAGCACTCAAGTTGGCGTCTTTTTCTATCATTGTTGTATTCCATTTCCTACTTCTTTTGGGCGCTATAACATATCTTATTGTGTTGGAAACAAAAAACCCGAGGGTCGGGATCTAAGACTTGTATATGAATTTGAGTGAAAGATGTCAACCGATCTACTTGAGGACAAGTAAGCATAAAGTATGGGTATTTGATATCACTCAAATTAGCATCTTTTCTCATTATCATTCTATTCCATTCTCTTTCACTTTGACCTTATTAAACATATATTTTTTGTCTATTTTCCTTATATTTACACTTTAGAGATCTACTAGTTGATTTATGTAACTACAGATATTCTAGGCATTTGTAGAGCACAAACAATATACATGTAGCAAAATTGTCTCAAACACATTGAGATTCTCCATATGGTCAAAGAAGTCAAGGTCAATAATAAAATGATTGAAATATAAGAGTAAAGATGACGAACACCTTAGGAAATGTGTGGGCTGACCAAAGAACATCACCTTGTCCACTTTTTGTTCATCCGGCACGTGACCTACATATGACCACTTGTCGAAGAACGGAGACATGAAGATAACTTGAGCAGTACGTACAAAGACGGTCAACTTACTCCCAAATGCCGACCGATATGGACTTTCATGTCAACTGCAAAGTTGTAGAGCTTCAAGTTACCTCAAAAGTAGCACTCGTGGGTTTTCTAGTTCCAACCACGACAACGGAAAATACGATTTTATTGAAGTGTTGTGATGTTGAAACGATGTTGATTTAATAGGCCAGTCCCATAAGGTCATTCAGCCTTGGCCCAATTCGATGCTCTTGGATTTCCTATCTCTTTCCTTCATTCTCTTTTCTTTGGGTTGGCTTTCCAGTCCGTCCAGTGGACATTTTTATCTTTTAGTTCGATCTTATCTTATTTGAAGATAGGATCTAGTAGATTTGATCTTAATTTGTTAGAAGATTAGATCGAATAGATCTAAGGTTTTAGTTCTAGTTTTGAGGGTTAGGAGGAGCGGTCGTGATTTCCATCGCTGTCGGTCGACCGTCACTTTTTTTGTCGGCCAACTGGCACCAGGTCGTATGATCTCCCCAATCGAATTCCTCCCTGTTCCTCTGTAATTAATAAACTATGAGTTTTCAAGATATGTCTTGCTTTTCTACTTTGTTTTAGGTATAGTGAGCCCGAGTTGCATTGATCTACGATATTGGATTGATTATATGTATTGGTTGTATGTGTATAAGTTTTGGTAGTATTAGTTATCCTATATGTAATGCAAAGGGTGATCTTGACTCAAAGTGACAATGCAGTCCTCACACCTCAATGCTCCATTTGATGTGATGAATTGGAAACCGTCTTGGGTACGAAGTGACATATTGATGTACCGCAAGCGATGACCTAACCACGAAGTGACAATCAACAAAGCTATCTTTATATAACAATGGATTGCATTCAATATTGTGGAATTGTCAATTGAGATCTATTGTATGCATGTTGTGGTGATTTGTACCAGCTTGGAATCTTTATCATCTTTGTTACTTGTTGTTGTCGAGATTGCTCTAGAACCCTTGCCTTTGGTTCCTTATGATACAATATGTTCCTTTCTCTTTGCCTTTTGTGTTATTTCTGAGGAGGTTGTTCGATGGGAACCAGGTTGATTGACTGGTACTAGGTCGTTCGACCGGTACCAGGTTGCTTGAACTCCACATGTTTCTATCCTCATTGCTTATGTTCTCGTGTTTGTTGAGTCTAGTGTTTGAGATCGATTGAAAGTAACACTGATCGATCGACTATCACCTTTGTCTGCGAGTCTTGTCTTCTCATATGTTGGTTTTATTATTATTAATGTGTCAAATCATTACATCACCTTCCATTTGTTCGATCATGACTCCCTATACTACAATGGGTCTTGTAATATGTTTGTGAGACTTGAGATTCATGTAACACCCCAGTTTAACGTCTCACTAGGTTTTTTGCAACGCAAACGATTTCTTTGTTACTACTAGAAACTGCCTCAAGCTATTTATCAAGACTTCAACGAGTTATATACTTATAAAAAAACAAGTTTAGTATCACATGCACTGACATAGACCAACAACCATAATTTACAGATATTAAAACGTTGACTTAAATTTAAAGTTACTTAAAGTTTTGAGACATGGTGAGAGGTGATCAAGTGTAACTTTGGTACACTTCCAAAATATCATTTACTACTCACCTTAACATGTTAATAGGTTGATAACTAACTAAACCAATATGAAATGGGTCAGTATATCTGACTAGCAAGATGAATTAACCTAATCTCAAAATATACATATTAGTTCAAAATTATATAACATATAATTTCCATAACGTCACCATACTAGATATTCAATACTTAACCGATAAAAAACACCCTTAATCACTTTAGCGTCAAGCTAGCAATTTCACCGTGGATATCATGTCTAACTTTAGCCGTTAAATAACCGAAGGACAAGTCTTGAAGAACCTCTTGGTAAATCCATGACTCCCTGAATTCTCCTACCGGTAGCGAGATTGGAAATAAATGACCTAATTCCCGGGGTCTACTAAGCCCCAACGGACATTTCCAATAATGTTGCTGATCCGCCAATATTATTTACCCATAATGTTCATACTAATACCATATTATTCTACATTTTTATCAATCCGTACAGTATCACTTTATCAACAAAGTAACCACTAAGATCAACAAAATACACGTTCATCCACAAAATTCTATATATGTATTTAACTAATGCTATATCGATTAACACATTCATAATTATTACATTATATATATATATATATATATATATATATATATATATATATATATATATATATATATATATATATATATATATTATCGATCAAATAGTTACTATAGTTATTTAAAATAATTATAACACTCGTCTTATCCTAACGGAGATGCTTGCTAACTTGGTACTTAACTCGTAAGGTGATTACTACTCGCTTTGATCGAGTTGATATTATACTGTGTGTTTCAATGATCGATCCTACGACCCTTTTTATAGGTTTGCACGGACAGACGAGTGGACAAATCAAGATTTCTTTCTCCTGGAGGTTATCTACGCGTACCATGCATGCCTACCCTACTTGTCAGCCCATCCATTCTCCTTCTCAACATACCTATATCTTACTAATATAACATACATCTATCTTTAATAGAAATCAAAAAATTAATATTGTACCCTATTTAGCGGAGTACTACACTTCATGGATCAACCATCATCATCTTTCTCCTTACTTTAACTTTCTACCACATTGAGGACAATGTAAATTTTAACTAGTTTACACAAAGAGTAATCTCCTTAAATTTCATACTTACCTATGATTTTTCCGCTTATTTACTACTTGATATATAATTAGTTATACAAACTAACTTATATTTATATGATATAAGCTTATATGAATAAGACCCATATTGAAACTTATAAAAATTAATATTGTACCCTATTTAGTGGAGTACTACACTTCACAGATCAACCATCATCATCTTTCTCTTTACTTTAACTTTCTACCACATTGAGGACAATGTGAATTTTAAGAATGGAGTTATGTACTCACATTCACATTCATGTTTCCCTTTCTTTGTTACATATTTATTATCATGCAAATTTTCTCTTTTTACTGAGTCTTCTTTTTCTTTTTGCATACATAAAAACAAAAATCTCAAAATATTGCATTTTAGTATAGATTGAGTTTGATGATATCAAGTTACATACATAAATTGAGACATCTAATGCTATCAACATTTTATCATGTTGCCAATTCTTTGGATTACTTCTTTTTGATAATGTTGATGAATATGAGTTTTTGGATGATTCTTGATTAATAACTTGACAAAACATGACCTTGTGAGCGCTCTTTGATCTTTGGACATGCATTTTCATTTGTCCTTTCTTTGTATTGTGTGATCTTCATCGTGTTTTGTTTCTTCTAGAACTTGTGATTAATATGATCGAGACCCTCTTTGATAAGCTTATGTGCCATTTTCTACCTTTATATATGTTTTCCTTCTTTATAGTCAATCCTTGTATTTATTTACCCTTCTTTCGTGCCCTCAAAGTGCCTCACAACTGAATTCGGGGTTAAGATAATTCAGGAAGATAATTATGGGGTTCTCAGTGATTTTTAAGTGGATGATGAGTTTTATGCTTGAGTTGGATCATATTGTGTTTATAGATAATGCTTTCTTTGTTGATGGTTAGGACGGAAAGTTCCGCCAACCTTGTTGTTGTCATAAAGTAAGATTTGTGCGAAAATGAACATTATGGTGTTCTTTCTTTAAAGGGAAGTGTATGAGCTCAAAAGTAATTTTTATGGGATGCTTGGAAAAGAAAAGTTACAACAGAAGAAAATGTTGAGTTTGACTTTTGGTTGATGTTACACTGAGGTGGTTGTTGAGTTTTAATCAAATTAGATACCCATATTTTTTAGCACCATTTGGCCTGATTTGATCTTCACTTAGGATTTATTTGTCTCATTTGCCCCTTTAAGCCCTATATTAAGACATCCTGATTTATATATCGCATCTTAGTTTTCATGACAGTTGGTGTAGTTTGAGAACACATTGATAATCTTTTGGTAAGATATTTGCATTTTTGTTGAACTTAAATGATTATTGTTATATACCAAAGCACATTTACGAGATTGAGTTAAACACATTATCCTTTGAGAGATTTGGAGAGTTATGATTCATCCTTCACCCATTGATTGTAATTGTTAGTATGTTACTATGCTAGTATGGTTTGAAAAGGTGTTTTCCTTATAGATGAGGCATACCATCTTTTTTGTACGTAGTTTTCCATATGTCATATGATCTTACTTGGGGAAAAGTAAGGTTTAAGTATGGGGTGATTTGATGTCATATATTCATGCATCATATTAGTTGATATATTCATGCATTTCACATTTCATTTGATATCTTTTGTATTCATATTGCATATTATGGTGTCTACTTCGTTCATTTGGTGTTTTAGGCATCCAGACCCTTTCAAAGATTAGTTTGTCTTCGAGTGTCCCGATGATAACAACACATTCACTATCAGCTCCCCCGAGCTGCCTGGATATGTTGATTTTGTAAACTTCATTGTTTGTAATATTATTCCCGATGATGTAACATATAATCAAAAGAAATTTTTTTTGCATGATATCAAACGATATTATTGGGACGAACCCTACCTTTTCAAATAGGAAAATGACGGGATACTCCGTAGATACATTTCAAAGGAGGAGACAAAGAGTATCATTCGGCATTGTCACTCCTTGCAAGCAAGTAGGCACATGAAGACACCTCAAATCACTACGAAGACTCTTCCATCTGGGTTCTGGTGGCTTAGCTTGTTCAATGACGTCCACTTACATCAAAACATGTGATGAATACAGACCAGTAACATTAACAAGAGAGACAAAATGCCCCAAACTAGCATTTTAGAAACCGAAATTTTTGATGTGTTGGGTATTGATTTCATGGGATCTTTCCCTAATTAGACTCCTATAAGTATATTCTTGTTGTTGTTATTGTTGTTGTTGATAATTATGTCTCTAAGTGGGTTGAAGCTATTGCCAACAAACTAATGATTCTGCTATTGTGTCTAGATTTACCAAGACTAACATATTTGTCAGGTTTGGTGTCCCAAGAGTTTCGATAAGTGATAGTGGACCACACTTCATTAAACGCAACTTCGAGAGTCGAGACCCTAAACCCCCTACAATCCACAAACCAGCGGGCAAGTCGAAGTGTCGAATAGACAGATAAAGTGTATCCTTGTAAATACAATTTCTTGTTCCCGTAAGGATTGGGTGTTAAAATTGGATGATGTACTCTAGGTATATTGCACTGTCTACAAGACACCTCTTGGGACTCCTCCTTACAAATTAGTCTATCGAAAGTCTTGCTACCTTCCTGATCAGATGGAGCATCGCGCTTTGTGAGCAATCAAAAAGCTCAATTTCGACTTTGAAAGTGCAAGCAAATAGGTTTTACGAAATACAAGAATTTGTAGAGGTAAAACTCTCATCCTATGAGAATGCTAAGATCTACAAGGAATGTACCAAGATATGGTACGAAAGAATATTAATCTTCCTAAAGAGATCAAGGTTGGTTGCAAAGTATTAATATTTATCTCCCGACGTCGTCTTTATCCACGTAAACTCAAATTCAGATGGAGTGGACCCTACAAGGTTCATAAAGTCTATTCCCATGGAGCAATTAATATTAAGAATGAGAAGGGAGAAAATTTTAAGTTGAACGGAAAAAGGGTGAAACAATAAATTGAGGATTTATCACAAAAAATTATTGATTCAAAGCACTTGGAGGATGAACCCGATAACGATTAGTAACGAACCGGGTCCAACTAAAAGACCAAAAAGAAGCGATAACAAGGATGTAACTATACACCATTTTGTGAGTTTCTTTATATTTTATCTTATTTTTTACTTACATTGAGAACAATGTAAGATTTAAGTATGGGGTGGTGAAAAAATGACTGCAAACATTTTTAAAATCTTCTCTTCTCTATCAAAATTTATTTTGTTTTCAAAAACATACCCCTCGTCTTTTTAGCCTTGGATTTCATTTGTCACTATTATGTGCATAAAGTTGGATTCCATTTCCCTGTCTTTATATGATCCCATTTGTTTTCAAAATTTATTTTGTTTTCAAAAACATTCCCCCTCGTCTTTTTAGCCTTAGATTTCATTTGTGTATAAAGTTGGATTCCATTCCCCCTCATCTTTTTTGCCTTTGATCCCATTTGTTTTCAAAATTTATTTTGTTTTCAAAAACATTTCCCCTCGTCTTTTTCAAAATTTATTTTTGAGTTTTATGACGCGTTCAAGATGGAGTAACATTTGTGATGGCGATAAAGTTATCCTAATTTTGAGTTATGTGAATCTTGTATCATCATCTAGTAATATCATCTAGTAATATGACAATATACGTGTAGTATATTGATGAGTTTATTGATCCAATGATCCTATATGAAATTTGTTGGTATAATCGCAATTTTTCTTTCTTGTTATCTTCTTTATTGATCATCCAACTCTTTTTTATTGTCATAAACTCGGAAATTTATATTATTTAGCCATAACCAATGGACCCTAATTTCTTGCATATGCAACTTATATGAAGTAAGATTACAACTCCTTCAACTCATTCTAGAGTCCATATATACATGCTATCAATACAAATCAAACCTTGAATTTACAAGTTAAAACTTAAGGAGTTTAATGTCAATTTACTACTAGGCCAACTCAGTATTGGTATTTATCTTTTACTTGTGTAGGTTAGTATTATGACATTATATTATCATTTCTTGAACTAAAAATAGATGAAACATCTTTTGGTATGTATACTTCAAAAATTTTGTTTATAAAAACCACGTAAAAGATGGAAAGAGCTTGCAATAGTTCCACACTCAATACTTGATGACTTGTTGCAAGCATGCATAACCCAAGAAACAAGCACAAGAGTTTGGATCAATGTAACAAATTTTTATATACACAATAAAATAGAAAACAAAATGGTGACGCGACGCTCTAAGAATTGAGTATTAAGGTAAAATTTCCATTAATTTCTAAAATGTAATTTTCTAGTATTATTTAAATCTTAGTTCTTATATTTTTTAAAAATCACCTCAAATCTATTTAAGATTTCACGTAAGATTATTTAAAAAAAAATATCTAGTGATTTTTTTACTAAAACAAACTATTTTTTTTTTTCTCACAAATATTTTTAAAAATCATTTTCATCCACGATTTTTTTAATCCAATCATATTTTCATTGATTTTGATATCCGACATCGGTTATCTAATATCGCTTACAGTTTGAGAACTTGTATAAATAGAATTATATGTTTTGAAGATAAACAAATCATACATTTATTGATTTTTGGACTAAGATCATGTATAATATTTATTCATATTGAATTTATTTGGTATTTGGGTCGTTGACCTATTGATATGTGTTGTTTCATTTATTGGCCTTTTGGGAACTAGATGGATTTTATTTTTCTATATTAATGAATTTAATTTTCATTTTATTATAAGATGATAATTAAAGATAAAATAATTCACTATAAACTAGAATATTTTATTTAAATTGTTTGTGTACTATAAAATTGTAAAATTATGTAAAATTATCCATATTTATATTTTTTTTCTTTCAAAAATATTTGTATTGTTGTTTTCCTTTTATAACGGTTAAATATTAAAGTATTAATTTGTTCTTCAAATTTAACGTAATTTAAAATAAGTTCTTTAAAATATGTGAAAAAAAACTAATCAGGTTTAATATATCCAACAGAATAAATGAATAAAGTTGTCACATCTAGTTTATGTTTCTTTTTTGGAATTCGATTAAAAATATACATAAATAAAACTCGACAAATAGGGGTGGCAATTTTACCCGTACCGTATAGATACCCGAATCATCTGAAGCATAAACGCGGTTGGAAACCCGAAAAAGCCTGGTGATGGGTGAAGGTCTTTCACCCGTCACCCGACCCGATACACCCGAAGTATCTTGAATTTTGTGTATTAGTCATAAAATTCACGAAGAATATGACAATTTTATTATTATTTACGTCATAATATTACATTTTAAATAGTTTTTTCAATTTTAATTATAGATATTATTGGTTTTGAACATACTAATTTTGTACTATATGTACAAAAATAGTTTGAAAATGCATTACTAATTGACAATACTCATACCTTTTAATCACGCGCGGATAAACCCGAACCACCCGGTCACCCGACGGATGATGGGTGGTTAAACCGATATGATTAATGGGATGGTTAATGGAACATCCACCCTCACCCGACCCATTGACATCCCTACCGACAAATCTATAATTTTAAATCATCTAATAATATTTGTTTTTCGAACGCTCAACAAATTTTTGGAAAAGTTAGTATCATTTAATCAATTATATAAATGAATTATAATTTATAATTTTTAACTAATATTAAGTTTTAGTTTAAAAAAATTCAATAAATCACCATATTCCAAACGAATAAACGACCTTGGTTCCTCACACACAAGTACAAGCTCTAATGCGAGAGGGGACATGGCTAAATCGGCTGCTTACTACTTGGAAGCGATAATCTATCTTCAATTTATTTTCTTTATCGGTTCAACATTTCAATATAGAATTAGTCTTCACGTGTCTTTAATATTTTATTTAATCAAGTATATAATACAAAGCGTTATGTTTCTCCATTTAATAATTCATAAAATAAATCATCGATGACATGTTGGAGATTTTTATAAGTATTTAGTTTTTTATATTTCTTTTAAAATATATTGAAACTTGTTACCAATGTGTCTTATTATAGTATGTTTTCCAGATAAAATGTATTTTTAATTTTTTTTCTGCAGTAGTGTAAACAAAGGAATTTTGTTTTTCTACCAAAAAAAACAAAGGAATTTTGTTTTTCAATTGTATATATTTTGTAAGATATTATTTTATTTAATCCACGAATGCTGTATAGAACGTATTAGTTTAAACGTATAAAAAAGGCGTATATTCGTATTTTTCGTAAATGACTGATTTTGATTTGACGGTTTGTAAGATGTCCTCTTTGTCTACTTCAAATTTAGGATTACTCACCTTTCAGTGGATCTCAAGTCCAAACCCATGATGACGTGGCATTCCCACACGTGTTGGTTTTTTTTAAACCTTTTTTATTTAAGAATAAACTAGTGTATTAACCGTGTTTTGCACGGGATTCGATAAATTTATCTTTTTAATATATTTCATTGAGTTTTTATGCATAAAATATTATATTGTCTTAACATAAAATAATTAGATATTATTTTATAATAATTATATATATATATATATATGAAATAATATTGTAACTAAATTAAATAGTGTATATAGGAAATTTATTTTGTAATATGATTTATTAATTTCTAAGTAATATTTCGGGTCTATATACATATAGTAATATTTGGAAATCAACTAAGTTCTTATTGTGATTAACTTTATTAGTTATATAATTGGTCCAATTGGTTGACTCAATTATAAGACAACAAAATAATAAAATATTAAAGTAAATAATACTCATTTAGTAACCCATCTTGATGAAATAGTGTGAGTATAAGAGGAGAAAATAATTTATTTATAAACAAAAAAAGTATTTGTTAAACATTCAGATATTGTTTAAATTAATTAGGTAAGTATGATTTATGGATAAGAAATTAGAAATTAGAAATTAGAAATTCAAAATTGTTGTTATACTTTTCCTGAAGTAAAAAAAAAATCAAATGCAAATAATTTTATGCAATTGGTTAACTCAATTTTTTTATCAAAATCAAATATATAAGATTTAAAATTTTAAGATCTGCATACTGATAATCTAGTTGCTAAAATGACACGTGTCAGTTAACAATTTTCTGCGTGACACGTGGCAAGGAGTGTTACTCCTATAATATATACTAGTTTTAATACCCGTGTCCTGCACGGGTTAGACGATAATTGCGTGTCATAAAAAATGTTTGATAATTCATAAAAATAAAAAAATTTAAATAGTGAACCATAAAATTTAAATAGTGAATTATCTAACCGTTAATAATACTAATAGCATATGTCAAATTATTATAATAAAAATATTAATAAAAATAAAAAATTTAAAATTATTTAAAATATAAAAAAAAATCTTATTTTATTAAAAAAAAAGATATTAAGTATTGTTAAGATTTGGATAAAGATTAATATGTTATAACTCTGTTTTACTCTACAAACTTCGGAAAAAAAAAAAAAACTTTTGTTTTTCAAAATATAGTTCTTAAACTTCAGATTTAAAAATATTTAATTAAATTGGAGATAGTCTTGTAGATAAGTAGGAAGTCACGTTCAATTCGGATAACAAAATTTCTTAAAATTTCCGGTTTTAAATTATATATTTAAAAGGCATTTCGAATTTTCTTACATGATATAATTTTTGTTTTTATTTTTGATTGCAAAATCTTAATTAAAAAAGACTAACGTAAAAGGGAATTATATTGATTTAAAATAAATACTAATTTTATATAAATAAATTTAATTCGAAATTAAAAAATAAATAAATTTTGCATGTTTTAAAGTCTTAAAACGTAACAAAATCTTTTAAAATTTTTGGTTTTAAGTTATATATTTAAAAGGTATTTCGGATTCGGTTACATAACATGATTTTTATTTTTGATTGCAAAATCTTAAATATTTAAAATAATTTGTTTTAACGTGGTGGAACCTGAATTAACAAAAAGTTGACACGTGTAAAATTAATGACGTGGATTCACCAGACTGTACCACGTGTAAATTTAATGACGTGAATTCACCATACTGTGCCACATGTAAGTTCACGGGCTGCTTTAGTATATAGATAGATATAAGATTGACTAATTTTTTTTTATTTTTTATTTCATGGAGAAAGTAAAACAGGCCTTTTTTTATTTTAAATAAACGGATACAATTTCTTGATTATGGTGACAACAAAGTAGACTTTTCTTTTTCTTTTTCTTTTTTTTTTCTTTTTTGGTAAGAACACAGTAGACTTTTCTATTTATAACCCATACTAGTGTTAATCTGTGTAGGTCGGAATAACATAATGATGAATTACTATTCAATAAATATATATATTCTAATGTTTTTTTTTATTTTTTATAATGGAATACAAAGTGAGTTGATAAATATGTTGATGCATTCTTATTTTTAACGCAAAGTGGTACATGGAAAAGTATATTAAATAGAATGAGTCGAAACCTTAATCGAACTTGACAAATTGTGTGTATGCAAAGAGTGTAGAAGTTTCTTGTGTTCTGTGAATGGAGACCATCTTATTTGAACTCATAGTGGGACCCACTAGAGCTCATGTGGGTCCATATCACCGAAAGGAAATTGTACTACAAATTAAACCCTAATACACAAATGTCATATTCATTTGTCATTTCTTCCTATTTGTTTAGGTCCACAACCAACCAACTATGTATGTATACCTATCATAGATGAAAAAACAACATTTAATTCAAAACGAAGAAAATCTAGTACCAAAATAATTAAAAAGATTATAAATGAATTGTAATTAAGGGAACACACATTTATAAGGGAAAAATTAATGAAAATAAAATTCAGATATTTCAAAAAGACTTCGATTGGATTGTAGTATGTCGAAAAAACCATTAACTTTGGAAGAATATTTGGATTTCGGAGAAACCATGCATCAACTTTATCCAAGATCACACCTAAATTTCTGAACACAACCCAATTAAGTCTATAATAACCCTGGTCGAAAAGTGAAAAATGGTATTTATTCAAGATCACATCTAGATGAAAGACTATAAAATATTGAGCATGTTTGAAAGCATAGAATATTGGATTTCAAATTCATCTTGAGTTTTATATGTGTTCTAAGTTAATGCAAAGACTAGCCTCCATCCTGAGACATACATGCATCGAGATACAATAATATTATGATATTTAGAAATGGTATTTATTCCGTGTAAATCTCATTTCGTATTTGTGTACATGAGTCTATTCTATGATTCTGCAGTTTCTATGTATATTAGTGGTATACCAGCTAACGTAGATTTGAAAATGTGACATCAAACTTAGATAGATATGGTCAAAGTCAATCGTCAACTTTTCAAGATAATTACAGCGTAGCTATTAGCTACCTAGGAATAGGATATCTTCTACTTAGCCACCCACGAGTGGTTACGTCCTCCTCTAGGAAATATCGTGCCACCTAACTTTCCCAAGATTTCATTTACCTACCTAAACATCATTTCATACTTTCAAATAAGAGGAGTAACTTTAAGGACGTGTTTGGTATTTATATCAGAGGAGTAAATTTTTTTCTATAAAAAGAGTTCTATAAGAAAGAATCTTTAATGTTTTGTTTAAAGTATATTAAGATAGTAGAAAATATGTATTAAGAGTATATTAGTTAAGGTTGGACACGAGACGGGATTGAGGGCATCCAACATTCTGTCTCGGTTATTATATATGAGACAAGATCGGGACGAGCCTTGCGTTTTGTAGATGAATCCTGTTGAGACCTATTCCGGTTGAGATCGAGATATGACCAATCACACTTGATGCTTATGTTTGCTTATAATGTTTAATCATTACGATTTACCCTACAAAATTTAAGTTTTCCAATAATCTATATAATAACTTATCACATAATTTCCTCAAAAGTAAATTTGACTTTTGTTTAAACATCCAAAATAAAAGTCCAATCTATAAAAATTTAAATATATTTGGGTCATTTGATTATTTGTCAATCTGAGCTTGTATAATATTTTTTTTAACATATATTACTAATGTTTTGGGCTTGAAATTCAATTTTATTTATATTTAATTATAAACAAGATGAGACAGTCATAGTAGGATAAAGAAATTAGGTGTTGTATCCCATCTCGGATATTTTTGGCGAGACGGGTGTAACACCCTAAATCCGTTGAACTCGGGGCGCTACTGGGCTAGGATCTCACAATGAATCCTGACCCTATCTTGACAACAAGTTCACTAGATCTTACAACAAGACACAAATAGAATAAAACCAAAACATCAAACTGTATATATATATAAATAAAAAGGTTTACAGAAGAACCGCTGAGTACAAAATAAACATGTACTATACATACAAAATGTCCCCATAACCCTCGCATAACCCTAGTGTACGGAGCCCTCAGCGGATAAACCCATCTGGATCACTCTGCAACTCTCCTAACTTGCAAAGGATCTACAACACGGTATAAAACCATTAGCTAACCATACACATATATATAGAAGATGCATAAGCACAATCACACATCAGGGAATAATAAACACCTCATCATGCTATCACATATTTACCCGATTTATTATCTTTATAACGTCCAACACTCAAATCGTATATATATAAATATGAATATATGTGACACGAGGAATATAACCCTCACCTCTCGGTGGTAATGCCAGCTGGAGTGGTGATACGGTCACCGTTCCCGTATACCCTATGAGAGTGGAGAAAGCCCATCCCACAATCCAAATCTAGCCTGCCCGCAGAGAACCTCCAGACTCCCAGCGGGATGAAAGGACATGTTGTCACGGCCCTACAATGGGCAGTCACTAAACCATGGGTCGGTAATCATCACTACGCATGCTATCAAGCATATATCACACACCACTCATGCATACATCCAATATAAGGATGGTAGCTAAGTAAGTCCTATGGACTTACCTCAATCTCGGAATAACCTCAACCTGATCAGCTCCAAACCGGAGAACAACACTGCCTAATAACAAGGCATACAAAGATATCAATCTCCTATCAATCAAAGGGGTCACACCTAGACCCAAGGGATCCATAAGGATCATATCCAACTTATTACCTCGATAAACAACTAAACCTCAAAGTCGTAACCGGCATAAAACGATATCATACTCATCATCATTCTATCCTCAGATACGTACCTAGCATGCTACTAACCCGCTCAGACTAGGAAAGGAAAGGATCCATACTACTCTAGTAGATCATGCACAAGACGCACCTGCGTGACAGGAAAGACGGAAGGGCGGAAAGGCAGCAGGCGCAGGCGCGAAGGCACGCTGGCGCGGGCGCTGTGACCGTGGCCGCAAGGGCGGCTACTTCCAGACGCGGGGGCGGCGACAGTGTAGAACGGCCTTCCCCGACTTCTCTTCGACTCTTCACGTGATCAAATCACGTCTTCTTCATTCCATAGCCACAATCATAGATATACATACACATTCTAACATCAATACACATCCAAACACATCTAATCCTAAGCTAGGAAAGAGGAACAAGAATCAAAGGAAGAAAGAAAGAAAGAAGAGATGAGTAAGCTCACCACTGCTGGGATTCTATACAGGAGGAAAAGCTCAACACAACCACCTCAGTTATCTCCCAAGCTCAGCAACAACAATACACAACATCAACCTTAACAAGGCCACACAACCAACTCTTCCAAACTAAGGAAAAAGCAAGAACAAGATCAAGGAGAAGGAGGAGAGAAGAAGATCGTGAGAAGTTGGAAAAGAAGGCTGAAACCCTTCCTCACGATCCAAAGAAGAGGCTTAAGGAGGAAGGAAAGATTAAAGCACGGGTCAAAGGGTCAACAAAGCCGGATGCAGCCGCAAGAAACCGCAGGGGCGGTTCCTTGAGCCGCAGGGGCCGACACCCCCTGGGGCGGCACAAAGCACCCGCAGGGGCGGCTCAGCTCCTAAAGGTCAAGGCTCTTACATCTCACCCCCATAAAAACAAGTTTCGTCCCGAAACTTGTAGAAATCCTCAAACTACTCGGACTCATAAGCCGAGGTATAACTCTCTCTATCGGAGGCATCACCTCTCCGCTCATAAGGTATCAACCTATCTCACTCTATAACCTCAAACACAAGCATGAAGGAACTCATCATCTGCAGCAACAAGATCACTATGTTATCCAGGGCATAGAGGAAAACCATTTCTAGCTAAACAATCATATCACAAGGGCATAGAGGAAACACATCTCTAGCCATATCATCATCACATCGCAAAGGCATAGACTTCTGACGGAGACACTCTCAGCCACACATGGGCTCCCACTCTAAACTCTAGGGGTCTACGCCTCCTATCTGCATAAGACTTCTGACGGCTCTGTGCAGTCAGCATCCTCTCTCTAATCAGTGCTACACGAGCCACATCATCCTGAATCTGACCAGGTGTCAACCCACTAACACTGCTCGGCTCATGCCAGCATAACGGAGTACAACATCTCTGTCTATACAGTGCCTCATATGGGGCCATCCCAATAGATGCATGCCAACTGTTGTTGTACGAGAACTCAACTAGTGGGAGATGATCCGTCCACACTTTTCCTCAGTCCAACACACAAGCTCACAGCATATCCTCTAGCGTCTGAATGGTCCTCTCTGACTGACCATCTGTTTGGGGATGGAACGCAGTAGTGAAGTGCAAACTCGTCCACAGGTCAGTCTGAATCTGTTGCCAGAACCTCGAGGTAAATCGCCCATCTCTGTCTGAGGCGATCGTCCTCGGTACACTTTGGAGTCTCACTATTTGCCTAGTGTACTCCTCTGCTAATCTGCTCACTGGCCACGTTTCCTGGATAGGGATAAAACGTGCCGTCTTCGTCAGTCTGTCCACTATAACCCAAATGGCATCAAAGCTCCTGCTCGGTTTCAACCCAGTAACAAAATCCATGGTGACGTCCTCCCACTTCCTATGTGGAACAGGCAGTGGATGGAGTTCACCTCCAGTTCTACAATGCTCGATCTTGACCTGCTGACAGGTCGCACATTGTGCCACAAATCTGGCTACATCAGGCTTCAACCCTCCCCACCAATATGAACGTCTCAAATCCTGGTACGTCTTACTTGTACCTTGGTGCACTGAATAAGGCGTACAGTGAACCTCCTGTAATATCCTCTGGCGTAGATCCGCATCAGAGGGTACGAAGACGCGACCGCGGTGTCTCAACACTCCATCTGCTCCTAGAAGGAATTGTGGTGCCTCATCCCGAGACATCCTCTCTCGGATCCTCATCAATGTCGGGCAGGTCTCCTGATTCTATTGGATCTAACCCAACAGATCACGAAGAACCTCTAAAGTACTCAACTGGGCATCCTCATCAGGAAACTGGATGTCCAACTCCAACCAGATAAGGTTTCTCTGTAACTGATGCTGAACTGTCAGCCTCGCGATCGCCTGCTCTCGAGGCATCTTCCTACTCAAGGCGTCGGCGACAACGTTCGCCTTCCCTAGATGATACAAAATCTCCAGATCGAAGTCCTTGATCAGCTCAAGCTACCTACGCTGGTGGTTATTGAATTCCCGCTGCGTGAAAATATACCTCAGACTCTTATGGTCTGTGAAGATCTGACATGTAGCACCATACAGGTAATGTCTCCAAATCTTCTGTGCATGAACTACTGCTGCCAACTCCAGATCATGAGTTGGGTAGTTCTCCTCATACGTCTTTAGCTGTCTAGACGCATATGCAATCACTCTGCCCCACTGCATCAACATACATCCCAAGCCTAGCTTGGATGCATCATTGTAAACCACAAAATCAGTTGTGCCAAAATAGGAGCGGAAGTCAGACGTCTCTTCAGTTCCTCAAAACTCTACATACACTGCTCAGACCATACAAATCTGGTAGTCTTCCTCAGCAGACTCGTCAGTGGACGGGCAATCACAGAAAATCCCTCCACAAAGCGTCGGTAGTAACCGGCTAGGCCAAGAAAGCTACGTACTTCCTTGACGTTCGTCGGTGTCGTACAGGTTGCTACTACCTCGATCTTCGCCGGATCAACCGTGATCCCCTCGGCGGAAACAACATGACCCAGGAATGCTACCTTTGGCATCCAGAACTCGCACTTAGAGAACTTAGCATAAAGTTCTCTATCTCGTAAAACCTGTAATTCAGTCCTCAGCTGCCCTGCATGCTCCTCTCTACTGCGAGAGTATACCAGAATATCATCTATGAAGACCACCACAAACTGATCCAGGAAGTCGATGAATATACTGTTCATCAACTCCATAAAGACTGTTGGGGCATTCGTAAGCCCAAATGGCATCACTACAAATTCGTAGTGTTCATATCTGGTCCGGAATGTTGTCTTGTGCACATCCTGCTCTCTCACCCTCAGCTGGTGAGTGCAGGTCAATCCTAGAGAATACAATCGCTCCCTGAAGCTGATCTAACAAGTCATCAATACGAGGCAATGGATACTTGTTCTTGATGGTCACCTTGTTCAGCTCTCTGTAATCAATACACAATCTCAGCGATCCGTCCTTCTTCCGTATGAAGAGGACAGGTGCTCCCCATGGGGATATGCTAGGGCGGATGAAATCCTTCTCAGCCAACTCATCGAGTTGCTTCTTCAACTCCAACATCTTGACAGGCGTCATCCTATATGGTGCCTTCGAGATCGGTCTCGTACCAGGCTCTAACTCAATGCTAAAATCCACACTCCTCTGAGGCGGCAAACTGGACGGCTCGGCAAATACATGTGTAAACTCACAGACCACTAGGATATCCTCTAATGTTGGACTATCCCCTCCTTCATGGCATAACACCAGAAGGCCTCACAACCCTGTGCAATCAATCTCGCTGCCCGTATCGCACTGATAATCATGCCTGATTTTCCAAGGTCCCAACCTCGGAAAACCTCTATCTGACCTAACTCGGTAGAGAAGGTAACAATCCTCCTACTTACATGTAATACTGCCTGATGTCTATCCATCCAATCCATACCTAAAATGACTTCTTCATGCTCTAATGGCATGACAAAGAAGTCAACAAGTAACACACGGGTCCCTACAGAAATGGGACAATCACGGATCTCACGAGTACCTCTGACCTTGCTACCATCGGGTAACCATATACTAAAGGGTATTCCCTCAGTCGTATCTAGACTCAGACGCTCCACACATGCATCAGATATAAAAGAATGCGTAGCTCCAATATCAAACAAAACTCTAACAAGTAAACAATGGATTAGAATGGTACCTATAGCAGTCAGTGCAGCTAGCTCCTCTGCATTCCTCAGCTCAAAAACTCTACCCTGAGCTCCTCTGGTGTCCGTGGTACTCCCACCTCGACCTCTGCCTCTACTCGGCCCAGGAGTAGATCCTTAAGTCGTAGGACGATCTAGGACTCTCTGTTGTCCCTGTGTCTGCTGCTGAGGTGGTCTCTGCCCACCTCCCGCTACACTGGCAGGAGAAGAACCCTGTTGTGACGAAGCTCCACCCTTTCTACAAAAAACAGCTATGTGGCCTCGTCCGCCACAAGTATAGCAAATCACTGTCTGCCTTGTGCACGCTCGTCGTAGATGTCCAGGTTCCTCACAGTTATAACATAGTCGACCCATAGCTGCAACCTGTGTAGATGTGGGGTAACTTGGGCGCCTCTAGTTTAGTTCAGAACCAATAACTCCACCAGCACCACTGGTCTGCCCAGTTCGCTATCTCTTCTCAGGCCTTCTATGCTCCTCTGAAACTCGAGTAATCTCAACAACACGTGCCGGTACAACTAGCACCTGAGTAGCTCCATGGGATCCTTCAAATGATCCCTCCTGTACTGGCAGATCCGGGGTAGGTCTACCTGCTCTGGTAGCCTCCTGTACTTGTCTGATATATGCGCGAAAATCTGGTCCCCTCATAATGACATAATCCGAGTCATCTGACTGGACTCGCTGTGGTGTATGTCCCCAAGTTATATCGGTCCCAGTCTCAGGAATGACACGCTCAACAACAACCTCATGACCCTCCTCCGCTGCTGGTGGATCAACAGCGGAAAACTGACTCTGTCCTAACTCTACGGGAGGAAGAGGGGATCTACCCCTACCTCGTCCATCTGCAAATACAGCTCTAGTCCGAGCCATCTGCAAGGTAAATACACCCAACCTATAAGGCTATATATATGCCATATGTATAGATATATATATATATATATATATATATATATATATATATATATATATATATATATATATAAAGTTAATCACAACATAATATCTATATATATCTATATTGTCGAGGTCTTCAGAGGGGTGATGGCTTCTCGTACACGCTATCCCAAAACATTTGTACTCATTTCAAAACCAAAACCTTTTGAAAAGTCAGACCCCTTTTCGGGTTCTGTTTATTTATCTATTCGACCTTTATTGCAGATTGCAAGTACCATTGTTGTCAACCTGGGCTCTGATACCAACTTTGTAACACACCAAATCCGTAGGACTCGGGCGCTACTGGGCTAGGATCTCACAATGGATCCTGACCCTAGCTTGACAACAAGTTCACTGGATCTTACAACAAGGCACAGATAGAATAAAACCAAAACATCAAACTGTATATATATAAATAAAAAGGTTTACAGAAGAACCGCTGAGTACAAATAAACATGTACTATACATACAAAATGTCCCCATAACCCTCGCATAACCCTAGTGTACGGAGCCCTCAGCGGATCACCTCATCTGGATCACTCTGCAACTCTCCTAACCTGCAAAGGATCTACAACACGGTATAAAACCGTTAGCTAACCATACACATATATAGAGAAGATGCATAAGCACAATCACACATCAGGGAATAATAAACACCTCATCATGCTATCACACATTTACCCGATTTATTATCTTTATAACGTCCAACACTCAAATCGTATATATATAAATACGAATGTATGTGACACGAGGAATATAACCCCCGCCTCTCGGTGGTAATGCCAGCGGGAGTGGTGATACGGTCACCGTCCCCGTATACCCTATGAGAGTGGAGAAAGCACGTCCCACAATCCAAATCTAGCCTGCCCGCAGAGAACCTCCAGACTCCCAGCGGGATGAAAGGACAAGTTGTCACAACCCTACAATGGGTAGTCACTAAACCATAGGTCGGTAATCATCACTACGCATGCTATCAAGAATATATCACACACCACTCATGCATACATCCAATATAAGGATGGTAGCTAAGTAAGTCCTATGGATTTACCTCAATCTCGGAATAACCTCAACCTGATCAGCTCCAAACCGGAGAACAACACTGCCTACTAATAAGACATACAGAGATATCAATCTCCTATCAATCAAAGGGGTCACACCTAGACCCAAGGGATCCATAAGGATCATATCCAACTTATAACCTCGATAAACAACTAAACCTCAAAACCGTAACCGGCATAAAACGATATCGTACTCATCATCATTCTATCCTCGGATACGTACCTAGCATGCTACTAACCCGCTCATACTAGGAAAGGAAAGGATCCATACTACTCTAGTAGATCCTGCACAAGACGCACCTGCGTGACAGGAAAGACGCAGGGGCGGAAAGGCAGCAGGCGCAGGCACAAAGGCACGCAGGCGCGGGCGCTGTGACCGTGGCTGCAGGGGCGGCGGCTTTGGGCGCGGGTGGGGTGACAAGGTCCCGCGGAGGCGGCTACTTCCTGACACGGGGGCGACGACAGTGCAGAACGGCCTTCCCCGACTTCTCTTCGACTCTTCACGTGATCAAATCACGTCTTCTTCATTCCATAGCCACAATCATACATATACATACACATTCTAACATCAATACACATCCAAACACATCTAATCCTAAGCTAGGAAAGAGGAACAAGAATCAAAGGAAGAAAGAAAGAAAGAAAGAAAGAAAGAAGAAATGAGTAAGCTCACCACTGTTGGGATTCTATACAGGAGGAAAAGCTCAACACAACCACCTCAGTTAGCTCCCAAGCTCATCAACAACAACACACAACATCAACCTCAACAAGGCCACACAACCAACTCTTCCAAACTAAGGAAAAAGCAAGAACAAGATCAAGGAGAAGGAGGAGAGAAGAAGATCGTGAGAAGCTGGAAAAGAATATTGAAACCCTTCCTCACGATCCAAAGAAGAGGCTTAAGGAGGAAGGAAGGAAGGAAAGAGTAAAGCACGGGTCAAAGGGTAAACAAAGCCGGCTGCAGCCGCAAGAAACCGCAGGGGCGGTTCCCTGAGCCGCAGGGGAGGACACCCGCTGGGGCGGCACAAAGCACCCGCAGGGGAGGCTCAGCTCCTAAAAGTCAAGGCTCTTACAACGGGTTCGGGATGGGATAGCTAGTTTGGACGATTCTTGGCAATCGAGATGAGAGCGGGACGGGATCGGGACAAGATCCGGATATGCAGGATTTGTGTCCACTCCTAATTTCAATATATCAATATGATATCAATATACCTATATACCAAATACTAGATATGAATATTTTTTTTATGTTGATATACGTATCTGATATCTAGATATGGATATTGAACAACCCTTTATGTTTATTCCATTTTAACCTATATTTTAAAAAGACTATTTTTAACATTATCCTAGTAATAAATCAAGAAATTATAAAAATTAACTAAAAACTAAACTCAATAAATTTAATTATAATTTTTTTTCAAATTAAAAGTTTGATATTTATTATATTTATAACCATATTATCGGTTATGAATCTTGATTTGTGTAATCATTCAAGTAATCATGTGTTTCTTGATTCCTTAATGTTGTTTGGGACGTTGGTTCTTAGTATTTGGTATAGGGCGCTTTTTCGGTAAGTCAAGGGATTACTTGGGATGAAGTTGAAGTTAAAATTGAAGTTAAAGATATACAAAGATGTAAAATGTAGTCAAAGTTGAGGAGATGAATTAAAAACTAATTGGTTTGGTGTTTGGTGAAAAAAGTAAATTACTAAAGAAATTATTATTGGTAAAATAATAAAATGGGCATGGAATAAATAAACAAGACATTTAACTAGGGACAATTACGAGAAATTTTGCACCATTCATTTCTTTTGTCATTTCGCCTCATTTGTATGTATTAACTAGCATAATCTGGAATTACATGACACAATTCAGTGAAATCACTTCAAAGTCTTCAATTGATAGTAGATGAACTACAACCAATACTCAGTTAGTCTAGTGGGATGTGGTGCTAGACTCCTTATGTAAGAGCCTTAGTCTTTTGGACCGAGTTTGCCTTAGCCGAGATTTGGATTTGGCCGAGATTGACTTAGCCGCCCCCGCGGGCTTGTAGGCCGCCCTAGCGGGTTCCCGCTCCCGTGGCCCAGGGAACCGCCCCCGCGGTTTCCTGCGGCTGCAACCGGTTTTGTTGACCGGTTGACTCGTGCTTTACTCTCTTCCTTACTTCTTTCGTCTTACCTTGCCGAGCAAGGGTTTCATTTCATTTCCTTTCCCAGCCAATTCACGTCCTTCTTGCTTCACCTTCTCTCCATCTTGAGCTTGATCTTGTTCTTCCTTAGAGTTGAAAGAGTTGTGTGTTCTTGTTGATGTTGATGATGGTAGATGTGGTTGTTGAGCTTGGAAGCCAGCTGAGTTGTGGTTGTGGAGCTTGTCCTTGCCTAGTCCAGCAGTAGAGGTGAGCCTTGTTTCTTCTTTCTTGTTCTTCCTTCCTTAACTTAGGAGTAGATAAATGGATCATATATTGATGTTGGAATGTGTATGTATATGTGTGTACTTGGTTTTGGATGAGAGAAGACGTGATTTGATCACGAGAAGAGCCGAAGAGGAATCGCGGGGTCACGTTCTGCACCGTCGCCGCCCCGCGCCTGGAAGCCGCTGCCCCTGCGGAAGCGGTGCCGTAGCGCCCACGCCGTGCCTGCGCCGTGCCTGCGTTGCCTGTGGCCTTTGTCACCGCGCCTGCGGCTGAGCCTTGCCGCACCTGTGGATTGCCTGTTCCGCCCCTGCGTCTTTCCGTCACGCAGGTGCATCTTGTCCCGGATCTAACTAGAGTTAGGCAGATCCTTTCCTTTCCTAGTATGAGCAGGTTAGTAGCATGCTAGGTACGTGTATGAGGTTAGAATGATGATGAGTATGATCTAGTTTATCTCAGTTATGGCTTTGAGGTTTATGAGTTAGGATATGATCCTTATGGATCCCTTGGGTCTAGGTGTGACCCTTTGATGGATATGAGTGTGATATATTGTTATGCCTTGTTGTTAAGCAATGTTGTCCTCCAGTTTGGAGTGGACCGTGTTGAGAGTTGATCGTGGTTGAGACTACTTCAGAGGTTGAGGTAAGTCCATAGGACTTACTTAGCTACCATCCTTATATTGGATGTATGCATGAGTGGTGTTTGTTATATGCTTTATAGCATGCGATATGGTTTATTACCGACCTATGTTATATTGACCGCCCATTGTAGTGGCTGTGGCAACTTACCTTTCATCCCGTAGTGGAGTCTGAGAAGTTCTCTGTAAGCTAGTTAGATCTGGTATACGGGAAGGGCATTGACCACTCCTTATGGTATATGGGAAGGTGCGCCGATACCACTCCAGCTAGCTATTGCACGCAGAGGCGAGGATTATATACATTCCTCGTGTCACCTATTTTTGTAACACCCCAAATCCGTAGGACTCGAGGTGATACTGGGCTAGGATCTCACAATGGATCCTGACCCTAACCTGACAATAATTTCACTGATCTTACAACAAGGCACAGATAGATTAGAACAAAACATGAAATTGATATATATAAATATCAAAAGGGTTATACAAGTACTACTGAGTACAACAAAACATAACCATAAACGTCAAAAGATCCCATCCTACGAGGACGACCTAGTGTACGGAGCCCTCAGCAGATCATCCCTCTGGATCACTCTGCAATTCTCCTAACCTGCAAAGGATCTACAACACGGTATAAAACCGTTAGCTAACCATACACAAATATAAGAGATGCAGAGCACAAACACACATCAAAGAATACTAAACACGTCAACATGATATCACACATTTACCCGGTTCATTATCTTTATAAAGTCCAATACTCAACTCATATATATATATATATATATATATATACATATATATATATATATATCAATATAAACATATGTGACACGAGGAATATATAACCCTCGCCTTTGGGTCCAATACCCAGCTGGGATGGTGCCTGGAACACCTCCCCGTGTACCCTAAGGGAATGGGGAGTGCCCGAACCGTTTACCAGGTCTGACCTGCCTACAGAGAACCTCCTAGATTCCCGGCGGGATGAAAGGGCAAGTTATCACGGCCCTACAATGGGCAAGCAATATACCATAGGTCGGTGACCATCATAACGCATGCTATCACGCATATACCACACACACCACTCATGAACACATCCAATATAGAGATGGCAACTAAGTAAGTCCCACGGACTTACCTCAACCTCGGAAGTAGTATCACTACGATCAGCTCTCACTTAGGTCCATTCCAAACTGGAGGAAAACACGGCCTATACAAGGCATACATATATATATATCAAACTCCTATCACACAAAGGGTCACACCTAGACCCAAGGGATCCATAAGGATCATATCCAACTCGTAAACCTCAAAGCCGTAACCGGCATATCTATATCATACTCATCAACATCCGCTACCTAGCATGCTACTACCGCTCATACTAGGAAAGGAAATGATCTACCTAACTTTAGGTAGATCTGGGACAAGACGCACCTGTGTGACACAAGGGACGCAGGGGCGGAGCAAGCAATCCGCAGGCGCGGCGGAACTCAGCCGCGGGCGCGGTGACAAGGCTGCAGGCAAACGCAGGCACAACGCAGGCGCTGCGGAACGGCTTCCGCAGGGGCGGCGGCTTCCAGGCGCGGGGGCGGTGTCTGTGCAGAACGTGAACCCGCGATTCCTCTTCGGCTCTTCTCGTGATCTAATCACGTCTTTATCATTCCAGATTCATACACATGCATATACATACAAAAACCAACATCATCCTATGATCAATCATCTAATCCTAAGCTAAGGAAGGAAGAACAAGGAAGAAGGAAGAAAAAAAGGAGAAGAAGCTTACCACAGTTGTGGCCTAACCAAAAACTGCTCACCACTAGCACCTCAGCTGGCTTCCCAGCTCAGCAACAACATCATACCACATCATCACACACAAAGCTACACCAAAACTCTTCCAAACTCAAGAAAGATCAAGAACAAGATCAAGAAGGATAAAAGAGAAGCAAGGAGGACGTGAAAGCTGGATTGGAAAGTGAAGAAGGAAACCCTTGCTAAGCAAGGAAAAGAAAGAAGTAAGCAAAGGGTAAAGCACGGGTCAAAGGAGTCAACAAAACCGGCTGCAGCTGCCGGAAACCGCAGGGGCGGTTCCCTGAGCCGCAGGGGCGGGTCTCTGTACTAGCCGCAGGGGCGGCTCCACTCACACGCAGGGGCGGCTACGGCCAAAAGTGACTCCAAAGGCTAAGGCTCTTACACCTCACCCCCCTAAAAACAAGTTTCGTCCCGAAACTTGTAACATCCTCAAACTTCTCGGACTCAAAAGCCGAGGTACAACTCTCTCTATAACCTCAAACACAACATGGAGGAAAACATCGACTCCAACAACAGAACACTATCCAAGGCATAGAGGAAAACCATCTCTAGCCAACCAGCATCACACTAGCAGGGAGGAACGAACCATCTCCACCTATAAACGATCGCACTAGCACAACAAGATCTACTAAGATCACACATCATATCAAGCTAGTACGAAATAAACACAGCATGACATATTAACACATAAGCAAACACTCACCAAGATAGTACTAAGATCTACTCGTAGATCCTACAGGTATATCTATCTCAGCATAGAACTCTGGATAGTTCCTCTGTATACTATCCTCAGTCTCCCATGTAGCCTCATCAGGTCCTCGTCTCGACCACTGAATCCTCAGCATAGGTATGTCCTTCGAACGCAGGCGTCTCATACCTCGTTCTAGGACTACAATTGGATGTTCAACAAAAGTGTGGTCCGGCTCGACCACCAAATCCTCATAACTCACAATGTGTCTCGGATCTGGTATGTACTCCCTCAGTTGAGACACATGAAATACAGGGTGAACACCCTCTAATCTCGGAGGCAAGGCTAATTTGTAAGCTGCACTCCCAACCCGATCCAGAATCTCGAACGGTCCGACATATCAGGGGCTCAACTTCCCCTTAATGACAAAACATCTATCACCTCGTGTCGGGGACACTCTCAGCCACACATGGGCTCCAACTCTGAACTCTAGAGGTCTACGCCTCCTATCAGCATACGACTTCTGACGGCTCTAGGCAGTCAGCATCCGCTCTCGAATCAGTGCTACTCGAGCCATATCATCCTAAATCTGATCAGGTGTCAAACCACTAACACTTCTCTACTCATCCTAGCATAATGGAGTACGACACCTCTGTCCATACAGTGCCTCATACGGGGCCATCCCAATAGATGCATGCTAGCTGTTGTTGTATGAGAACTCAACAAGTGGGAGATGATCCGTCCACACCTGTCCCCAATCTAACACACAAGCTCGCAACATATCCTCAAGGGTCTGAATGGTCCTCTCTGACTGACCATCTGTCTGAGGATGAAACGCAGTCGTAAAGTGCAAACTCCGGCTCACTATCTGCCTAGTGTACTCCTCAGCTAATCTGCTCACCGGCCACGTCTCCCTAATAGGATTGAAACGTGCCGTCTTCGTCAATCTATCTACTATGACCCAGATGGCATCAAAACTCCGGCTCAGCCTCAGTCCAGTCACAAAGTCCATGGTGACGTCCTCCCACTTCCTCTGTGGAACAGGAAGTGGATGTAGCTCACCTCCAGGTCTGCTATGCTCTATCTTGACCTCCTGCCAGGTCGCACACTATGCCACAAATCTGGCCACATCGGGCTTCAGCCCTTCCCCCCAATATAAACGTCTCAAATCCTGATACATCTTACTCGTACCTGGATGTACAAAATAAGGTGTACAGTGAGCCTCCTGTAAAATCCTCTGTCTCAGCTCTGTATCAGCAGGTACACAGACGCGACCGCGGCGTCTCAAAACTCCATCTGCTCCTAGCAGGAACTGGGGTGCCTCATCCCGAGACATCCTATCTCGTATCCTCGTCAATGTCGGGCAGGTCTCCTGCTTCTGTTGGATCTCACCCAACATATCAGGAAGAACCTCTAAAGTACGCAACTGGACATCCTCATCAGGTAAACTAGATGTCCAACTCTAACCACATCAGATCCCTCTGCAACTGATGCTGAACTGTCAGCCTCGCAATCGCCTGCTCTCGAGGCGTCTTCCTGCTCGGGGCGTCGGCGACAACGTTCGCCTTCCTTGGATGGTACAGAATCTCTAAATCAAAGTCCTTGATCAACTCAAGCCACCTACGCTGGCGGTTATTCAATTCCCGCTGCGTGAAAATATACTTCAGACTCTGATGGTCTGTGAAGATCTGACATGTTACACCATACAAGTAATGTCTCCAGATCTTCAGTGCATGAACTACCGTTGCCAACTCCAGATCATGAGTCGGGTAGTTCTCTTCATACCTCTACAACTGTCTAGACGCATATGCAATCACTCTGCCCCGCTACATCAACACACATCCCAACCCTAGCTTGGATGCATCACTATATACCACAAAATCCTCTGTACCCTCTAGCTGTGCCAAAACAAGAGTAGAAGTCAGACGTCTCTTCAGCTCCTCAAAACTCTGCATACACTGATCAGACCACACAAATCTGGTAGTCTTCCTGAGCAAACTCGTCAGTAGATGGGCAATCACAAAAAAATCCCTCCACAAGGCCTTTGTAATAACCGGCTAGGCCAAGGAAGCTACGTACTTCCTTGACGTTCGTCGGTGTAGTCCATGCTGCTACTGCCTCTATCTTCGCCGGATCAACCTTGATCCCCTCGGCGGAAACAATGTGACCCAGGAATGCTACCTCTGGCATCCAGAACTCGCACTTAGAGAACTTAGCATAAAGTTCTCTATCCCGTAAAACCTGCAACACAGTCCTCAGATGTCCTGCATGCTCCGCTCTGCTGCGAGAGTATACCAGAATATCGTCTATGAAGACCACCACAAACTGATCCAGTAAGTCGATGAAGATGCTATTCATCAACTCCATAAAAACTGCTGGGGCATTCGTAAGCCCAAATGGCATCACTACAAACTCGTAGTGTCCATATCTGGTCCGGAATGTTGTCCTATGCACATCCTGCTCTCTCACCCTCAGCTGGTGATACCCGGAACACAGATCAATCCTGGAGAACATAGTCGCTCCCTGAAGCTGATCTAACAAGTCATCAATACGCGGCAATGGATACTTGTTCTTGATGGTCACCTTGTTCAGCTCTCTGTAATCAATACATAACCTCAGTGATCCATCCTTCTTCCGTACGAAGAGGACAGGTGCTCCTCATGGGGACACGCTAGGGCGAATAAAGCCCTTCTCAGCCAGCTCCTCAAGTTGCTTCTTCAGCTCCAGCATCTCGACAGGCGCCATCCCATATGGGGCCTTCGAGATAGGTCTCGTAACATGCTCTAACTCGATATTGAAATCCACACTCCTCTGAAGCGGCAAACTGGACGGCTCAGCAAACACATCTGCAAAATCACAGACAACCGGGATATCCTCTAATGCTGGACTCTCCCCCTCTTTCATGGCATAACACCAGAAGGCATCACAACCCTGTGCAATCAGCCTAGCTGCCCGTATCGCACTGATAACCATGCCAGATTTTCCAAGGTCCCAACCTCGGAAAACCTCTATCTGACCTAACACGGTAGAGAGGGTAACAGTCCTCCTACCTACATCTAAAGCGGCAGAATGTCTATCCATCCAATCCATACCTAGTATAACTTCCTCATGCTCTAACGGCATGACAAAGAAGTCAACTAGTAACACACGAGTCCCTACAGAAATGGGACAACCATGAATCTCATGGGTACCTCTGACCCTGCCACCATCGGGTAACCCTATAATAAAGGGCATCCCCTCAACTGTATCTAAACCAAGACGCTCTACACAGGCATCAGAAATAAAAGAATGCATAGCACTAGTATCAAATAAAACTCTAACAGGTAAACCATGAATCAGAATGGTACCTGTAGCAATAGGTGCAGCTGACTCCTCTCCACTCCTCAACTAAAAAACTCGGCCCTGTGGGCCTCTAGTATCAATGGTGCCCCCACCACGGCATCTGCCTCTAATCGGCCCAGGAGCAGATCCCTAAGTCGTAGGGCGATCTGGGACTCTCTACTGTCCCTGTGTCTATTGCTGCTGAGGTGGCCTCTGCCCACCTCCCGCTACACTGGTAGGGGAAGAACCCTGTTGAGATAAAGCTCTCCCTCGTCTATAGAAGGTAGCTCTGTGACCAGGTCTGCCACAAGTGAAGCAGGTCACCGGCTGCCTCGTACACTCTGATCTCATATGCCCATACTCACTGCAGTTGAAGCACTGTACTCCCTTATCTGCACCTGGTGCAGATGAAGGATGACTCTGGCGACTCTGGTCTCGCCCTGAACCAGCAACTCCACCAGTACCACTAGTCTGCCCAGTCCGCTGTCTCTTCTCAGACCCTCCGGTCTGAGAAGCTCTCCTCCGGCTGGCCCTCTCTCTCTCATAGTCAAAAGCCCGGTCATGATAATCCATCAGAGACTCACAGTGGAAACCCGCCATATAAGTACGGGTAGTATCCCTCAGTCGTCGGGAAAACAAATACACATGTTGATCTGCAGAAGGTGCAGCTGGACCTAGCAATGCCAGCTCCTCCTGAAATCTCCTGATGGCCTTTGAGCCCGGTACATCCTCGAACCCAGCCTCAACAAAGTCTCGCAGTTTCTCCCTCCTCAGCGAGGCAGGGCAGAAACGCTCTCGAATCATGGTCCTCATCTGCTCATAACTAGTAACCTGTACTCGTACAGACCTCCACCAGTGTTGTGCCAAATCTCTAAACAGAGTCTGCACCAACTCAATCTGCCTGTCAGTTGGACATCTAATAGACTCCAGAGTTGAGTCTACGTGTCCTATCCAAAGCTCAACCTCCAACCCCACCTTCCTAGAGAAAGGGGGTACTCCCATCTGATGAAAAGCCTTCAACCAAGTGTCTGGTCGAGACCCTCTATGCTCTTCTGTAGCTCGAGCAATCTCAGCGGTAGGTGCCGGTGCAGCTGACACCTGTGTAACTGCATGGGATCTCTCAGATAATCCCTCCTGTGCTGGCAGATCAGGGGCACGCCTACCTGCCCTGACAGTCTCCTCAACACGTCGAATGTACTCGCGGAAGGTTGTTCCCTCCATGGAGACACGATCAGACTCTTCAGACTGGGCTCTCTGTGGCCCCTGTCTCTCAGTTGCACCGTTCCCAGTCTCAAGAACGGCACTCTCAACAACCTCCTCGTTGATCTCTTCCGCTGCATGTGAACCACCAACAGGAGTCCTACCTCGTCCTCTACCTAGAGGGGGTCTACCTCTACCTCGTCCAGCTGCAGGTAAGGCTCTAGTCTGAACCATCTGCAGAAGACGTAAACCTAACTCAGAAGGCTATATATATTCCGTATGTATACATCAAACCAATCACAACAAAATATCTATATATACTGTCGAGATCTTCAGAGGGGCGATGGCTCACGTACACGATATCCCAAAACATTTTGTACTCATTTCAAAACCAAAACCTTTTGAAAAGTCAGACCCCTTTCGGGTTCTGTTTATTTATCTATTCGACCTTTATCGCAGATTACTAGTGCCATTGTTGTCAACCTGGGCTATGATACCAACTTTGTAACACTCCAAATCCGTAGGACTCGAGGTGCTACTGGGCTAGGATCTCACAATGGATCCTGACCCTAGCTTGACAACAATTTCACTCATCTTACAACAACGCACAAATAGATTAGAACAAAACATGAAACTGATATATATATATATATATATAAATATCAAAAGGGTTATAAAAGTACTGCTGAGTACAACAAAACATAACCATAATCGTCAAAAGATCCCATCCTACGAGGACGACCTAGTGTACGGAGCCCTCAACAAATCATCCCTTTGGATCACTCTGCAGTTCTCCTAACCTGCAAAGGAAATACAACACGGTATAAAACCGTTAGCTAACCATACACATATATAAAATATGCAGAGCACAAACACACATCAAAGAATACTAAACACGTCAACATGATATCACACATTTACCCGGTTCATTATCTTTATAAAGTCCAATACTCAACTCATATATATATATATATATATATATATATATATATATATATATATATATATATATATCAATATAAACGTATGTGACACGAGGAATATATAACCCTCGCCTCTGGGTCCAATAGCCAGCTGGGATGGTGCCTGGAACACCTCCCCGTGTACCCTAAGGGAATGGGGAGTGCCCGAACCGTTTACCAGGTCTGGCCTGCCTACAGAGAACCTCCTAGACTCCCGGCGGGATGAGAGGGCAAGTTATCACGGTCCTACAATGGGCAAGCAATATACCATAGGTCGGTGACCATCATAACTCATGCTATCACGCATATACCACACACACCACTCATGCACACATCCAATATAGAGATGGCAACTAAGTACGTCCCACAGACTTACCTCAACCTCGGAAGTAGTATCACTATGATCAGCTCTCACTCAGGTCCCCTCCAAACTGGAGGACAACACGGCCTATACAAGGCATACATATATATATCAAACTCCTATCACACAAAGGGTCACACCTAGACCCAAGGGATCCATAAGGATCATATCCAACTCGTAAACCTCAAAGCCGTAACCGGAATATCTATATCATACTCATCAACATCCGCTACCTAGCATGCTACTACCGCTCATACTAGGAAAGGAAAGGATCTACCTAACTTTAGGTAGATCCGGGACAAGACGCACCTTCGTGACACAAGGGACGCAGGGGCGGAGCAAGCAATCCGCAGGCGCGGCGGAACACATCCGCGGGCGCGGTGACAAGGCTGTAGGCAAACGCAGGCACGGCGCAGGCGCTGGCGCGGGCGCTGCGGAACGGCTTCCGCAGGGGCGGCGGCTTCCAGGCGCGGGGGCGGCGTCTGTGCAGAACGTGAATCCGCGATTCCTCTTCGGCTCTTCTCGTGATCCAATCACGTCTTTATCATTCCAGATTCATACGCATGCATATACATACACAAACCAACATTATCCTATGATCAATCATCTAATCCTAAGCTAAGGAAGGAAGAACAAGGAAGAAGGTTGAGAAAAAGGAGAAGAAGCTTACCACAGTTGTGGCCTAACCATGAACTGCTCACCACTAGCACCTCAGCTGGCTTCCCAGCTCAACAACAACATCATACCACATCATCACACACAAAGCCACACCAAAACTATTCCAAACTCAAGAGAGATCAAGAACAAGATCAAGAAGGATAAAGGAGAAGCAAGGAGGACGTGAAAGTTGGATTGGAAAGTGAAGAAGGAAACCCTTGCTCAGCAAGGAAAAGAAAGAAGTAAGGCAAAGGGTAAAGCACGGGTTAAAGGAGTCAACAAAACCGGATGCAGCCGCCGGAAACCGCAGGGGCGGTTCCCTGAGCCGCAGGGGCGGGTCTCTGTACTAGCCGCAGGGGCGACTCCACTCATACGCAGGGGCGGCTACGGCCAAAAGTGGCTCCAAAGGCTCTTACAATTTTCATATGCAGATCTATATACTATTTGAGTGATTGACGTTATAAAGATAATAAACCGGGTAAATGTATAAAAGCATGTTGATGTGTTATAATTCCTGATGTGTGTTTGTGCTCTAGCATCTTCTTATATATGTGTATGGTTAGCTAACGGTTTTATACCGTGTTGTAGATCCTTTGCAGGTTAGGAGAGCTGCAGAGTGATCCAAAGGGGTGATCTGTTGAGGGCTCCGTACACTGGGGCGATATTGTGGGATATGGGATATTTATGTTGTACGGATTTATATTTTGACTTTGTACTCAGCAGTTACTCTGTATTACCTTTTTGATATATATATATATATATATATCAATTTTATGTTTTGTTTTAATCTATTTGTGCCTTGTTGTAAGATTCAGTGAACTTGTTGTCAGGCTAGGGTCAGGATCCATTGTGAGATCCTAGCCCAATAGCACCTCGAGTCCTACGGATTTGGGGTGTTACACCTTAAGTGTTTAGCATGGAGATTCGAGTTTGAATCCTACTGGCGGCATGTATGGAAAAATTGATATTGGGAGGGTATCCCCCAGCAATGTGCCACGACTTTCTACCCTATCCGGATGTAGAGCGGCTAAGCCGATCGAACCGGGTGGTCTACGAATTTACCATTTACCAAAAAAAAAAGATAGTAAATGAACTACAAGATAACACAATTTTTGTAGCTCTATGATAGTATGTTTTTATGTGTTATCCTTAGTTTTTGCATGGGAAATGACATTTACATCTTTTGTAGAGCTTAAATACATCAAATAATGCATACTCCCCTTTGTCTCTTGTGTGTTAGGTGTTTTAGGTCCAAAATGGAGCTTAAAGGAATGAAATTCATCAAGGCCAAGGATGTTCACATCATCAACATCGTACATGAAAAGAAAGGAAGGAAAGAAAGAAGAAATCCCCGGAGCAACAAGGAAAAAAAAAAAAAAAGCCCAAGTCCAAGAAAGAAAGTTGAAGACTCGTCAAGGAGATTGCAAGTCCACTAGATCGAGTAAATGTGCTCACTCGTCTAAAAAAGACCATTCACTCGCAAAGAAAGTACTCGATCCAAGGTGACTTAGGCCCTCCATGCAAGCTGAAATCCTAACAAATTGATTGAGTGAAGATCCACTCGATAAAAGAGGAAGTGCCACCCAATCGACCACTCGATCGATTTGAAAGGAAAACTTTCAACTCTACTCGATCGAATGAGCCATCAACGTTGATCGACTAAAACGAAAACTCGAACAAAGAAGAAAGGATAATTGCCGGCCACTTGAGTTTGTTAGAAAATTTTCCTTTTGATGAGTTGACAATGTGTAAATGCCTATATATGGTAGCTTCAATGCCTTAGAATAGAGATCTCACACACTTTAGATGTAGATCACAAAAATTCTCTCTCTCATTACATGGATATTCAAAGTGTTCTTGGTGTTCTTGAGAAAAAGTTAAAGGAAGTAAAGTTTGATCCATTTGCCATATTGTTTCCATCAGAACTTTTATTTGATATTAACATTATTGTTCATTTCAATCCTCATGCCAAACTGACCAAACAAACTTACTACGTCATGTAATACTATTTGGGTAATAAATTGTTGAAGATATTATTTGATTCATATTACATTAATTATTATTGATCATTGTTATTATACGAAAATAGCAACCTCTACACAAAAAAACTTGAAAACATATATATAGGGTCAGGATCAAGTAAGAACCATTGTTACTGTAAGAAATGAGAAACCATACCAATCGTCGGATGAAATGATCAACGTCTATGATTAATCGATCATATATGGAAATATTAATGCATAATAATGTAGAAAAATTTTATATGGTAACTATGAACTATATATCATAATGACAACCAAATTATTATTTAGAATACATTTCACTCTGCACGATTAGACGATATAACTTTTTCTAGTTTGCAAGCAAAATTCTTTTTCTATATGTAGTATAATTTTAATAATGTTTTGTATTCGTGTTAGTAGATATATTTTATTCAATTTCTCACTATTTTCAGTCGTGCATCGATAAAGTCTAATTCGTGCTTCATATAATAAGGTAAACAATTTAATTAAATCTCAGTTGTGTTAAATATATAGTATTTTTACACGTTTTGTCTATCGAATATGTTTCTAGTTGTGTCCGTATGTACTTGTGCACGTTTAGTGCATACTTTAATATTCGTGCTGGTGTTGTGCTTTAAGGTGTGTACACAAATAACACCATGCATGCACGTACAATGCATATATACTTTATAGCCGGCAACAATTATAATACATGCATGATCCCACATATAATTAACATTATTTGGTCTAATATAAATAACAGTTTGGAGTCGTGTATAATTTATTTTTGTAATAACCTAGTCGTGCAATATTCTCCTTACATTGAATAAAAAATTACCGGTGATTAATATAAGACTTTGTTAATAATTGACGATATCTTAAATAGGAAATTAAGTATATGTCCTAACTCATATGGAAACATGTAATTTTACATTAAATATTGCCTTAATATAAATCACATCATATCCGTCAAATAGATTAGATCGTGCGATCTAAATCCGTTCTCATTTCTTACCGTAACTTTGGTTCTCACCTGATCCTATTCCTATATATATATACACACATATACATGTATATATATATACATATACATGTATATATACATATATATATATATATATAAATATATATATATGTATGTAAATATATATTTATATATATATATATATAGATAGATATATATATATATATAGAGAGAGAGAGAGAGAGGGAGGAGGGAGGGTATTATGTAGGAATAATTCTTAGAATAGGGAATAAGAACTCATAAGATCTATTAGATTAAAGTTCATGAACGTACATGATTGAAAGTTTTATATTATAGTAAATTAAATAGGTACATCTAATTCCTTTAATAGAATTTTAGTTTCTTTTTTTTAATTTCTGACTAAAGTATTCAACAATCAATGTTTATTCCTTAATAGAAATATACATTCATCAACTTTTTGACTAAAATATACGGAATCAATGTTCATAAAATTTTAACGACCAAAATAAAATTTAACGACCAATTGTAACCAACATTCCTTCCATATTACATATTTTAACGACGAAAACAAATTTTAATGACCAAAATTTAACGACCAAAAACAATAAATTAACGACCAATACTAACAAATTTAACCAACATAAAATTTAACTACCAATTTTAACGACCAAAATTTAGCCATCAATTTTAACGACCAAAACAATAAATTAACGACCAATCCTAACAAATTTAACCAGCATAATATTTAACGACCAATTTTAACGACCAAAATTTATCCACCAAATTTAAAGACCAAAAAAAATAAATTAACGACCACTCCTAACAAATTAACTAGCATAAAATTTAGCGTTTAACGACCAAAAAAATACATTAATGACCAATCCTAAAAAAATTAGCCATCATAAAATTTAACGACCAATTTTAACGACCAAATTCTAACCAACAAATTTAACGACCAAAAAAATAAATTAACGACCAATCCTAAAAAACGACCAAATTTAAGACTAGTATAAATATATTTTAACGACCAAACAAAATTTAACGATTGATATACTATATTTTAATGACCAAACAAATTTAACGATTGGTATACTATATTTTAACGACCAAATAAAATTTAACGACCAAATAAAAAATTTAACAATTGTTATATTATATTGTTAACGACTGACATACTATTTTTTACGTTATTTTAATGGTCGTTAATTTTTTAAACGTTTGTTAATATATAATTATACCGATTTAAAGATTTGTTAAGCCAAAAATAAGATATCGACTTTCCTTTTCTAAAGATAAATTAATGACTAGTGAATTAAATTGGAACAATCATATGAAACTCTCCTATTTAACATTATTATGTACCTTCCATCATGAACGTTTATTATTTAATCTAACGGATCTTAGAGGTCCCTACTTCCTACTCTAAGGAGGTTCCTACCGGATCGTGACCATACATACATACATACATACATACATATACATATACATATATACATATACATACATATACATATATATATACATATACATATACATATATATATACATATACATATATATATATATACATATATATATATATATATACATATATACATATATATATATAATATACATACATATATATATACATATATATATATATATACATATATACATATATATATATATATATATATATATATATATATATATATATATATATATGCGTAAACTATATCAACTTTTAGTTTTTCATTTGCATACCTTTTATTTGATTGAACAATATATCTTAATTATTACAATATCTCAAACGTATATTTTATTTGTGTGTTGTGACGGCGTGACACCATGGATCAGTTATGAAGCTATTGGTTGACGTTGTGGATAATATGATTTCATGTTTGTGATTTTAAGTCTGGTTTATTGGGTTTTCGCCATTAAAAAGAATCGAAATAATATGATTTCATGTGTTGCTGCATTCCAGATTATAAGGCCTCAATACATTTTTTTTATACTATAAGATAAGAAATTAGGGTGGTCTATCTCCTCGAGACTTTCCACCCTAGAGCATCCTTGCGGATGAGCTCGTCGACTTGGACAGTAGACGAACTTGACAGACAGAGGCAATCGTGGCCCAACTCCGCAAGCAGGTCCGCCACACCATTCACCTCTCGAAACACATGTCGGATTTTAACCTGAAGAAACCCAACAAAAATATTAGAAATATCCGACAAAATCAGATCTAACTCCCAGGGAGGTTTCCAGGTCTGATTGACAACATTTATCACAGACAGACAATCTCCTTCAATCTCAATCACTTTCATACCGAGATCATATGCCTTGAAAAGACCTTCTCTTAGCGCAAATGCTTCAGCAAGTTGGGCTGATATGTTTCCACATCTCCCATAGCCAAGAGAAACTGTACTAGCATCATGATTCCGAAGGATGTATCCAAAGGCAGATTCACAGATTCTTTCGTCGATCCATCAAAATTTAATTTTATCATATCTATCTCAGGTTTTTCCCAATGAATATTTTTCGTTTTCCTTTTATTCTTCCTTGTACTTCCCTTATTATTATTATCTTTGGTCTTTTTACTCTGGTTCCATTCAACTATTTGGTTTCGAACTATCCCATCTATATTCTGAGTACTTTTATTGGAGAAAATTTTCTGGTTTCTAGCAAACCAAATATTCCACCATAATACTACTAAATAGACCAGTTCTGGTTCTGATAGGTTATTCTTAATCCACTCGATTTTGTCAGCCACTTTAGATTTCACATGGTTAACCATAATAGGGACTGTTTGATCGAATTCAGGGCAATGGACTCTGAAGTATAGTGACACTTGAAGAAAAGATGGTCTGCTGATTCAAAAGGGTGATTACACACAGCAACAGTTCAACGGGATAGGGACTTTCTGTCTTTCTAGATTCTCTTTAGTCGGTAGTCCATTTATTACCAGTTTCCATAGAAAGTTTTTAACCTTAGGGATTACGTTTAGATTCCAGATCCAATCATTTGTTCCAACCAGTAATCCCCTATTTAAATACAACGAGTTATAAGCTGATTTGGTAGAGTAATCCCCATCCTCAGCCGGGGCCCAATATAAACGGTCACGGATGAAAGTCTTAGGAAGTTGATAAGATTTTATCGCGTTAATTATTTCAAGAGGTAAAATATACCCAATTTCCGAATCAATTTTATCCACATCCCATTTATTTTCGTTGATGAAGTGCTTGACCACAATATCAACATCAACTAAATTCGTATCTAAACATTCATTCTTAATCCAACAATCAGTCCAGAATTTAACAGTACTACCATCACCTACATTCCATCTAAATTTTGATTCAAAAATCGCTCCTAAGTTTCATTAGCTTTTTTCATTGCCATGACATATTTCCTTTTAGTTTATAATTCCAAAGTTTAGTTCCTTTGAGATATTTCTCATTGATGATTCTAACCCATATATTATCAGGTTCATTAAGAATTTTCCAAAGTAGTTTCATTTGGAGAGCATGATTCATTTCCTCAGTCTTCCTAATTCCCAACCTCCAAATTTCTTAGGTCTACATATTTTATCCCAACTAACCAACGGGTGAAATTTTGGTCCTTTATTCCAGAAGAAGTCCCTATTAATTTTATCCAGTTCATTATGCATGCTTGAAGGAAGCATGAAAACTTTGCATAATGAAATTTGGTTTTGCATTTAGATTAGCTTTGATGAGTGTAACTCTTCTTCTTGCGAAAGGGAAGACGCTTTCCATTTTGTTAATTGATTTTTTGAATTGTTGATTACATCTTCAAATACCTCTTTGTTTACTCTACCATTAATTATTGGGCACCCAAGATATTTCTCAAGGCAGTTAGAAGAGGAAATACCCATGCACTGTTGAATTTGTCTTTTAGTCAGGTTATCGACATTTTTTTGATGTTTGGAAGGCAGATTTCTGTAAAATTGACTTTTTGCCCCGAGAGATAGTGCAATACTCATTTAAGATATCAAGAATTCTAGAACCTGCACTAACCGAGGCTTTGGAAAAGATAATCATGTCATTCGCAAAGGCTAAAAACGGAATAGAGGTTCCATTTTTCGTAATAGGGAAACCCACATTCTTTCTATTACGGTTACTTTCGAATTGAATATTTCTAGCCAGAACCTCAGCTCCCCAGGTTGAAAATCAAAGGAGAAATAGGATCTCCTTGTCGAAGACCTCTTCCTGGAGTAAAAAGATCAGAAGGTCTATCATTGATTAAAATTGAGTACGAAACAGAGGAGATACATTCCATAATCAGTTAGTGAATTTATTGTTGAAACCAAATTTTCCCAGGACAACTCTAATGAACTTCCATTCAATTCTATCATATGCTTTTTTCATGTCCAACTTAATTGCCATATAGCCTTCCTTGCCTTTCTTTGATCTAAAACCATGGAAAACTTCATGGGCAATTAAAATATTATCATGAATTGCTCGTTTCTGGACAAATGCACTCTGTAATGGATGTATAAGTTTAGGGAGGATTTTCTTAAGTCTAGAAGCCAATATTTTTGCAATGACCTTGTACACCGTAGAGCAAAGACTAATTGGTCTGAAATCGTTCGTTGAGATGGGTTGTCCTTCTTAGGGATAAGCGTGATGAAGTGTGATTTAGTTGTTTGAGTAGTTTTCCGGTGTGGTAGAAGCTTTTAACAGCTTTACAAACCGCAGGACCAAAAATGTCCCAATGGTGCTGGAAAAACCCGGCGGACATCCCATCAGGGCCAGGGGATTTATCCGCTCCAATACTAAACGCAACATTCTTAATATCACTATTTGAAAATGGTCTATTCAGTTCTTCATTATCATTTTCCTCACCTCCTTAGAAATAACCTGAAGAAAGTTATTGTAGAGGTTTTGATTAATGTTTGAGGCTTTAAAACGTTTCTTATATATTCATTAACAAATTCTAAAAGAGATATCCTCTTCGTTATTAATCCATTGACCGTTGCTTTTTTGAATATTGTTAATTATTTTCCAATTCCTTCTTCCCGTCGCTAAACGGTGGAAGTATTTCGTATTCTTATCCCCTTCAACAGAGAATTTAGCTTTTGGCTCTTTGAAACCAATATTTTTGTTGATATTCAATTAAACAATCTCTCTTCTTATTTAGTCTAATAATCTTATCATTACTTGTTTGGTTATATTTTTTTATAATTATCATTCTGTAATTTTTCAATAATCGTGTCTATTTTCTTGACTTGTTTATTGATATTTCCAAATTTTTCCTTACTCCAGATTTTGAATTTACATTTGACCAAGTTTAATTTCTTGACAAGCTTAACATATTTGTTCCCGGAACATGAATACGCCAAGCTTGTTTAATTATATTCTTACTATCTTCCCTGCCATTCCACATATTTTCAAATCTGAATGGTTTATTTTTAAACTTTTGTTTAGTATAATTAAGGTTCATAGAAATCATGCAGTGATCCGATGAGGTAAATGCATGGTTCCAAACATGTAAATTATTATATTTATTAAGAATCTCGAAATGAGCTAGAGCTCTGTCCAATTTTTCAAAAGTATTATTTTCTCCTCTCTTCTTTTCCTCCATGTAAATTCATTTCCTCTTGAAATAACATCCATCAAGTTACACACTTGCAAGATGTTATTTAGTCTCTAGAATCTGTTTCTATTTGGATAGGCTCCTCCCGCCTTATCAATGTAGCACCCAAAATCCGTAGGACTCGAGGGTGCTACTGGGCTAGGATCTCACAATGGATCCTGACCCTAGCCTGACAACAAGTTCACTGAATCTTACAACAAGGCACAGATAGATTGAAAAAAAACATAAAACTGATGTAAATATATATATACATATCAAAAGGTAATACAGAGTACTGCTGAGTACAAAGTCAAAACAGAAATCCGTACAACATATATAACCCATATTCCACGATATCGCCCCAATGTACGGAGCCTCAGCAGATCACCCATCTGGATCACTCTGCAGCTCTCCTAACCTGCAAAGGATCTACAACACGGTATAAAACCGTTAGCTAACCATACATATATAAGAAGATTCTAGAGCACAAACACACATCAGAAATTATAACATATCAACATACTTTCACACATTTACCCGGTTATTATCTTTATAACGTTAGTCATTCAAATAATATATCTGCATATGAATATATGTGAAACGAGGAATGTATATAACCCTCGCCTCTGCGTGCAATAGCTAGCTGAGTGGTATCAGCGCACTTTCCTGTATATCATATGGAGTGGTAGGTGCCCTTCCCGTATACCAGACTTCCCGTATACCAGATCTAACTAGCTTACAGAGAACTTCCCAGTCTCCACTACGGGATGAAAGGTAAGTTGTCACAGGCACTACAACGGGCGATCAATATAACATAGGTCGGTAATGAACCATATCGCATGCTATAAAGCATATAACAAACACCACTCATGCATACATCCAATATAAGGTGTAGCCCCTATGACTTACCTCAACCTCAGGAGTAAACTCACCCGATCAACTCTCAGATACGCCATCCCCGGACAATACTGCCCACGGCAACAATTCAGACATACCGTCACACCTGACCCAGGTCCATGATCAACCAACCAGAGACGCCTAGGGCGTCGATAAGTATATCATCGGCAATCCGCAGGCCATGGAGAAGGCTCCAGCCCGCAGAGCGCCTGCGTGACAAGAGCCGCAGGCAGACAATCCGCAGGCGCCTGGCGCAGGCGCGGTGCAGGCCGGACCAGTGGCCGCGGGCGGCGGCAAAATCCGCGGCGCAGATCCCGGGTGCCGGTGACTGGGTTCCCGCAGGGGCGGAAGATTCCAGACGCGGGGCGGCGACAGTGCAGAACGTAGTCCCGAGAGTTCTCTTCCACTCTTCACGTGATCAAATCACGTCTTCTTCATTCCAGATTCACACACATACATATACATACACATTTCAACATCAATCTATAGTCAATTCATCTAATCCTAAGCTAAGGAAGGAGGAACAAGAAAGAAGGAAAGGAAGGAGAAGCAAAGAAGCTCACCTCTACTGTTGTGATCACCCAAGGAAAGAACAAACACACTCTCAGCTGGCATCACAAGCTCAACAATCATACACAAAAGCAACCTCAGCAAAGCCACACCACAACTCTCTTGCAAACTTCAAGAGAACTCACACACAAGATCAAGGAGATGAAAGAGGAAGCAAGAAGGACGTAGGGCATGGGAAAAGGAATGGAAACCATTGCTCACGAGCCACATAAGAGGCTTAAGAAGAAAGGAAAGGAGAAGGTAAAGCACGGTCAAAGAGTCAACAAAACCGGTTGCAACCGTCAGAAACCGCAGGGGCGGTTCCCTGAGCCGCAGGGGCGGAAACCCGTTGGGGCGACTAAGGTAAACTAGGTCCAAAAGACTAAGGCTTCTTACACCTCACCCCCCTAAAAACAAGTTTCGTCCCGAAACTTGTAAAATCCTCAAACCACTCGGACTCACAAGCCGAGGTACAACTCTCTCTATAACCTCAAACATAAGCATGGAGGAAACCATCAACTCCAGCAATAAAACACTATCCAAGGCCATAGAGGAAAATCATCTCTAGCCGAACCATAAACATATCACAAGGCATAGAGGAATCACATATCTAGCCGTATCATACTCATAACGGAAAAGGCATGGAGGAAAAATCATACTAGCATGGAGGAAAGAGTCATCTCCTAGCTATAAAAAAAAATCATACTAGCACAACAAGATCTAATAATATCATATATCATATCAAAGCTACTATGAAAATAAACACATCATAGCATATAAGCATATAAGCATATAACACTCACCAAGATAGTACTAAAATCTACTCGGTGATCCTACTGGTGCATCTAACTCAGCATAAAACTCTGGATAGTTCCTCTGGATACTATCCTTTGTCTCCCATGTAGCCTCATCAGGTCCTCGTCTCGACCACTGTATCCTCAACATAGGAATGTCCTTCGAACGCAGGCGTTCTCATACCTCGTTCTAGGACTGCAATAGGGTGCTCAAAAAGGGTTTGGTCCGGCTCAACCACTAAATCATCATAACTCACGATGTGTCTCGGATCTGGTATGTACTCCCTCAGCTGAAACACATGAAATACAGAGTGAACACCCTCTAATCTCGGAGGCAAGGCTAATATGTATGTTGCGCTCCCAACCCAATCCAGAATCTCGAACGGTCCGACATATCGGGGACTCAACTTCCCCTTAATGCCAAAACGTCTAACACCTCGTGTCGGGGACACACTCAGCCACACATGGGCTCCAACTCTGAACTCTAGAGGTCTACGCCTCCTATCAGCATATGACTTCTGACGGCTCTGCGCAGTCAGCATCCGCTCTCTAATAAGTGCTACTCGAGCCACATCATCCTGAATCTGATCAGGTGTCAAACCACTAACACTGCTCTGCTCATCCCAACATAATGCAGTAGGGCATCTCTATCCATACAATGCCTCATATGGGACCATCCCAATAGATGCATGCCAACTGTTGTTGTATGAGAACTCAACAAGTGGGAGATGATCCGTCAACACTTGCCCCCAATACAACATACAAGCTCGCAGCATATCCTCCAGCGTCTGATGGTCCTCTCTGACTAACCATCTGTCTGAGGATGGAACGCAGTCGTGAAGTGCAAACTTGTCCCCAGGGCAGTCTAAATCTGCTGCCAAAACCTCGAGGTAAATCGTCCATCTTTGTCTGAGACGATCGTCCTCGGTACACCATGGAGTCTCACTATCTGCCTAGTGTACTCCTCAGCTAATCTGCTCACCGGCCACGTCTCCCTAATAAGAATGAAACGTGCCATCTTCGTCAATCTTTCCACTATAACCCAGATAACATCAAAACTCCGGCTCAACCTCAGCCCAGTCACAAAGTCCATGGTGACGTCCTCCCACTTCCTCTGTGGAACAGGAAGTGGATGGAGCTCACCTCCAGGTCTGCTATGCTCTATCTTGACCTACTGGCAGGTCGCACACTATGCCATAAATCTGGCCACATCGGGCTTCAGCCCTCCCCACCAATATGAATGTCTCAAATCCTAATACATCTTACTCGTACCTGAATGTACAGAGTAAAGTGTACAGTGAGCCTCATGTAAAATCCTCTGTCTCAGCTCTGTATCAGCAGGTACACAGACGCGACTGCGGAGTCTCAAAACTCCATTTGCTCCTAGCAGGAACTGTGGTGCCTCATCCCGAGACATCCTATCTCGTATCATCATCAATGTCGGGCAGGTCTCCTGCTTCTGTTGGATCTCACCCAACAGATCAGGAAGAACCTCTAATGTACGTAGTTGGGCATCCTCATCAGAAAACTGGATGTCCAACTCTAACCAGATCAGGTCTCTCTGTAACTGATGCTGAACTGTCAGCCTCGCAATCGCCTGCTCTTGAGGCGTCTTCCTGCTCTGGGCGTCGACGACAACGTTCGCCTTCCCTAGATGATACAGAATCTCTAAATCAAATTCCTTGATCAGCTCGAGCCACCTACGCTGGAGGCTATTCAATTCCAGCTGCGTGAAAATGTACTTCAGACTCTTATGGTCTGTGAAGATCTGACATGTAGCACCATACAGGTAATGTCTCCAGATTTCAATGCATGAACTACCGCTGCCAACTCCAGATCATGAGTCGGGTAGTTCTCCTCATACGTCTTCAGCAGTCGAGACACATATGCTATCACCCTGCCTCTCTGCATCAACACACACCCCAAGCCTAACTTGGATGCATCACTGTAAACCACAAAATCCTCTATACCCTCTAGCTGTGCCAAAATAGGAGCAAAAGTCAGACGTCTCTTCAGCTCCTCAAAACTCCGCATACACTGATTAGACTATACGAATTTGGTAGTCTTCCTCAGTAGACTCGTCAGTGGACGGGCAATCACAGAAAATCCCTCCACAAAGCGTCTGTAATAACTGGCTAGGCCAAGGAAACTACGTACTTCCTTGATGTTCGTCGGTGTAGTCCAAGCTGCTACTGCCTCAATCTTGGCCGGATCCACCTTAATCCCTTCAGTTGTAACCACATGACCCAGGAATGCTACCTCTGGCATCCAGAACTCACACTTAGAGAACTTAGCATAAAGTTCTCTACCCCGCAAAACCTGCAATAAAGTCCTCAGATGTCCTGCATGCTCATCTCCACTACGAGAGTATACCAGAATGTCATCTATAAAGACCACCACAAACTGATCCAGGAAGTCAATGAAGATGTTGTTCATCAACTCCATGAAGACTGCTAGGGCATTCGTAAGCTTAAATGGCATCACTACAAACTCGTAGTGTCCATATCTGGCCCGGAATGTTGTCCTATGCACATCCTGCTCTCTCACCCTCAGCTGGTGATATCCTGAGTGTAGGTCAATCCTGGAGCATACAGTCGCTCCCTGAAGCTGATCCAACAAATCATCAATACGAGGCAGTGGATACTTGTTCTTGATGGTCACCTTGTTCAGCTCTTTGTAATCTATAAACAACCTCAACGATCCTTCCTTCTTCCGTACGAAGAGGACATGTGCTCCCCATGGGGACACGCTAGGGCGAATGAAGCCCTTCTCAGCCAGCTCCTCAAGTTGCTTCTTCAGCTCCAGCATCTCGACAGGCGCCATCCGGTATGGGGCCTTCGAGATCGGTCTCATACCAGGCTCTAACTCAATACTGAAGTCCACACTCCTCTGAGGCGGCAAACTGGACGGCTCAACAAATACATCTGCAAAATCACAAACAACTGCGATATCCTCTAATATTGGACTCTCCCTTTCCTTCATGGCATAACACCAGGAGGCATCACAACCCTGTGCAATCAGTGTCGCAGCCCGTATCGCACTGATAATCATGCAAGATTTTCCAAGGTCCCAACCTCGGAAAACCTCTATGTGACCTAACTCGGTAGAGAGGGTAACAGTCCTCCTACCTACATCTAAGACTGCAAAATGTCTATCCATCCAATCCATACCTAGAATGACTTCTTCATACACTAATGGCATGACAATGAAGTCCACAAGCAAAACACGGGTCCCTACAGTAATGGGACAGTCACGAATCTCACGGGTACCTCTGACCCTACCACCATCGGGTAACCTATAATAAAGGGCATCCCCTCAACTGTATCTAGACTCAGACGCTCTACACAGGCATCATAAATAAAAGAATGTGTAGCACCAATATCAAATAACACTTGAATAGGTAAACCATGAATCAGAATGATACCTGTAGCAGTCGGTGCAGCTGGCTCCTCTGCCCTCCTCAGCTCAAAGACTCGACCCTGTGGGCCTCTAGTATCAGTGGTGCTCCCACCACGACCTCTGCCTCTACTCGGCCCAGGAGCAAATCCCTGAGTCGTAGGGCGATCTGGGACTCTCTATTTTCCATGTGTCTGCTTCTGCTGAGGTGGCCTCTGCCCACCTCCCGCTACACTAGTAGGGGAAGAACCGTGCTGAGATGAAGCTCTGCCCTGGCGGCAGTAAACAGCTCTGTGACCTTGCCTACCACAGGTGTAGCAAGTCATTAGTGGCCTCGTGCACTCGGGCCTCATATGTCCTTGATCACCACTGTTAAAACACTGACGTCCCTTATCTGCAACTGGTGCAGGTGAGGGGTGACTCTAGCGTCTCTGACCCCGCCAAACACTAGCAGCACCACTAGTACCATTTGTCTGCCTTGTACGCTGCCTCTTCTCAAACCCTCCGGTCTGAGAAGCTCTCCTCTGTCCAGCTCTCTCCCTCTCATAGTCGGAAGCTCTTTCTTGATAATCCATCAGAGACCCACAGTGGAAACCCGCCATATAGGTCCAGGTAGTATCCCTTAGTCGTCGGGAAAAGAGATAGACATGCTGATCTACAAAAGGTGCAGCTGGTCCCAATAATGCCAGCTCCTCCTGAAACCTCCTGATAGCCTCGCAGACTGGTACATCCTCAAACCCAGCCTCCACAAAATCCCGCAGTTTCTCCCTCCTCAGTGAGGCAGGACAATAACGCTCTCTGATCATAGTCCTCATATGCTCAAAACTGGTAACCTAACCCTGTACTGATCTCCACCAGTGTTGTGCCAAGTCCCGGAATAAAGTCTGAACCAACTCGATCTGTCTGTCCACTGGACATCTAATGGACTCTAGAGTTGAGTCCACATGTCCGATCCAAAGCTCAACCTCTAACCCCACCATCCCAGTGAAAGGGGGTACACCCATTTGATGAAAAGCCTTCAACCAAGTGTCTGTTCTAGGCCCTCTATGCTCCTCCCGAACCTGAGGAATCTCAGCAGCTTGTGCCTGTACAGCTGACACCTGTGTAACCCCGTGGGATCTCTCAGATGGTCCCTCCTGTGCCTGTAAATCTGGGGCACGTCTACCGGCTCTAGCAGCCTCCTCCACTCGTTTGATATAAGCGCGGAACTCTGATCCCTCATGGAGACACGATCAGACTCACCAGACTGGGCTCTCTGTGACCCTTATCTCTCAGCTGCACCGTTCTCAGTCTCAGGAACGGCACTCTCAGCAACCTCCTCATGTATCTCTCCTGCTTCTTGTGAACCACCAGCAGGAGTCCTACCCCGTCCTCTACCTAGAGGGGGTCTACCTCTACCTCGTCTAGCTGCAGGTAAGGCTCTAGTCTGAACCATCTGTAGAAGACATAAACCTAATTTAGAAGGCTATATATATATGCCATATGTATAGATATATATCAAATCAATCACAACAAAATATCTATATATATCTATACTGTCGAGATCTTCAGCGGGGCGATGGCTCACGTACACGATATCGCAAAACATTTGTACTCATTTCAAAACCAAAACCTTTTGAAAAGTCAGACCCCTTTCGGGTTCTGTTTATTTATCTATTCAACATTTATCGCAGATTACAAGTGTCATTGTTGTCACCCTGGGCTCTGATACCAACTTTGTAACACCCCAAATCCGTAGGACTCGAGGTGCTACTAGGCTAGGATCTCACAATGGATCCTGACCCTAGCCTGACAACAAGTTCACTGAATCTTACAACAAGGCACATATAGATTAAAACAAAACATAAAACTGATGTATTTATATATATACATATCAAAAGGTAATACAGAGTACTGCTGATTACAAAGTAAAAACAGAAATCCGTACAACATAAATAACCCATATCCCACGATATCGCCCCAGTGTACGGAGCCCTCAGCAGATCACCCCTCTGGATTACTCTGTAGCTCTCCTAACCTGCAAAGGATCTACAACACGGTACAAAACCATTAGCTAACCATACACATATATAAGAAGATGCTAGAGCACAAACACACATCAGAAATTATGACATATCAACATACTTTCACACATTTACCCGGTTATTATCTTTATAACGTTAATCATTCAAATAATATATCTGCATATGAATATATGTGACACGAGGAATGTATATAACCCTCGCCTCTGCGTGCAATAGCTAGCTGGAGTGGTATCAGCGCACTTTCCCGTATACCATATGGAGTGGTAGGTGCCCTTCCTGTATACAAGATCTAACTAGCTTACAGAGAACTTCCCAGTCTCCACTACGGGATGAAAGGTAAGTTGTCACAACCACTACAATGGGCGGTCAATATAACATAGGTCGGTAATGAACCATATCGCATGTTATAAAGCATATAACAAACACCACTCATGCATACATCCAATATTAGGATGGTAGCTAAGTAAGTCCTATGGACTTACCTCAACCTCAGGAGTAAACTCAACCACGATCAACTCTCAGATACGTCCACTCCAATCCGGAGGACAACACTACGTAATATCAAGGCATATAACATATATCATACTCATATCCATCAAAGGGTCACACCTAGACCCAAGGGATCCATAAGGATCATATCCTAACTCATAAACCTCAAAGCCATAACCAGCATAAACGATAACGTACTCATCATCGTTCTAACTCATACATAAGCCTAGCATGCTACTAGCCCGCTTATACTAGGAAAGGAAAGGATCTACCTAACTCTAGGTAGACCCGGGACAAGACGCACCTGCGTGACACAAGAGAGGCAGGGCAGAGTAAGGCAATCCGCAGGCTTGGAGAAGCTCAGCCGCAGGCGCGGTGATAGAGCCGCAGGCAACGCAGGCGCTGGCGCGGGCGTTGGGACAGTGGCCGCAGGGGCGGCAGAATCCGGGCGCCGGGTGCGGTGACTGGGTTCCCGCAGGAGCGGAAGATTCCAGACGTAGGGGCGGTGACAGTGCAGAACGTAGTCCCGAGAGTTCTCTTCCACTCTTCACGTGATCAAATCACGTCTTCTTCATTCCAGATTCACACACATACATATACATACACATTCCAACATCAATCTATAGTCAATTCATCTAATCCTAAGCTAAGGAAGGAGGAACAAGAAAGAAGGAAAGGAAGGAGAAGCAAGAAGCTCACCTCTACTGCTGTGATCACCCAAGGAAAGAACAAACACACTCTTAGTTGGCATCACAAGCTCAACAATCATACACAAAAGCAACCTCAGCAAAGCCACACCACAACTCTCTTGCAAACTTCAAGAGAACTCACACACAAGATCAAGGAGATGAAAGAGGAAGCAAGAAGGACGTAAGGCTGGGAAAAGGAATGGAAACCATTGCTCACGAGCCACATAAGAGGCTTAAGATAAAAAGGAAAGGAGAAGGTAAAGCACGGTCAAAGAGTCAACAAAACCGGCTGCAGCTGTCAGAAACCGCTGGGGCGGTTCCCTGAGCCGTAGGGGTGGAAACCCGCTGGGGCGGCACACATGCCCGCGGGGGCGGCTAAGGTAAACTAGGTCCAAAAGACTAAGGCTCTTACAATCAGCAGGGTATAGGATGTCGTTAAAGTCTCCCATTACAATCGACGGGAGACTTGAATCCTTAATGTACTTAGTCACTTTTTCCCAAAAACTATTTTTAAATTTATCCATTGGTGGAGCATAGATAAAAATGATATTAAATGTAAACTTGTTTTCATAGTTATGGGTTTCGATCATTACAAATCGGTCATCCGTATTAGTTATTTTAATTTTCTCATTAGTCAATTTGTAGTTCTTCCACAAAAGGCATAAACCCCCAACTCGTCCCGTCGAATGGATAAACAGGCATGAATCAAAACCCGAAATTTTCCATTGTATTTCATTAGGTTCAATATTTGTTTTAATTTCCGCAAGCATGATCATATCAATATGTTCATTTTGAGTCGTTATCTTGAGATCGACCAAGAAGTTCTTTTTCCGCATCCCTCTACAGTTCCAAAATGCGACTTTCATTTTTAATGAATTTTATAAAGTTTAGTTCATTGTCTAGCAAATCACCACGATTAGCTAAACAGAGTCTTTTCTTACGGAGAGTTTTGTGCCCAAAAGATGGGGTCATGCTATGACATATTACAAAATAAATGGGAGAAAGGACTCTAAATAAAACGCTATTATACACAAGAAAAACATAAACAGAGTCTTTCCTTAAATCACAAGGTTCAAAATTTTGCACCATTACAAGTTCTCTTTGAGTGTTTAACATTCCACACTCTGACTTGTTCAGCTGTTTTAGATTGTTCAAATTTCTGAACCCAGATTTGTTCAATTGTTTCAAGTTGTTTAGTGTGAATATCCGGTTGGGAGCCATCTTGCCAAATTGTTTAGTTTTTATGAATTGTATTCCTTCCAGTGACAGTGATATTGTATTGTTCCACTCCATGGCTATCCTGCAAAGCACAAGAAAAAGTAAACTCAGCAGTACCTGAACTCTGATGATGATAATATTATCATGAGCAAACCAAGTAATATTAACATCAATCAATTGTGGTGGAAAAAGACCTATCAATTGTTTTATATATAAAAAGTTCATGAATTCAAAGAGATCCACACAACTCACAGAGTTGTAAGTACTAATTAGATATGAGATCAGATTCTCATCTTCATATATACAACAATAGTTGAAAGTTTGAAGCTGAGGCTTCGTTTTACATATAGAGGAGGTACCTAGCATTAGACTATTCTTGATCATAACATTTTCTACCAGAAAACCAAAGAAACATCCCATAGGGGATGGTTCTTGTTTCTTTAGGAAGTCATTCTTACCTTTAAACAAACTAAGAATGTAATTTTCTAGAGCCTGAGAGATAAAAGTTTTACCTTTACTCTTAAACGATTCAGTTTGTTGAAATTTCTCAGTGGAAGAAGGAATTTCGTTGTTCAAATCCTTTTGAGGATTTTGTTCATAGTGTGTGGCTGAGTACACAACCTTTCTACACACAATTTCTTGTGTACTCAATAAGCACCAGCTATGTTTATGGAGAAAAGATATAGAGATAAAAATATGGATGGATTATGAGACGGGGAATAACTATTGTTGGTTTATAGCTAGTATACAGGAACAAACGTGGTTCATAGCATAGAGTAATACTTTATGTGTTCACGTTAGGGCCAAAGTAAATCTCATACCCACAGTTCACGATTTTAATAACAAATTCAGCAAGAAAATAGAGAAGATTTGCCTTAGTATAAATTCTAGGGTTAAAGATGTTCATACCAAAACTGGTAACCAGTACCAACGGATTCTGAGGAGACAATCTTGTTATGAATCCCTTATCAGAGTAAGGGCTCCTCTGAGAACCACGAAGATCACCTCCAATCTTCTCTTCCATCTTGCCAGAGAGAATGAAATTTCTCTTGCGAGCCTCGTCATCGGCTCTACATCGCTTCGAATGAAGCAAATCGTTCCTTCAGATCTTGAAAATCTCTCACTTTGTTATTTCGCTTTGACCCAATTTTCCTCGGTCTAGCTTCAATCTTACTCTCTTTCTCCACCATTGAAGCCAAGCTACCCAGAAATGGGTAACCCGTTTTGTCTCGTTCCTTCTTGTCGAAGAATCTACTCTGGTTGGCTCGTCGTTAAAGACGGCAGGGCTTCGCCACTCTCGAGGGCTATTCATTGCTTGGAGTCGTCTTTGGATGAGAATTGTTGTGAAGGTTTCGATTCTTGCTTCGTCCTTTTGTTCAGGCGACGGAGGAGAAGGACGCCATCTTTGTGAAGAGAAGATAGGTTTTCAGGGAAGGGAGATTTGGGTATTCGTTTTTAGGGACGCGTGACAGGCGCGTTCTTTATTGTGTTTTAGGGTTTTCATGTTGGGTTAAGTTATAAGGCCTCAATACATGAGACTATGAGAGGGTAGGGTTTATATTTTATTTATTTATTTTAAGTTAGTTACATTATTGACAAGAATAGAAAAGATCTTCCATGAATAGTGTCACTTTAACTTTGTCGGAGTTTTTTTTACATTAATGATTAAAAGTCGTTTGTAAATTGTAATGTAGAAATATGGGATTGTAATTTTCTTGTAGGATGTTTTTCACATATTGGTAGGATGAAAATGTGCGATTAATTGTTCGTTAAAACATTAATTGATACTATAATCAATTTAAACAATTTGAAATTTGTAATGAATCTCTAACTTTAAAAAATTCCAATAAAGTTAGAAAAAAAATCGCATATTTCTAGCTTTTAAAAATTCGACTAAAGTTAGAAAAAATAAAAATCATATAAGTCTAACGTTAAAAATTCAAATAAAGTTAGATTATAAATTAAAAAATTAACATCGTTTAGTTGTTCATTTAAATAATAAAAATTTCATATTTTAACTTTAATAATTTGATATAAATTTTAAAAATAAGTATTGCACATTCGTAATATTAAGAAAATTATCTCATATTTCTAACTTTAAATAATTCAAATAAACTCATAAAAAATATAAAAATTGCATATTCTAACTTTTAAAAAATTGAAATAAATTTTAAAAATGAAATTTGCATATTTCTATGTTTTAAATATTCAAAAAAAGTTAGAAAATTTTGTTTTTAAAAAATAAATTCATTTATTTGATCATATGAATAATAAAATAACATATATCTAACTTTAAAAAATACAGATTGTGTATAGAAATATTCAAATAAATGAAAGACCGAAGATGAGATTAGTGACAACATCCTCCCGTCGAGTAAGGAGAGGTAGGGTGGTACATATTGAGGAGCATACACCTATCGAGGAGCAAGTACCTCTTGCTGATGTTGATGTACCTATGGAGGAACATACATCTCCTCCTATTGACGCATATGTACCTATCGAGGAGTAGAGACCTCTGGTTCGCGTTTAGGTAGATGTCGAGGCCATATCATCATCATTGCACTATGCTTCCAATTATCATATGAAGGAGTCGGATGATGATGTGCATCTAGACAACATTAGACATGATGAGCAGGCATCTGGAAAGAAGGACCAGATACCCGAGGAGCAGATACATCCGGATGAGTTGATAAAGGAGGGGATTAACTACTGGAGGAGACGGATTAGATACCGGAAGCAAGTACATCCGGAGTTGTTGACGTGTTATGCTACCCACAAAGCCATATCTATATGGGATGACGAGGTATAATTTTCTTATTTTAACAAAATTTTGGTATAAAAACATTATATACATTTTTTATATTTTCTTGACAATACTTGATATCAACATATCACTAGGACAAGATGGTCGGAGTCGTGAAGAGACTTGGTAAGATCAAGAAGATATGTGGATGGCATCGTGATGTGGATGACCCTGATTCGTGGTTTGGTATTGGGTGATGTAAAGACCTTAAAAGTTGGAGGGTGTTGATTTCGTCGGGGTCAATTATTCGTTGTTTTGGCGTTTGTTGAGAGGTGGCACCTCGAGACGAACACATTTCATATTCCGTGGTGAGAGAAGGGTATTGCCTTCATGATGTCCAAAATATTATTTGACTTGTTGTCGATGGAGATTTGCTACTTACTCTAGGTGATCAGCTTTCTAGATTGGAGTGGCTCATTACTGCTTTTGGATTATCCTCAGAGGTTGTTGAGGAGCACCACACACAACTTTACATCGACCCCTTGAAGAAGTTTGTTGATAGCATGTTGGTTCATCCAGATACCTCTTAGAGCACCATTGCATCCGCATATTTATTTTTATTCATCGCATCAACGTTGGTAGTCGTAAAACTGCCAACAGGTTTAGACCGTGGATTATCGACTTAGTGAGAGATTGTGACAAAATGTCTAGTTATGGGCGGGGCACTGATATTCTTTCAATTGTGTATAGGTAGTTTGGGGAGGCGTCTAGAGTGAGTGTGGTATTTATGGGAGGATGCATGACTCTACTCCAATTATGTAATTCTAGATGTCAATTACAAACTAATTTAGGGGAAGTGCTTAGGAGTGTTGATTACAAACTAATTTATATGTATTCAAGCAATTTTGGATATATGCACACCTCCCTTCATTGGAGTGTGCGGAAATAGAGGATGCATGCATGAATGGGCGCGCATGTTAGTCGACTTTCCGTCCCGAAGACACAGACTACTAGTATACAAAGGGTCCGGGCATTACGAACACATCTTGATCAGTTGAGGGACGAGGACGTGAGGTTCATGCCATGTGATGTTCAAGTCCTCGACTTTGGAGGTGAGCATGTCATATCAAGGTATAGGGTCATTATACAAATATATGACATCGAGGAGCCATATATGCTAGATCCCTTCTTATGCCAATTTAGATACGTGCAGACTGAGCAATTGCATCGTATCTCGTTCCTCCAAGAGTCTCGTCTAGCGAATGCACATCTTTACAACCTTCTTTATCACAACGTACATGATCGTTGAGCCTCTTGCCATGTAGAGGAGACCAGATTATCATTTGATTGGTTTGTTCAGGCATCTTCCCCATGGATTGTCGATGATACGTACATAAAATGGTACAATTCTCGGGGACATCCATATATCTTGGCATCATCGGCTGCAATGAACCCACCCATTGACCGTCCTTCACTTGTTCTTGTTTCAGATATCAGAGTAAGTGTTTTTTTACTATCTACCTTTTCTTAAATTTTAGTTTTAGTTTTCTAACTACTTATTATATTTATTAACTTGTCTCCATATCATGATATGCCATGTATGGGATATTCTAGCTCATGGTCCACCATATACTACAGGGGAGCTAGTCATCACACTTGATGAGGAAGTTAGACATCAGACACCGGTTGCTCCTTCTTAATTCCGGGCATCACAACATCATTGAGCATATTGTATTATTTAGATCTCTTGTATGGATATTGGCCGGGTTGGTTATGGATACTTTCTTTTGTATGGATATTTAGTTCTATTTTATGCATATTTTCAATTGTATGGATATTGAGTTCTATTTTATGGATGATTTGGTTTGTACATATATTGAGTTCTATTTTATGGATACTATGTAAAAATAGATTTAACGTTATATAACAAAAACTTATTACATCGCGATTTCAAATGCGGTGAATCTAACTACTCATCTAGAACGTCTATCCTTAGCCCAAGTAATGGAGGACACTCAATACGAGGAAGCTCTATGTAACGAAATATCCTTTCAATGAACGGTGCATCCAATCCATCAATGCTCGAACCTTGATGGTTAGTCCACATATAATCCACCTCCAGTAATGGGTCATCTTCCTTCCGCCAAACCTACAAAAAGTGTGAAAAAAGATTATTCAAGATTATTAATTATGTTAAAATGAGATAATGTAAAACTTCGACTAACCGCTATAAGGTGTGTGTCGTTTGAGACAAGCGCTATTGTACGGATCACCATAGGCGGGCCTAATTTAGGAGTGCTAGCTATCATAGGAAGATATGTTGACGCACTATTACCAAGGACAACTAGGGCTATCTTGTAGTAGGTGGCTATAACACATCCATCAATAGGCAACTTCGTCTAGTTTCTATTTGAACATGAAACATTTCTAGTCCATGATACTTTCTTAAGCACAGTTTCAAATGTGGTGAATACAATGCACTGCTTAGATTCACATGTAAAATCATGTCATATATATATATAGGGATATGATCATGTAGGAACCTCTCTAAGAGTAGGGAGTAGGGAGTAGGGACTCTTAATATCCGTTAATATTGATTTAGATGGACGTTCGTGATTAACCTAAATAAATGGTAATTTTTTGATAGAATTAAGATCATTGACTTCCTATAATAGAGTTTAAAATTTGAAAAATAACTTTATCAAATTAAATTGAGATAATTGACTTTCTATAATTTTGACTTAACAATTTAACCACCTATAATTATAACCTAGACATTTAACGACATATAATTTTAAATTAGATATTTTAACGACCTATAATTTTAACATAGTAAATTAACCACCTATAATTATAACTTATACTATTTAACGACCTATAATTTTAAACTAGGTATTTTAATGACCTATGATTTTAACATAGTAAATTAACCACCTATAATTATAACATATACAGTTTAACGACCTATAATTTCTAGGTATTTTAGCGACCTATAATTTTAACATAGTAAAATAACCACCAATAGTTATAACCTATACATTTTAACGACCTATAATTTTAAATTAGGTATTTTAACGACCTATAATTTTAACATAGTAAATTAACCACTTATAATTATAACCTATACAATTTAACGACCTATAATTTTAAACTAGGTATATTAACGACCTATAATTTTAACATAGTAAATTAACCACCTATACAATTTAACGACCTATAATTTTAAACTAGGTATTTTAACGACCTATAATTTTAACATTGTAATTTAACCACCTATAATTATAACATAGACATTTAATGACCTATAATTTTAAACTATGTATTTTAACGACCTATAATTTTAACATAATAATTTGGTCACCTATAATTATAACCTATACAATTTATCGACATATACTTTTAAACTAGTATTTTAACGACCTATAAATTTAAAATACATATTTCAACGACCTATAATTTTAATATAGTAAATTAACCAACTATAATTATAACCTATACAATTTAATGACCTATAATTTTAAACTTGTAAACATTATTGTAGACCATTAATTTATTCCGATATAAAGATTATTTAGCCCAAAAATAACATATAATCTTTCGATAAATACAAATCTATTATAGGCTTATTAATAACCTATAAACAATCCAATGAAACACCCCATTAATAGCTTATTGTGGTCATTCAACCACAAACGTTCATTGTATTATCTAACGGCTGTAAATACTCCCTACTCCCTACTCTAAGAAATGTTCCTACCGGATCCTAACCCTATATATATATATATATATATATATATTCTTCTTCCCAAGTTCAAATCCATAAGTATCTCTCTCCTTTATACTAAGTAGTCTTCATCTGAAAAGCCCAAAACTAAAGCAATGGATCTATATCCACAATGACCGTCGGCTAACATTTTCGAGTTCCAGATCTTCATCAATTGGTTCTTTTCCTCAGGTGCAACATCTTCATCAATGTGTAACCTCATGTGTAGCATCTTCATCATTAGTTATTTTCCTTTACAGCGTAGTCAACTAGGTGAAGTCAAGAAAAAAATTCAAGAAAATTGAGATGAAAGATGTAGAACAGGGTGAAGAATGGGATGACCAAAAGGCTAAAAAGGGACAAATATGTAATGCATAAAAACAAGAGTAAAGACAACTAACTCTTCAAGTGTAGCCTCTACATCGTTTGCTTTTTTCCCTTTGAACCTCGGGGACGGCCAGGACCACATCTAGGTGTAGCCTCTCCATCATCCAGATCCATCACTTTCTTAGAACGGGGACGTCCGGACCACGTCTTGCCGAATGTTCAAACAAACTTGGATATCTTCTTGTTGCTCTCACGGTTGATGGTCTTCCCTTGACCCGAACCTTTTTTTTGTCGGCTCCTTCATCATGGTACTCCCCGGGTTATCGATGTCCTCGAAGCAAGATGTCATCTTCTCTATCTCATCGGGGTGAGCGTGTTTTCGTCCATTCTTTTTCTGAACTGTTCAACAACACAAGGCTCAGGTTGATGGGATCATCATTATCATCATCCATGTCACATTGGAAAATGTAACTTGATCCAATGAACTTTCTTCCAAAATGGATGGATTTGATTCAATCTTATAGCTCTCCTAGCCCGGATGGCTATGATAAAGTCATGCACACACGACACTCTCTGAACCACCCTCCAATAAGTATCCCAACATACAACATCATCTCTTGTCCTCTTAGATTTGGTCTAGTTATCACACAAAAGCTTGAAACACTCATTGGTGACGAAATCTCGAAGCAAGTCAAATATCGGTATACACACCTCCCGTGGAATCCTCTCCCGTGACATCTCTAATGAAGCTCGCATCTTTTGAATTTGATATGTCACCATTAAATGTATGTTGTCACACAACAACTGGAATCCTCCAATACTCGAATCTAGAGTTTGTGTGCGGACTCATGCCTAAAAAAATAAAAAGATTAATTTTCCACAAGAACAAACTTGTAAGATATGAGAAGCAAATGGATAAAAATAAAGTTTCTTACGGATTTTTCATCCTTGTGCCGAATTGATGATATAAGTCACACCATCCTCGAACAATTGCCACTTTGTATAAGGTGAGCCACATCGTCTCAAGGTAGTTCATTAACCTTGGATATGGTTCCCAATGGACCCTCATTTCCGTTAAACGCCATTCATAGCTTTTACTCAATCTCGACCCGAACAAGGTATGAAATTGGGATGTGAAGATGGCATGTACTTCCTTACAATGCAAAACAACACCACTCTATTTTCAATGTTGCTCTTTATATGGAACATGCACAAAATATGCTTCACCTTAGAAAGACTTCACCCAAGGGACATATAAGAGAAAACTCTTGATCGGTGGCAATCAGCTCTGATATTTTTCCGTTGCACAATGACGAAGCTTCTTTAAAGCCTACTCGTCATGATCTCTGTTCTCGTGTGCCATGAATATGACAATAGTTGTGAATGCTTTCTTCGAGCTTCTGACACCGACAATCTCCAATAACGTATTATATCTACAAATAATACATATAAAGATTATGTAAAAGTGTTGTGCAATAAGATAGATGTTTATCAATCAAAGTTAGAACAAGAATACGTACTCATTGGTCTTATACGTCGAGTCAATCACAAATTAATAAGGGAGCATGTGGAGCAAAAGCCTAGAATCGGGATGTGAGATAAAAAAAATCAATCACCTCCTCTGAGTCCGGACATCTCCTTGCACTCCCATAGTATCCACGTTTTTCAACGTATGAAGTGCTTGTTGTAATGACCCTCTTCCTTCATCTTGTTCCATCTTCACTTCAAACCGGTATTGTAAACTTTCTGGATGGTTGTGACATTTCCAAGGTTGTCTAATTGCACGGATTTTAATATATTTCTCGGTTTCAAGCCTGACCCCAATTCACACTCAACCTTTCGATATTGGATAGGATTCAAACGTCCAACATATGCATGACCCTTAAAAACCGATGTAATTACGTGGTTGTGGACTCCGCATATAACTATCAATGTACATTTTGTCCTTCAACTTGTCTCACCTCAAGCTGAAACATTCACATAAAATTCTTCGAGTTCTTTTTCCGACTAGTAGTTGGCACGTGATCGGGATCAACATCTTTCTCCTTTTTAGGTGCTTTGTGTCTATCACATGCCAAATAAAAGATACAAACCCCCGTTTGTCTAACCATGATTTGTATATGCCCAACACTATATTTATCGAGTACCCCACAAACCGAGTCCAACCCACTATGTTATCTCTATCCAAAAAATATCCATGATCTTTCAAACATGGCCGGAAAATCTGCCATCGGATTAGTAAAAGTCAGCTCCCCAAAGGACTCACTAAAAAGGGCAAAAGAATGACTTCCTTAATGCGTGGGGAATGTTGGTCAGTTGCTTCGAGCCCCTTAGCCCAATGCTCATGACGCGCTACGGAACCTCAAACGTGACGGGGGACCAAGCAGGGTATAGCTAGTTGCATAGGAGCCGACTCGACGTCAACCGGCACAATAGGAATTGCGAAGCCCAGAGCTCTGCTTGGAGAAATAAAAGGGACATGTATTACACGTGCAAAATCTGAGAAAATACCATCTAGGCACGCTGGAACCGCATGAGTTCATCAGGGTGGAGCACGGACCGCCAATGGGGTCTTCGACTGGGGTGAAGTCATAACAAGGTAGTCATAGGGGAACCTGTGGCTTGATTGAATCCTTCGCGATGGAAATGCTCTCTTCCCCAACCAACATAGGGGGCTAGCTTGCTTCCACTGGTGGTGAGTGAACGTGTACGAAAAAGCTGTATCTAGGGCGAGTTCTTCATTCCTTCATCGACCCTATCTATGTTTCTACGATGGCCAAAGAACACGCTTATTCTTCAGCCGTAAAGAGACTTTTGAATTGCGAGGTATCATTGGCTTGGTCAGCCTTTATCTGACCAACTACCTAATACTACGCAGGCTCATCAAACAACGCTTTTTCGCTTTCTTCAGGATTCTGCCTGAACTGTTCGGCAAATTCTTGGTACGGATCACACGAGAATATCCTATAAGATCCTACTAAAAACGAAATAAAGTATTAATTCTAAAATTTTTGTTCTCTATTCTAACATGTCTAAAACTAATAAAAACGAAATAAACTATTAATTATAATATTCAACTTGCCTAAAACTAATAAAAATTGAAATAAAACATTAATTTTGAAATTCCGGTTCTCTATTCTAACATGTCTAAAACTAGTAAAAACGAAATAAAGGTAGTAAATTTACGATTTCGGTTCTCTATTCTAGCTTACCTAAAACTAGGAAATAAAATGACAAAAGAGAAGGGAAATAACAATCCTGTTATATGAAATAATATACTTACTTCCATATGTGTAATAAGCTCATCTTGATTACTATACTTCTTTTCATCGAATGGAAGATTAACGCTTTCACCATTGGATTCAACTTCGTTTTCTTCGGAAAATGTCGACATATTTAACGAGATTTTTTGGATTGAGATGTGAATAGTGATTTGGATTTATGTAAATATATAGTGAGGTGGCGGCTAGGGTGAGAAGAACACGAAGAAGAAGAAGCGAGGCGGTGGCTAGGGTGTGCGAGACGGAAGGTTTTTCGAGGCCCCGTTCGAAAGGGCATGTCCCAGTCGAAGAGAGACGGCGGGGCGAAGTCCAAGTGCACCTCCGGGGCACATTCTCAATGCGCTCCAGAGGCGCAGTCATAGTGCTCCTTCGAGGCGCACTTGAACTGTGCCCGGAGGCACACACTGCGTGCGTACTGCCTCCCGTGTCTGACCAAATAGCAACCCCGTTTCTTCGTTATACAATATCAAGAAATCCTTCGACGTCAATTTCTTCATTTTCGAGTTCGAAGAAGTGATAATTTTTCTTCTCTCCTCTTCCATCCCTTGATCACGCCGTTTATCGCCGTTTAGCGTTCGATTTTCCATTAAAATTCACGTTGTTCATACAACTTGATTCACTAGATGGATTCAATGTAACTCTTTCTCCCTTTTAACCTTAAGTTTCTTTTCCACTTGAACACAACAATATATATAATTTTGATTTTCTTTAACACAATGCCCAAATTATAAAAACAATTAAAAAATGATTTTATTGTTGTATAATTAGAAGTTGATTTTGAGTTTTTTAAATAAAATTCCATTTCTTTATATATAGATCAAGCTTTTCAAACAAAAATTTCAATCAATTTCTCTAAAATTAGAGATTAGAGAAACCGAATAAATAAACATTTAAATTTAAATAGTTATATATACAAATTTTGAACTGAAGGAATCGTTTACATACAAGCTTAACATTTAACATTTAAGTAAAAAAGAGTTCCTCCTTAAAATCAATTAAAAATAATTAAGTTGAATAGTCCATCAACTTATATCGAAATCACTCAATTTCAAAGGTGGAAAAAAAAAAATTTACCCGAACAAAAACTTCTCCTATCCAATGTAGCGACACGTTGATGTATATATAAAAATTAGAAATGATCCAATTGACATATGGAAGAGGGGACCAATATTCCAATAAGAGATCCATCTCAAACATTCCATTTCACTTGCCAGTTGTATAAATAATTTATAGTTGGCCATATATTAGTTGTTGTTCGACCACTCAAAAGGTTAATCTTGTACACTTTACGTAGGCTTACCTTCTTGTTCTCCTTTTTGGCTTAATAATGCATCAACTTACAATGTTCGAGAGTTATATTCTTTTTTGTTCTTTGTAAATATTTGACTTGGTTAGATAAAAAAGAGTTTTAGTAAAGTTAAAGTTGAGATTTAACAACTCTAAATTTAATGTGAGCTTAGATAAAATGGTAGAATGTATATATAACTTTAACCTAACTTTAAATCTATCTCTAACACTCCCCTCAAGTTTAATGTAAGATTTAACAACTCCAAGTTTTAATATTTTTTGTGATTTCATGCAAAATGCATGTGTTTCCCCTCATTTTATTTTCCTATAGGCTATCAAACAAATCAATTCTGCTACAAATATTTTATATCACAAGGAATGATTATAAAAAAGTCCATGCATATGAGTATACATATTGACTAGATTCGTTTCCATTCCGTTTTCGGATTTAAACTAAACGATCCCTTAAAGATTTTTGGACGTTCCTGTTTACATGCTTTTGAAAACATTGAGTCTTGAATGGAAGTTGTTGAGGTAGTGAAGAGATGCAATGAGGAATTGATGAACCTCCCTCCCTTTCTTGCTGCTCTTTTGTTTTGTTGGTGATAACTGCACGCATGTAGGTTCGGACCTAGGATGCATGTAAGTCGACTTCCTAGGGTGTGTTGGAGATTTGTGCTTAGTCTCAACGGAACCATTAAGCTTGTTGTCGAGATAAGGTGCATTGAGTTATTCACATGTGTGTCATGACGACATGAGTTGTGGGAGGCAAGCCAAGTGACCGACACTTAGGGTAACTAGGGGTTTCGGGGTAAAAGTATGGAAGCTAATTAAAACAAACCAAACTAAAGGACATGACTATTACGGCTTCAGCAGATACTGGCTTAGTTGAGCCCCTCTTCCGATAAATAGGTTAGCCATTTGCACTTGAAAAATCATTTGCACAACACAAGTTAAGCCTTTAGTTTCCAAGTTTTAACAAGGGATATAAATTCTCTTTGGCTTGTTTGTGCAACCTGGAAGACCAAAATACTTCATTGGTATTTAAGGAAGATAAGCATCTATTCTAGAAGGATCATGTTTTGACAAGATTTAGAATAACTCCTTTTACAAACGTAAAACAAGGTATGTTTCCATTCTTTAATCTTTGTGACGTGTTGGTCTGCTCCCACTAATGCATTTGGATCCCGGTGTAGGGGAGAATATACTTACTAGAAAAACTCAATAATTGAGTGATTTCAACGTTATCCAAGTCAATTACGTACAACATCCTAATAACCGATTTTTGCATGCAACTGCATCTAACTACATAAGTATGTTCGTTAACTCCTTTTGGAGACTACAACTCCTTGACTTTATTCTGAATGTTGACTTAGTATGAACATATATAATTTGGTTTGTTAATTTAAGGTTTCTATCCTACTCGCTTGGGAGATTATGGCACTAAGTTTATAGTACTTCTTAATGGAGATTACAACAACTTGTAAGTCGCTTGTCTACTCACTTGTGAGATTACGACGATGTTGCCTAATTAAGTTGTTTGTCTTTTTCTATTGGAGATTAGAACAACTTGTAAGGTGTCAGTCTATTCTTTCTTGAATATTACAAAAACTTTGACACAAAACCGGACAATGAAAACCAACATTGCGTTGATAGGTTTAGGGTGGCGATGATAACACGCCGTTAGGGTAACAATAATTGCACGCCAGTAGGTTCGGCTCCAGGGAGCTAAAAGGTTTAGGTTGACAAAAACAACACACCGATAGAGTTGACTCTAGAGAGAGCCAATAAGTTGGAGTAATAGCCGCCGCTGCCATCACCGGCGGTGGTGATGACGACGTGGCTAGGTTTATGTTTTAGGGTTTGTTTAGGCGGAAGAATGTTTGTTACCGTAGGCTCTGATACGATGTAGAATATAGTAATTGTAAAGATTGTTTTCTTTCGACTTGATATTTATATAAAATAAATGAGGGATAAAACGGAAAAGTACATATAACTAAAACTAACCTTAAAAATATCTCTAATAGAACGAGAAGTACATTTACTTTATCGGGTCAAAATAAATATAAAAAAAAGGTGATTATTTGTTAGAAAATGGATATACATGAGTAAAATTGTGAAAATGAGTAAACACATATATTTTTTTGATAGGATAGTTTTGAAATTTAGATGAAAACACATGAATATATACACAAATTTACACGCAACAAACCAAAAATAAAAATTTACATAAACCATTCCGCAATTCGTTAAAATCCCCCAAACTTTTGATCGAGTTTTGAGCTGCAATACGAAACAAAACATTTGGAGATATTTAAATTTCAGCACACAACTCTATTCGATTTCAACACATTCTTCGCCATCAAACCAACACAAAAAGTTTCAATTTTTTCGTGAACCGAGAAACTAGTAACCCGAACTTGTACTTACGGGATTTTTTATATTGATTCCTTATCGATTTTATTGTACACCCGTATTATTTTTTAGATTTTTAAAATCTGACATATAATATTAGTATTAGTAAATTCGATGCCATAAAAATAACATAATTCCTTCGAAATAAAGCAAGTGCACCCTAAAAATTATAAATAGCCGAGACATTATACGTTACTTTATGTACTTGACCGGGTCATAATCTTGGTGATGGAGAGTGATCAAAGAAGGATTCTATTATGACATATGTACAAATACCTCTCTCTCTCTCTCTTAAGTGTAATAAAAAAAAGCAGCCATCTTTTGATGGTGAAGTGTCATGTAAAACAAAGAGTCCAGATACAATGCTATGTAAGCCATGTCATTTATGCCTACCTCTTCCAAGGTCAAACTTACAAATATATCATAATTATTTATCTGAAAGCAACTAATATAAACTTGGGAGATAATTAATCCGGAAACATTATAAATTATTGAGTGAACCGGCTAACAAATCTTATTAAATTACTATACATCCTCTAGCAACGAAACTAGACTAATTTAGGACTTGCTTTTTTTTTTAAATATTAAAATTTAAAAAACATACATATAATAAAAATGCTATCTCATGTACAAAATGTAAGATAAATAAAACATGTTTACACTTATGTACAAGTAATACAAAGGTAAGTTGAAAAATATAAGGAAAAGTAACGAGACATGATTACTTCCTCAAAGTATATCATCCTAGAGCATCAGTCTAGGTGATAAACTCGACTTCTCATGTATAGTTGGAACCGGAAAAAAGGGTGTATGACCAAGAACAACTAGTTTGTGTGCAACTCCACTTTGATAAACAAAAATGTGGTCAAACCCTACAAGGAGATAGGTTATGTAAAAATGATGATATCGATATCCCAAGGTGGGACTCGTTTCTTATTGATAGAGTTGATAGTTGTTAAATTATTTTATTTTTTTTAATTCTCATCTCTCTTGCTTTTTAAGGTTTTTTGTTGATGCAATTGTCTTTGCATGGAGAATTGATATTTTTAAGTTTTACCGTAATAAAATTATATTATCCGCAAGGGTACGGGATCACTTATAGTATACGGGCTATCGAACTCAAGGATTGTTTCTAATTTAGAAAACAATTATAATTAATTATTTACAATGAAAAGGAAACAGTAGAAGAAAGCAAAGAAAACAATTTTGGATTGTGAACAACTTATAGAGAAGAATGATCTAAGGAAGTAGAGATTTCCATCATAATGATTTAAAGGTATTAATGCATTTTTAATGTTTATAAACATTGATAATCGATCAAACATACCGTGCTTTTCAACTTACATAGCTATATAATGCGGTTCATCGAGTATAGGAAAACCATGCGCATTTATAAACCCGAAAAAGACCAAGAAAACCTTCATGATTTAGTCCTTCATTTTAAAAGGTTCAAACACCGATGAATTCTACGATGATTAAGAATCCCCGAGGCTTTGATGGACTAGTATTCTCATTGTCAAGCTCTTTTCAAATCTTTCCAATAAAAAAAAATTATTTGGCTCTTCACTTTGTTTTATCTAAACTAATTAAAAACGCTACTTTGGATTAAATAATGTAATTAAAAGGTAAAATTAAGCCTTTTGAAAACAAGGATTATCAAACATCTCAATTCATAAGTATATTTGCAATCAATAGTATTAAAGTATTATAGGATTCATCTCAATCCTTATATGAAGAAAGGAGACTAGCCAGATGTGTTGAGATATAAATAAAAAAAATAATATATTCAAACATTGAACGAGTAGTACTCACAAAGTATTGGTTCTAGGGAGACCCTTACAGGGCAGCTCTAACAACTGACAATCTACTAGAAAAAGGGAGAGCAGAAGAATGAATGAGAGAGAACTCGAGAGGAGTGGATTGTGAGATGCTTCTAAACCTAATTCCAGCATGTGCTTATATAGGGAATCTTGGACGTCAAGGTTTTACATAAAAAATTCCAAGAATAAAATCGAAAAATTGAAGCTTGCACCGCAGACGAAAGATCTCATCGTTACGTTCACCCTTACTAGCTAGCACTTACGGCCGTAACAGGCCATAATAGAGAATGGAACCCTTCCTTCTAGGTTGGGTCTTAAATTGGGCTTCTTACGCTCTTGTGATGATCGTTATGGATACCTTACGGCCGTAATGCTTGTAACGCCCCGAATCCACATGACTCGAGGCGCTACTGGGCTAGGATCTCACAATGGATCTTGACCCTATCCTGACAACAAGTTCACTGGATCTTACAACAAGGCAAAGATAGATTAAAACCAAAACATCAAACTGCATATATAAATCAAAAGGTTTACATACACAATCCCCATAACCCTCGCATAACCCCGTGTACGAAGCCCTCAATAGATCACCTCCTCTGGATCACTTTGCAGTTCTCCTAACCTGCAAAGGATCTACAACACGGTATAAAACCGTTAGCTAACCATACACATATATAAGATAATACATAAGCACAAACACACTTCAAGAATCATAACATAGAATCATGTTGTCACACATTTACCCGGTTAATTATCTATATAACGTCCAACACTCAAATCGTATATATATGAATATGAATATATGTGACACGAGTAATATATAATCCTCGCCTCTGGGTCCAATAGCCAGCTGGAATGGTGCCTAGAACACCTCTCGGATCTGTTTTGGTTGTACTCAGCTGGAATCATGTTGTCACACATTTTACAAGTTTCGTCCCGAAACTTGTAAAATCCCAATACCTCTCGGACCTATATGCCAAGGTATAACTCTCTCTCGGAGGTATCACATTTCCAACAACAAATCACTATACTATCCAAGGCATAGAGGAAGAACATCTCTAGCCGTAACATCATCACATCACAAGGGCATAGAGGAAAACCATCTCTAGCCATATCATACTCATAAAAACAAGGCATGGAGGAAAAACATCTCCAACAACACTATGTCCACCAAAATAGCATGGAGGAATAACCATCTCCAGCTAAACCCTATTCGTATCTCAATAGCATGGAGGAAAGAGCCATCTCCAGCTATAATCAATCGCACTAGCACAGCAAGATCTAATAAGATCACAAATCACATCATAACTAGTACGAAAATAAACACATCATAGCATATAAGCACATAAGCATAACACTCACCAAGATAGTACTAAGATCTACTCATCGATCCTACTGGTACATCTATCTCGGCATAGAACTCTGGATAGTTCCTCTGAATACTATCCTCAGTCTCCCATGTAGCCTCATCAGGTCCTCGTCTCGACCACTGTATCCTCAGCATAGGAATGTCCTTCGAACGCAGGCGTCTCATACCTCGTTCTAGGACTGCAATCGGGTGCTCAACAAAAGTGTGGTCTGGCTCAACCACTAAATCATCATAAGTCTCGGATCTGGGATATACTCTCTCCGCTGAGACACGTGAAACACAGAGTGAACACCCTCTAATCTCGGAGGCAAGGTTAATCTGTATGTTGCACTCCCAACCCGATCCAGAATCTCAAACGGTCCGACATATCGGGGGCTCAACTTCCCCTTAATGCCAAAGCGTCTAACACCTCGTGTCGGAGACACTCTCAGCCACACATGGGCTCCCACTCTGAACTCTAGGGGTCTACGCCTCCTATCTGCATAAGACTTCTGACGGCTCTGTGCAGTCAGCATCCTCTCTCTAATCAGTGCTACACGAGCAACATCATCCTGAATCTGATCAGGTGTCAAACCACTAATATTGCTCTGCTCATCCCAGCATAACGGCGTGCGGCATCTCTGTCCATACAGTGCCTCATATGGGTCATCCCAATAGATGCATGCCAGTTGTTGTTGTATGAGAACTCAACTAGTGGGAGATGATCTGTCCACACTTGTCCCCAATCCAACACACAAGCTCGTAGCATATCCTCTAGTGTCTGAATGGTCCTCTCTGACTGACCATCTTTCTGAGGATGGAACGCAGTAGTGAAGTGCAAACTCATCCCAAGGGCAGTCTGAATCTGCTGCCAGAACCTCGAGGTAAATCGTTCATCTCTGTTTGAGACGATCGTCCTCGGTACACCATGGAGTCTCACTATATGCCTAGTGTACTCCTCAGCTAATCTGCTCACTGGCCATGTTTCCCCAATAGGGATAAAACTTTCCGTATCGTCAGTTTGTCCACTATAACGCATACGGCATCAAAACTCTTGCTCGGTCTCAACCCAGTCACAAAGTCCATGGTGACGTCCTCCCACTTCCTCTGTGGTACAGGCAGTGGATGGAGCTCACCTCCAGGTCTACTATGCTCGATCTTGACCTGCTTACAGATTGCACACTGTGCCACAAATCTGGCCACATCGGGCTTCAACCCTCCCCACAAATATAAACGTCTCAAATCCTGGTACATCTTACTCGTACCTGGGTGCACTGAATAAGGCGTACAGTGAGCCTCCTGTAATATCCTCTATCTCAACTCCGCATCAACGGGTACACAGACGCGACCGCGGCGTCTCAACACTCCATCTGCTCCTAGAAGGAACTGTGGTGCCTCATCTCCAGACATCCTCTCTCGGATCCTCCTCAATGTCGGGTAGGTCCCCTGCTTCTGTTGGATCTTACTTAACAGATCAGGAAGAACCTCTAAAGTACTCAACTGGGCATCCTCATCAAGAAACTGGATGTCCAGCTCTAACCAGACCAGGTCTCTCTGTAACTGATGCTGAACTGTCAGCCTCGCATTCGCCTGTTTCCAAGGCGTCTTCCTGCTCAGGGCGTCAACGACAACGTTTGCCTTCCCCGGATGATACAAAATCTCCAGATCAAAGTCCTTGATCAGCTCAAGCCACCTACACTGGCGGTTATTCAATTCCCGCTGCATGAAAATATACTTCAGACTCTTATGGTCTGTGAAGATCTGACATGTAGCACCATACAAGTATTGTCTCCAGATCTTCAGTGCATGAACTACCGCTGCCAACTCCAGATCATGAGTCGGGTAGTTCTCCTCATACGTCTTCAGCTGTCTAGACGCATATGCAATCACTCTGCCTTGCTGCATCAATACGTATCCCAAGCGCAGTTTGGATGCATCACTGTAAACCACAAAATCTGTTGTACCCTCTGGCTGTGCCAAAATAGGAGAGGAAGTCAGACGTCTCTTCAGCTCCTCAAAACTCTGCATACACTGCTCAGACCATACAAATTTGGTAGTCTTCCTCAGTAAACTTGTAAGTGGACGGGCAATCACCGAAAATCCCTCCACAATGCGTCGGTAATAACCGGCTAGGCCAAGGAAGCTACGTACTTCCTTGACGTTCATCGGTGTCGTCCCTGTTTCTATTGACTCTATCTTCACCGGATCCACCTTGATCCCCTTAGCTGAAACAACATGACCCAGGAATGCTACCCCTGGCATCCAGAACTCGCACTTAGAGAACTTAGCATATAGTTCTCTATCTCGTAAAACCTGCAACACAGTCCTCAGCTGCCCTGCATGCTCCTCTCTGCTACGAGAGTACACTAGAATATCATCTATGAAGACTACCACAAACTGATCCAGGAAGTCGATGAATATGTTTTTCATCAACTCCATGAAGACTGTTGGGGCATTCGTAACCCCAAATGGCATCACTACAAACTCGTAGTGTCCATATCTGGTCCGGAAGGCTGTCTTGTGCACATCCTGCTCTCTCACCCTCAACTGGTGATACCCTAAACGCAGGTCAATCCTGGAGAATAATGTCACTCCCTGAAGCTGATCTAACAAGTCATCAATACGAGGCAATGGATACTTGTTCTTGATGGTCACCTTGTTCAGCTCTTTGTAATCAATACACAGTCTCAACGATCCGTCCTTCTTCCGTACGAAGAGGACAGGTGCTCCCCATGGAGATACGCTAGGGCGGATGAAACCCTTCTCAGCCAACTCCTGGAGTTGCTTCTTTAATTCCAGCATCTCGACAAGCGTCATACGGTATGGGGCCTTCGAGATCGGTCTCGTACCAAGCTCTAAGTCAATACCAAAGTCCACACTCCTCTGAGGCAGAAAACTAGATGGCTCAACAAATATATTTGTAAACTCACATAACACTGGGATATCCTCTAACGTTGGACTCTCCCCCTCCTTCATGGCATAACACCAGAAGGCCTCGCAACCCTGTGCAATCAATCTCGCTGCCCGTATCGCACTGATAACCATACCTGACTTTCCAAGGTCCCAACCTCGGAAAACCTCTATCTGGCCTAACTCGGTAGAGAGGGTCACAGTCCTCCTACCAACATCTAATATTGCCTGATGTCTATCCATCCAATCCATACCTAAAATGACTTCTTCATGCACTAATGGCATAACAAAGAATTCAACGAGTAACACACGAGTCCCTACAAAAATGGGACAATCACGAATCTCGCGGGTACCTCTGACCCTACTACCATCGGGTAACCCTAGACTAAAGGGTATCCCCTCAGTCGTATCTAGATTCAGACGCTCAACACATGTATCAGATATAAATGAATGCGTAGCACCAGTATCAAACAAAACTCTAACAGGTAAACCATGAATCAGAATGGTACCTGTAGCGGTCGGTGCAGTTGGCTCCTCTGCACTCCTCAGCTCAAAAACTCTACCTTGAGCTCCTCTGGTGTCCGTGGTACTCCCACCACGACCTCTGCCTCTACTCGGCCCAGGAGCAAATCCCTGAGTCGTAGGACGATCTGGGACCCTCTGTTGTCCCTGTGTCTGCTGCTGCTGAGGTGGTCTCTGCCCACCTCCCGCTACACTAGTAGGAGAAGAACCCTTCTGTGATGAAGCTCCACCCTGTCTACAGAAGGTAGCTTTGTGACCGGGTCTGCCACAAGTGAAACAAGTCACCTGCGGCCTCGTACACTCTTATCGCATATGTCCATACTCACTACAGTTGAAGCACTGTATTCCCTTATCTGCAACCGGTGCAGATGAGGGGTAACTCTGACGTCTCTGGCCTCGCCCAACACTAACAGTTCCACCAGTACCACTGGTATGCCCAGTACGCTGTCTCTTCTCAGACCTTCCGGTCTGAGAAGCTCTCCTCTGCCCAGCCCGCTCTCGCTCATAGTCAGAGGCTCTGTCCTGATAGTCCATCAAGGACTCACAGTGAAATCCCGCCATATAGGTCTGGGTAGTATCCCTCAGTTGTCGGGAGAAAAGATACACATGTTGATATGCAGAAGGTGTAGCTGGACCCAGCAAAGCCAGCTCCTCCTGGAATCTCCGGATAGCCTTTGAGACTGGTACATCCTCGAAGCCAGCCTCAACAAAATCTCGCAGTTTCTCCCTCCTCAATGAGGCAGGGCAGAAACGCTCTCTAATCATGGTCCTCATCTGATCATAACTGGTAACCTAACCCCGTACAGATCTCCACCAGTGTTGTGCCAAATCTCTGAATAGAGTCTGCACCAACTCTATTTGTTTGTTTGTTGGACATCTAATAGACTCCAGAGCTGAGTCTACATGTCCAATCCATAGCTCAACCTCCAACCCCACCTTCCCAAAGAAAGGGGGTACACCCATCTGGTGAAATGCCTTCAACCAAGTATCTGGTTGTGGCCCTCGATGCTCCTCTAGAACCCGAGCAGTCTCAGCAGCATGTGCCTGTACAGCTGGCACCTGAGTAACTCCATGGAATCTCCCAGATGATCCTCCTGTGCTGGCAGATCAGGGGCACGTCTACCTGCTCTGGCAACTTCCTCAACTCGTCTGATATACTCGCGGAATGTTGGTCCCTCCATGGAGACACGATCTGAGTCATCTGACTGGACTCTTTGTGATCCCTGGCTCCCGGCTGCACCGTTCCCAGTCTCAGGAATGGCACTCTCAGCAACATCCTCGTGAATCTCTTCCGCTACATGTGAATCACCAGCGGGAATCCGACCCCGTCCTCTACCTAGAGGGGGTCTACCCTAACTCGTCCAACTGCAGGTAAGGGTCTAGTCCGAACCATCTACAAAGGATATAAACCTAACTTAGAAGGCTATATATATGCCATATGTGTATATATATATATATATATATATATATATAAAGTCAATCACAACATAATATCTATATATATCTATACTGTCGAGGTCTTCAGAGGGGCGATGGCTTCTCGTACACGCTATCCCAAAACATTTGTACTCATTTCAAAACCAAAACCTTTTGAAAAGTCAGACCCCTTTCGGGTTTTGTTTATTTATCTATTCGACCTTTATTGCAGATTGCAAGTGTCATTGTTGTCAACCTAAGATCTTATACCAACTTTGTAACACCCCGAATCCACAGGACTCGAGGCGCTACTAGGCTAGGATCCTGACCCTAGCCTGACAACAAGTTCATTGGATCTTACAACAAGGCACAAATAGATTAAAACCAAAACATCAGACTGTATATATAAATCAAAAGGTTTACATAAGAACCGCTTAGTACAACCAAAACATATAACTGTACATACAAAATCCCTATAACCCTCGCATAACTCCGTGTACGAAGCCCTCAACGGATCACCTCCTCTGGATCACTTTGCAATTCTCCTAACCTGCAAAGGATCCACAACACGGTATAAAACCGTTAGCTAACCATACACATATATAAGATAATACATAAGCACAAACACACTTCAAGAATCATAACATAGAATCATGTTGTCACACATTTACCCGGTTAATTATCTGTATGACCTCCAACACTCAAATCGTATATATACGAATATGAATATATGTGACACGAGGAATATATAATCCTCGCCTCTGGGTCCAATAGCCTGTTGGAATGGTTCCTGGAACACCTGCCCGTGTACCCTATGGGAATGGAGAGTGCCCAAACCGTTTACCAGATTTGGCCTGCCTACAGAGAACCTCCCAGACTCCCAGCGGGATGAAAGGGCAAGTTATCACGGCCCTACAATGGGCAATCAATATACCATAGGTCGGTAATAATCAACAACGCATGCTATCAAGCATATACCACACACCACTCAACATACATCCAATATAAGGATGGTAGATAAGTAAGTCCTATGGACTTACCTCAATCTCGAAGTAGTCTAAAACACGATCAACTCCAAACTAGAGGACAACACTGCCTAAAACAAGGCATAACGAGATATCAAATCTCCTATCAAACAAAGGGGTCACACCTAGACCCAAGGGATCCATAAGGATTATATCCAACTTATAACCTCGATAATCAACTAAACCTCAAAGCCATAACCGGCATATATCGATATCATACTCATCATCAATCTATCCTCATACACATACCTAGCGTGCTACTAACCCGCTCATACTAGGAAAGGAAAGGATCAATACTACTCTAAGTAGATCATGTACAAGACGCACCTGCGGAACATAAAGACGCAAGGGCAGAAAGACAGCAGGCGCTGGCGCGGCGCTGCGACCGTGGCCGCAGGGGCGGCGGCTTCCGGGCGCGGGTGCGGTGACAAGGTCCCGCAGGGAGCGGCGACGCTGAGGCGCAGGGGCGGCGACGCTGCAGAACGTAACCTCCCGACTTCTCTTCCACTCTTCATGTGATCAAATCACATCTTCTTCATTCCATAGCCAAACACATACATATACATACACATTCTAACATCAATACACACCTAGAACATCTAATCCTAAGCTAAGGAAGATGGAATGGAATCAAAGAAGAACAAAGGAGAAGCAAGAAGCTTACCACTGCTGTGGCCTATCCAAGGAAAGATCACAAACACCAACAGTTGGCTCCCAAGCTCAGCAATACACACATCATCAACATCAAACCACCAAAGCCACACAAAACTCTTCCAAACCAAGGAGAAACAAGGACAAGATCAAGGAGAAGGAGAAGGGAAGAAGAAGGACGTGAGGGTAGCTGGAATGGGAATGAAACCCTTGATCACGAGTCCAAGAAGACTTAAGGAGTAAGAGAAGAAAGGGTAAAGCATAGTCCAACCAGTCAACAAAGCCGGCTGCAGCCGCAAGAAACCGCAGGGGCGGTTCCCTGAGCCGCATGGGCGGATCACTGGATGAGCCGCAGGGGCGTCACCACGGACCCGCGGGGGCGGCTACATCCTAGCTCGGCTCCTAAAGACTAAGGCTCTTACAATGCTGACCGTAACTTGGCTATAACAGTGATCGTAAGCCGCATTGTCTTGTAGTTTTCGATGCTCTTCTTCAAAGTAGTTGAGGTAGACTTTGTGTTCTACTTCCTCGGTCATTTTGATTGTTTTTAGGCTCTGACTTTAGGGAGGATGTGATTTTGGTGTAATTAGCACCGAAAATGACTGAAACATAGAAAAATCACTATAGATAAGGAAATATAGAAAGTGTGAGTTTTTCATATAAAAAGGCATATGTGATGAAAAATGGGATATGAAATGCAAGAAAACATAAAGGAAAAATTGATACTTTTAACACCTAAGTGCTTGGAACAAAAAGTACATCTCCTTTGCAGGGAGAAGAGAGCTCATTTGCTCGGTCCTCCAAAGTATTGAAAGCTTTTGGCTATCTATTATCCCCGTCCGTAGCCTTGTGATGGACAGAGTGACTAGGCTTTGTAGAAATTTCTTTTGGAAGAGACCTATAGTGGCCTGGACTAAGATGTGTCACAATAAGAAAGAGGGTGATCTTGGGCTTGTCCGGCTTAAGCATTGGAATGTGGAGTTTATAGCCAAGCACTTCTCGCATAATGCGGCGTTTATAGCCAAGCACTTCTCGCACATATATGAAGGAAGGAATACCCTATGGGTGAATTTGGTCAAACAACTCTACTTGGAGATTGAGAACCCTAGAACTTGGAAGCCTAATAATAATTTGTCTCCCTTACTCAAATCCATCTTCAATAGTAGGGAGCATCTTATGGAGAAAGCGGATGAGAACATTTCTTTGCAAGACGTGATTGACAACCCCTGCAAGGGGAACAAACTTAAGGTTTCCAAGGCATACAATTGGCTCAAGGACCATGACAATGTGGTAAGTTGGCACCGGGTTGTGTGGGATAACCGAAACACTCCTAGACACAACTTCATCCTTAGGATGGCTACACTTGGTAGACTATCCACCCATGACCGAATGGCCTTCTTGAATGTTTAAACTAAGTGTCAACTTTGTAACAATGCCGATGAGTCCCACCTCCACCTCTTCTTCCAATGCACCTACAGCCGAACTATCTGGAATGATGTGAGATCCTGGTTTAACATTGCTAATGGGCTTGACTCCATCCACGATTGCTTGCATTGGTTGGAAAGACTGCCGTTGGTAAAGGGAGAAGAAAGAGTGCCAAGATCTTCGCCTTCTCCGCCACTATCTACTTCCTTTGGATTGCTAGGAATGGGATGGTCTTTGATGGCAAGAGAGTTCCGGCTAGCACTATCACTAACCTCATCATCAACCATGTTTTCAAGCTCCTCAACAATGCTTACCCTAACCGGGTTTGTGACCAATTGTAACGCTCTGTTTTCTTACTTGTTTGTCATTTATTTTGCCTTGCATGACACTGTTCACGTATGTAATGTAATGCCGCGCGTGATTGCTTACCGAGATCACATCTCGGGCCGTTTCCATATGTTAGCTATCGAGATCTTGCCTTGGGTAGGGATGTTGCTTGGTTATTTCCCCGGCTGGACATGAGTTCTTTGAATGTTCTTTGTAGCTTTGTTGCCGGACTCATGGGCTACACACGCACATGAGGAAGGCTTTTTACTTCAATCGAATTAACATTTATCTCACGAGCGAGATCTTGTAGCATATATGCTATGTGTAAGAAACAATGAGTGTCTCAACTAAGAGGAGAACAAACAAATCAAACCATGTCATCATAGTATCAATCACAGTAAGTTGGTAGAGTAAAGAATCATAGCCATTCAAACCGCCCAAAAAAGTAATGTGTATACTCACAATCCCATTACGTGTTTTGGGATATATCAATAACCTCTCAAAAAGCTTGTCAAGGTGTTCTCAAACTCCACCTCCTGTCAAATGAGGCTCAAATGCAAGATAAATATCACGAGGTCTTTTATAAAGGTGCAATAGGGATATAGGACATCAAAAAGTGTTGTTGGTAGGCCTAAAGAGTAGGTAAAAAGGAAATTATATCCGGGGCACCGAATTTTTGAACTCGAAACTCCTTCAAGGCATCGTCACTTCACACTATCCTTCATAAATGGTACGTTTTCATGGACAAGAACAATTTACTTTGTAGCTCCAGTCATTCTTGGATTAGGACACAATCTTCTCGAGAATATGCTTTTGATTTCTCTGTTGGAGACTTCGACTTATTCACTAGTTTGAGAATGAGAAGGTGTAGGAATCTTGTGATATACTCCATACTTCTTCAATAATGTCTCATATTGCTTCTCGATAAAATAGGATCCTCCATCGTTGATCAAGAGACAAGGGACTCCAAATATGGTGAAGATATTTTCTCTGATGAACTTGGAGAGAGCACATGCATCATTAGTGGGGGTTGCAACTACTTCCATCCATTTTATTACGTAATCCACATCGACGAGGATGTAGTTGTAGATTCTAGAAGGAGGAAATGGTCCCATGAAATTGATTCACAACAATCGAACAACTAGATCTCTTGAATGTTGTTCAAAGGCATCTCATTCCTCTTTGAAATGTTGTCGTTTTGTTGGCATGTGTCGCGTGAGGCGACAAATAGCCGTTCATCTTTGGACATTGTTGGACGGTAGCATCCGCATTGGAGGATCTTCACAATCGTCTTTCATGTACTAGCATGGCCACTAGCAGGATGGAAATGTAAATGTGTGACGACGCTTTTTATTTCTTCATGTAGGACGCATCTACTGTAAATTCCAACAGCTCATCTATTGTAAAGAAAAGGTTTGTCCCATTAGTAGTTGTTGACGAGTTTGTAGAACCTTTTTTATTGATGATAATCACAATTTGGAGGAAGCTCGTTGCATGCTAGGAAGTTTACGATATCTTTGTACCATGGCATGATCGGTGCTTCGGTAGAGACATGGAACATAGTCTCTATCTTGAAGAATTATCATCAATGAATTCATCTTTGATCGGATCTTAAGTAGGCTCAGAGTGAGATGAAATTGGGAGAATGAAAAGGTGATCAACAACCAGATAGTCGGTGCCTTTCTTGTCTCAAACTTCGAGATCATACTCTTGGAGTAGCAATATCCATCGAACGAGCCTCGATTTTGCATCTTTCTTTGCAATGAAGAACCTAATAGCAGAAAGGTCAGCGTAAACAATAACTTTTGAATCAACTAAATAGAACCTGAATTTGTCAAAGGCAAAAATGACGACAAGAAGTTATTTATCCGTTGTTGCGTAATTCATTTGTGTAGGATCTAGTGTTTTGTTGGCGTAGTAGATGGCATGAAGCTTCTTGTCTTTTCATTTTCCTAGAACAACACCAACTACATAATCATTGGCATCACACATGATTTCGAAAGGGAGATCCCAATCGGCCACTTGCATGATGAGGGTGGTGACTAGTGTGTTCTTCAGTTTCTTGTAGGCTTCTTGTAATTCTAGTGTAAACTCAAAATCAACATATTTGAGGAGAAGTTTAGTTAAGGGTTTAATTATCTATGAAAAGTCTTAAATGAAAGGTTTGTGAAACCCTGCATGACCGAGAAAACTCCTTACTCCTTTGACAAAAGAAGGGGGAGGAAGTTTTTCGATAAGTTCAACCTTTTCTTTATAAACTTCGGTTCTCCGCTGGGATACTAATTGTCCTAGAACAATTCCTTCATCAACCATGAAATGACATTTTTCCCAGTTTAAAACTACATTGGACTCAATGCATCGATCAAGCACTCGAGTGAGGTTTTCTAGGCATTCGTCGAACGACCCTCCATAGACGGAGAAGTCGTCCATAAAGACCTTCATGATTTCCTCAATCAAGGCATAGAAGATTGTAATCATGCATCTCTAGAAATTATTTGAGACGTTGCATCCTACAGTAGACAAACGTTCCATATGGGCATGTGAAGATGGTCTTATCTTGATCGTTTGGATGTATAGGAATCTGAATGAAACCACTATACCCGTCAAGCCAACATAAATGAGAATGTTAATCTGTCAATGAACCTTGGCTTTTGAAGAGGCTCGAAGGTTATTGTCGAATCTTCTTTGGATTGCGTGAGTGAGCACAAGGCAGGTGCTAAGATTTTGTCTCCTTCAAGGTCATGTACATTGTGAGATAAACATACCTGCAAGGGATCATCAGTGATCATGGTGTGCATACATTGTTCCAAAGCAAGGTCTACTTCATCAGTAAAGTTTATGTCGTCGTAAACGCATGGTTGCTTGCAACCATTCAAAGGTTGTATTCTATTGTTCTGTCTTCAAAACAGAAGAGCGATATTCCGTTGCGAACGTCTATAAGTGCAGCTACAATAGCAAGAAAAGGTCTACCAAGGATAACAAGTATAGAGAAATGTTGACATCTATAACAACAAAGTCTATCAAAACGTCAAAACCGTTCAGTTGTACTTGTACATCAGTCATCATACCAACATGTTTACCTGTAATTATATTAGCCACTACAAGAGTTAACTTAATAAGTTGAATGTCTTGAAGGTTCAATTTATTGCAAATATCTAGTAGAATAATACTTATACTAGCTCCAATGTCACAAAGACAATCTTGAGGATGTCCTTAAATGCTCATGAGAACGTCAAAACTTCCAAGATTGTTGCACTTCTCACGCATTTGATCCATGAGTAGTGCACTACAATCTTTAGTGAGAGGTATTGCTTCCTTGATTTTGACAAGTCCCTTGTTAGACAAAACAACCTTCATGAACTTGGCATAAGTGGACATTTGTGTGACTGCATCGGAAACAGGAACTTTCACATATAATTATTCATTAATTCAAGAAATTTCTCAAACCGTGCATCAAGGATTGCTTTGTTCCTATTCTAAGTAAATGAAAGTGGTGGTTTGTATGGAGGAGGAGGAATATTGGGTGGATCCTTCTCTTTAGGGCTGAGCATCGGTTAATAACCGAACCGAACCGACCGAACCGATAACCGAAACCGTCCAAAACATGAACTGTTAACCGAACCGACTAACTCGGTTTCGGTTCGGTTTGGGAACCGAAATTTCAGTTCGGTTTCAGTTATTAACCGACTAGAAACCGATTTTGTATAAAAGCCAAAAAAACCGAAAACCGAAACCGATTTTTTAAACCCAAAACCAATTTTGAACCCAAAACCGAAAACCTATTGTTTGAACCGAAAATTTTGAACCGAAAAAGCGTTTTTTGGGCCGATCTTCAATCAAAATTTCAACAATAGGCTCAAAATCAAAAACAGAGAAACTGAATCAGAAAAAATTCAGAACAAACTGAAGTAAAAAATTGAACATGAGTCGAACCGTGAGTCTGTGAAGTGTGAATGGTCAACATACAACAATAAGTCAAACTGTCAAACCGGAGACCGTGGAACTGAGGAAGGGGTCGTGGACTCGCCGGCTCCTCGCAGTTACAGCTGAAACAGTGAAACGAAGAGGGAAGGAACCATGCATGAGTCTGTGAAGGGTCAACGACTCAACAATGAGTCGAACTGTCGCGACTCGAGAGGCCAGAGGGGAAAATGGAAGATTGGAAGAAGGGAGTCAAGACTCTAGAAAAGAAAACGAACCTGGCGGCCGGAGTGGTCCGAGTGGAAGTTGCCCTTGTCCGTTGACGGAGTGGAGCGAGACTGGTTGGAGGTGTCACCCAAGACCGAGAGTCAGAGAAACCGAAGAACTGGAGAAGAATGACGAGTTGACGCCTGACGGCTTGACCTAATCGGGCCGCTTACCCCTAAAGGAGTAAAGGCTAAAGGCACTAATTTTTATTTTTTTAATATCGGTTCAAACCGAAAATGGAATTTATCTAGACCGATAGCCGAACCGTTATTTCGGTTCACGGTTCGGTTCAACTCGGTTATGGCGGTTTCGGTTCGGTTCTAACAAACCGACCGACTTATGATCAGCTCTACTTCTCTTCCAACTTCTCCTCGGGCCCTTGAGCATTTGGAGATTGATCAAGAACAGTTGTGGATGGCTCTATTGTTACTGCCTTTTGTTGCTTGATGGTTTCCTTTGTTTGAAAAGCTTGTATGGTTCCATTAAGCCTTTCTACCGTGGCTTCCACTGCTTTTAATCTTTCCTGCTTGGCATGGAGAATTTCAGCAAGTTCTTTTGCGCTTGTTTTTAGAGGAGACAAACTTTTGGACATACCTTTACATTCTTTATCTCTAAGATTTTCTTTTTATTTGGGAATGTCTCCTCGAAACGATTTGTCTCTTCTAGGTATCTCCACCCTTTATCGATGGGTAGAAAAAAAAATCGATGACGATTCGCAACGTCCACCATCTTGCGAGTTTTGTTTTTGACAACACCGTAAAAGGTTTCCAGCAAATAATGTTTTTGACATCCGTGGTGTGGACAAATGTTCAGTAGGTCTATGAATCTTCTCCAAGCATTATATAGACTTTCTCCATCTGGCATTTCAAAGTTTGAAATTTCTTATCTTCACTACCTCGTCATGTCAGGTGGAAAGAAAGTACAAAGAAATTTTGCCATAAATTTTCTTAAGAAGAATACTAACCTAATGGTTCTTTGAAAAAAACATTCTTTATCTTTTTCATCTAGGGAGAAAACGAATGATCACATCCTTATACGTCACCGGATACATTATGAAATTACATCATGTTCATAATGTTTCCGAATCACATCAACTAAGAGTTCGGACCAAGAAAAGCATACCTTAGATGTGCTGGGAGCGGTTTCATCTCGACTTTAGGAGGCTCAGAAGATGAAGATGAAGATGCAGGAACTTCGGGTGAATCACTAGAGGATTTTATTACATTTAAGGGTGTCTCCTCAAATCTCGGTCGAGATTCGGGATCTCGGGCCAAGATCGAGTCTTTTGTTTTGGAATCTCGGTCGAGATTTGGGATCTCAGGCCGAGATGGAGTTTTTTGTTTTGGAGTCTCGATCGACTCCAATACATCTTGGGCCGAGATCGGGTCTTCTTTTTGGAATCTCGGTCGAGATTTGGGACATCTCGGGCCGAGATTGGACCGAGATTCCTCCCGTAATGCACTTTTGACATTAGTTTTTCAAACTTTGCTTCTTCATCGACGGGAAGTAGACTCAAGGCTTGGATTTCTTCAAAGTATTCGCCCTTTGGCTCTCCACTCATGATGCTCATAGTCAATACTTTCTTAAGAGGATCTGAAGATAGGATCGAATTCACTGTTTCCCAATATTCTTCCTCATCATCAAGGACGTTGTATATGTCATCCTCTAATGCTTGCCCCTTGATCAATGCAGGGAGCTTAAACTGTACATTCTGCTCATCTATGTTGAAGGTAAGAGTTGCCTTCTTGCAATCAACTAAACATCCTTAGGTAGCAAGGAATGATCTCCCAAGAATGATAGGAACGAGACAATCCGCAAGAATATCCAATACCACAAAAACAATGGGAATGAAGAACTTCTCTAGCTGAATAGGAACGTCTTCAATAGCACCTACTAGACGTGTGGTAGACATGTCTGCCATACAAAGAGTCAATCTTACAGGTTTCGGTTCTCCAAGTCCAACCTTTTTGCATAATGCGAGCGGGATAATGATCACACTATCTCCAAGATCGCATAGTGCTTTATATGTCCCTTCTCCAACCTTGATTGGTACACAAAAAGATCCGGGATCACTCAACTTTGGTGGCATCTTTCCATTATTCGCATGGATGAGCTCAGTAGATCTCCGGGTCATTCTGACATCGCCATACTCCTCTAATTTCCTCTTGTTGGAGAGGATTTCCTTCAAGAACTTTCCATAGGCCGGCATCCCTAGAATAGCATAAAAAAAAGCATGTTGATTTGTAACTTATTCAATAGGTCAAGGAACTTACCAAAGTGCTTGCCGATTGAGCTCTTGCTTGGGATTTAGGGAATGGAAGTGGTGGCTTGTTTGGAGGAGGTGAAATGTAGACCGGCTCTTTTTCTTTTCTCTTTCTAGTCTCCTTAGGCTCATCTTCCATGACTTGCTTTCCCTTATCCACTTCATTTGGTTGTTGATCATTTGTTTCTAATCCACTCCTAGTAGTAATTGTCATTACTTGTCCTTTAGGATTATTTTCAGTCTTTACAGGAAGTCTTCCTGGATCTCCATGTGCTTCTTTGGCCTTCTTGAACACTTGACTTTCCAAAACCTTTTGAGCTTTGGTTACACTAGTGAAAGAACTCTCTAGATTGCTCATCCTTGTTATCAATTGCTCAAACATCATCTCAACTCGATCCTTTGGTTATTGGGATGATTTTGCTGCCTTGGACAGTTGACCTACATTACTAGAAGAAGCCTAAGGGTTTAATGCACCATTAGTGTTAGAGTAAGAGAATCTTGGATGGTTATGGTTAGGCTTGAAATTATTTCTCTAGAAATTCTATCTAAAATTATTATTATTATAAACTGTTTGATTTTGATAACCTCCTTGAAAGTTACCTTTACCCATGTCATTTGCATCCTCTTCCTTCGATGTCACTTGCAATGCAGCTTGTGACTCTTTAATGTAGAATCATAAAATTCCCTCAAAGACTTGAGTTCATTGTTAATTGAGTCAAACCTTGCATCATTCAAGGTGCTTTCACTCACCTCATACATTCCAGGTCTAGCTTTCTTTTCTTCAACCTTTCTGTGGGAGTACATCTCAATCACTAAAGCTTGTTTCTCTACAAAGTCTCAAGCTTCATCTACATTCTTTTCCGTGAAAGTACCTCCAGAAAGTGATTGCAACTTGAATTGAGTGTCTTTATCTAGACCCTTGAAGTTGATGTTTCTCTGAAAGTTACCTTTACCTATCTCAATCACTAAAGCTTGTTTCTTTGGAAGTTACATTTACCTATGTCATTTGCATCCTCTTCCTTTATCTTTTTCATCTACAAAGTCTCAAGCTTCATCTACATTCAGTATTTATCTCTTCCCATGTATTAATCTGCCCGTTTGGTATAGATTGATACCAAGCTGAAGCCTTATCCCTGAGAGAAAAAGTCATCTTATGATTATTACCTTCAATTCTTGGCGGCCTCACTGTATTCATCAAAATCTCATAATTCATTAAGTGTTGATGTGGAGACTCTGTATCCATCCCTCCAAACTGATTCTGACGAATCATCTGGAGTACTTGTGGGCGTAGCTCATGCTTGTGGGCAGGATGCATTCTCTGACCAAGTGTTTGTGGAGGTTTGACATAGGGCTCATATCGGACAAGTCTGATAGGAGGAGGTGGAGGTATGGCTCGAGGTAGCTCTTCTTGCTGCACTTGTTGCACAAGAGCTTGCCTCTCATTTTGGAGTTGTAACATCAGTCTCATATTAGCCATGATCTGATCCATCTCTCTCTTATTTGCTTCCTCTCATTCTCCAGCAGTCCGCCTTTCAATTTCTAGTTGCTCTAAGGCTTCATCCAACTCTGCTTGAACATTTCTAACATGAGCCATCTTCAAAGATTTTTGGGCTATGAGTCTCTGTCGCAGTGTTTTCTCAGGTTCGAGATCGTAAGGAACTAGTTCTTTCAACCCCGAAGACTTTACATACACCTCAAAAGGAACCTAAAGTCCTGAAAATTCCAAAGACACACATGGAAACAAGATCAATAGTAAAAGAAAGACATACTTACACTATAAGAAATCAAAAGATGCAAGTCAAATAAACTAGTCCCCGGCAACGGCGTCAAAAACTTGTTCACTAATTTATGACCCTAAAAATCCTTATCAATAATGATAAAAACCAATAAGCTCACAACAACGATATGCTTTAAATTTATACTCGTAATAATCACTCAACAAGTAGCGAACCCACAGTGTATGGATCGCACGAAGTAGAGTAAGTACTCCAAGGTCGAACACAAAGACTAGGTGTTTAATTTGCAATAATGATCAGTTATAGTGTTAATCCAGACTAAGAAGTAGGTTGGAAAAGAAGGGAAGAAGAACAAATGTTTTTGAAGGGTTTTGAGTAGTTCGCAATTGAATATCAATTCAATTGAAAACGTTTTTAAAACAAAGCAGCAAAGACAAACAATTTATGGGAGAAAATGGATTCCAAGGATTCAAGATCATTGTTTATGACATATGGACTCAGGATAACTCACAAGGGATATATTGTTGAAAAGCAACAAGGATGAACGTTTCTACGGTGATGATCTATTACCGGGTAAGTCGCAAGATCATCTAGTTCCAATCATAACTACCCATTACCGTGTAAGTCTCATGGTAATGAGAGTGGAAATTTAGTACAAACCGGATTATCTAACTAAGGATTAAGCAACCCCTTACCCGGTAAGTCTCGGAAATTACCTAACGCATAAAGCAATCAGGCACATTCAATCCAATAGAGGTTTTGACCTCTATTACCTATGGTCAATCTACTTATGTATCCAAGAGGAATATCGTCGGGTAGGTTTCAACTCCAACTCAGGTTACTAGTTTAGAAGGTTCTAACCTAGATTAATTCTCAATCAACCATTAGGATTTCAAGCAATTCTAACCAATTCTAAAGCACAATCTATTCCATCATAGTCTAAGCCATAAACAAATCTTTATTCACCTTGGAACCACAATGGTTCTAGCGAATAATCATCATAATAAAATCACAAATTAATTCAAAGAAAGAATGCATAAAAGAGAAATAACAAAAGAGGGAATGGAAAGTACTCAACTTTATTAATCCGAAAACCAGCAAAACAATGTATCCCAGTATCGCAAAGCGTATCTGAACTCAAAACAATAGCAAAGGCTTAAGCTTTCCTTTAAAATAACAAATATCTAACAATGGTGGATATAGGAAATGAGGGAGGCAAGGTAGAAGAAAATTTCTCTCTCTAGGTCTAAATTCTAAGACTAAATGGAACAAAAACGGATTGAAACGGAACTCTTAGAAAATTATTGGAGCTTTCCTTTTATACCCAACAACCTGCCAAAAGACACGGGTTGGGCGAAAAGGCCCAAAATAAATAAAATCGACGCTTAGGGAAGAATGTCGGGTGGATCTCGGCCGAGATACCATAAGGGTCGGGGCCGAGATATTGGTTTCGATCTTCGGTTCTTCAGCGTCTTGGGATCTCGGTCAACACACGTGGATCTCGGCCAAGATACCGACCGAGATGGTCAACAAAAACTTAGATCACGGGCCGAGATGGCTCTAAGAGGTAGAGATCTCGCCCTGGCATGAAGATCTCGGTCGAGATGAGTGACCAAGGTGCTCCAATTTCGTCTCTTGTGTTTCTAGCTCGACTCTTTCGCCTTTCCTTCACTCGTATGATCGCTCCTATGCATCCACTCCGAGGCTTGATCCTCAAATGCATCGTTTTAGCTCCGAAATGCACCAAATCACCTACAATGACACAAAAAGCGTGTGTAGACATCTATTATTGCAAAGTAGAACTAAACAAGCATAAATGACACAAACTAAGGCCAAAACATGCATGCGAAAAGTGAAAATCTACCTAAATGTATATCTAAACAAGGTCGATAAATCATGTTATCATGCTTCCTCATCACTTGAGTCACTAAACCCAATATGCTGGTCATACCATCCATGATATTCAATTGGCTCATGGTAGACGTCTCTTCTTCACTCCCATAAGGAAGCTAAGCTAGTAGTTATTTGATGAAAAATCTACAAGCAACAAAAATACACAAAAGTGAATCAAAAGAAACAAAGCACTTGCTCTTCTAGATAACTTCACACAAATGAGATATGGCTTCAATAGTCTCCGACAACGGCGCCAAAAACTTGACGAGGGCATAAATTTGTCCCTTTAAATCCTAGCAATAACACTCAATAAATTCGCCACATAACCCCACGTATAAGGTCATGTCAATGCAAATATATGACTAGATGTCAAGGTCATACTTCTCAAAGGACTATGTTATCCCTATCTCATTCTAAGAAGCATTCTAAAATATAACAAGTGTTGTAAAATGAAAAGAAAAGGGTGTGATCAAATGATCATCCAAATCACTTCAAGAGTGGTATGAAACTTAGGTCAATTGAGTTGAACTTGGTAACTACAATCGAGTTACTTGTCAACCACAACCGAGCCAAATTTTTGTAGCTTTACAACTCGCTAATGCAATGCCAAACATGTTATTATGCCATAGAGTGAGAACTATATTTGCTCAATTGCTCAAGTAAATTTTGACTAAACGGTAGTATGCATATTTAGGCAAGTGAAAATCTAATCATAAGTCATTCAAACATCAAGTGTCACATGATGTTTGCTATTCACAAGATATGAGACAACTACAGTCACTACTAGGGTTCAATTTGAGATAAACATGCATCACATGATATTTACTATTTGCACGCATAAAACGAATTTATCTAGCATGGACTAACACTTTGCAAGCAAGCAAATCAATCAAACCTCACATGATGTTTGCTATTGGCTTGATTGAAGTACAAACTCTAGCAAATATAGGCATCTAAACAATCATTACTAGATCATGGAATTACTTATGAGTCTCATTCATACTAGCCGGCCAATTATCAACACATATGATCATGTTTAAGAACTAAACAAAGTGCATAAAGGAACAATCTAAGCATAGTTTATCCGACTTTCATATTAGCTTAAACATGAATTCTAGTGTTCTAATCGGTTTTTTCTCTCCTATATGCTTACTAAAATGCTTTGTACTCACATAAGTTTGGTACCATGGAAGTATTCATTTGCAAGCTCTCTACACAAAAGAGGAGATAACAGGAGGAAGCTTCAGAGACCATAATTTCTTACCAAAAACACCCTCCATATTACTACCCGAAGTTCCAATCATATCATGATCAATCTCAGAGGTCCATAACAAGGTGGTATACAAAACAAACGGTGAAAATGTTATTATTGGTGTGGAACTAGTAGAAGGAATCTTTACATTCACAACCAATGAGGTGGATGTTCTGAACAATTTTGGCATCACAAGGGGCAAGCACCTCATGAGCTAATTACTCAATCGATCTATAACTATTTCAGTCAATAAAATCACACACCTAGAGGTTCGAAGCCAAAGAGACACAATGGATTGAATTTTGGATTTATGAAAAAATTGTTTTTGTAAAAAATTATATAGATCAATAAAGGGGGCGTGATATCTGACTATTCTTCTAAACTTGAATATCACAACCATTTCACACATTCTAACACAAGCTTGATAAGAGACCCTGACCTTATGATAAGAGACCTTATGATAAGAGATACATTAAGAGATACAGAGGTTCATATCTCGAAAGCCGAGTCCACCATCTAACTTTATTGGTCTGAATCACTATTTTCCACACAATCTTAATATTTTTCCTTTTCAAAACGGAACTTCCCCACCGAAGAAGTCTCTCCTATTCTTTTTTGGTGGGAAGGAGTCATTGGTCTCCGGCGCATCTAGTCGCGCTTTTATTTCATGAAAAAATAGGCTAAGTAGTCATCAAATGGGGGATAGCCCGACCCCTTACATCAGCATCAATAATTCTTATAACACCCTCAGGAAGGTCAAGCAATACATGAAAGCCAATATTAAAATCAAACACAAGAGTAGCTAAAAAATCCGCTGCACAATTTGCATCACGGAAAACATGACGAACTTGGATAGACCAAGATCTACGTAAAAAGCCTTGGCATTTGTGTACCAGGCTAGACAAAGGATGACACCGGAAAATATTCTTATGGATGAGTTTTGTAGCTAGTTCAAAATCTGTCTCCAGAATCACATTCCTAGCCCCGCTACTCCACGCAATATCAAGCGATGCAAAGTCTCTCCTATTCTGAGATACACAATGCATTGAATTTTAGATTTATTAAAAAAAAAAATCATTTAATTTTTAATATTCCGTTATTAATATGATTAACATCATTTATTTTATAATTTCTTCACTCTCTTCATTTCCTCACTATGTTTTCTCATATCTTGGTGTGTAAGAGTAATCATCATCACATATGTCATCATATACTTCAAAGGCGTAAGATTAATCATCATCACATATGTCATATCATATAATTCTCAGTTTAATGCATGGACCACAATCCATTCATTTATATCAACACTACAATTGTCATAATGTGGAGTTCATTACTTGTTCATCTTACTAACCTACTTACTTATTATTGCTTTAGATCCATCTCACTTTTAGGATAAGAACTAATCATGTCTTTTGCAGGCTTTCAATTATTTTCCGTATTGATCAAGTAAATAATACGTATAAAGATCAATACAGTTTCTTATTTATACGGCATGTTTACAGAAAGATTTTGATGTTGGTAGTTTTATACGTTGCAATTTCTCAAAAAATCATAAAGTATGGTGTTATGTAACCATTAAATACATGTGTTCTACATAATTTATTACATAAGAGTTTTTCTAGAAAAAGCATATCAATCTTACATAGTTGTATGATGGTTTCTTCTAAATAAAAAGTTTATAATTCTATTTTTTTTAAAAAAATTATAATTAATTACATTTATCATTAAATACTTCGTATGTAGGGTTAGATTTGTAATTATTTTTGTCTACAATAAATGGAATTCATTCTATTAATTCGAAAAAATATATATATCTTACGTGTCTATAGGATACCTTAATTAATTAAGATTGAGGAATGAAGGTAGTTTTTTATTTAGAATAAACATATTACGTTAAATATAGAAAACAATTTTACTATAAATTTTGATTTAAACCTAATTTATTTAATAATCGCAAAAAGAACCACTGACCATTTGTTATTAATTTTTAATTATTAAATAAATTATTAGTACTTTGTCTCAATTAGAAAAAAGAGCTAAATGAAGTAGAACAAAAGAATACATTTACCTCCGTTTGGTTGTAACTCCGGAAACGGTAACGGAATGAAAACGAATCTAGTCCATATATGTACCGTGTTCATGGAATCATTCCGGTTGGTTTAATGTAAAATGCACTTGCTTCCCCCTTACTTTGTTACCCTATAGGGTATTAAAACTAATCAAATTCTACTACAATTAGTTCAAACCACAAGGAATGATTCCCAACAACTTCATGAACAAGGGTGTACGTATTGACTAGATTCGTTTTCATTCCGTTTCCGTTTCCGGAGTTTAAACCAAACGGGTAATATGATTTCAATACGAGATATTATTATTTTTAATTAGATTGATAATTTTTTGTGGTGAAAAATAAAATTTATAACCTTTAGCAAATATGTTTGCTACATAATGCCTATAAGTTTCCAAATATTATAGACATTAGTAGTATATAAACTAAATAATTCCTATAAGTTTCTTATCCATTCTGTTATAGATTTAAATATAAATCCTAATATTGTAAATATTTCCTTAAAACATGATTCCATTATACCAAGTCTATTAAACCAATTAAACTACACCAACATGCAAACTAGAAAATAGCATCCCTAAAATGCATATGTGATGAACGATGTGGATTCACGAATATACGAAATGCAGTATATGGATCACATCATTCACATGGTTGTATAACTTTACCCTAAGTGTCGGTTCATAATATGCTTCATATATTGTATAAGTATTAGCTAGACATGGGCTGACTCAAACCTAAACCGTCGAACCGGCGGTTATCGAACCGGCCCAAACCGCCGGTTTTGTCAAACCGGCGGTTTAGGTTTGGCTGGTTTAGGTTTGCGCCGGTTCAAAGTTTAGGTTTATGAAAATAAAAAACCTAAACCGCCGGTTTGAACCGGCCATTACCGTCGGATCAAAATGAGGGTTTACTGACGGTAAAATCGACGGTAAATAGGTTTTTTATTTTTATTTTTTAAAAAAAAAACTTTAAACCGACGGTTTGGTTGGTTATACCGTCGGATTTCTATTTTTTAATTTATTTTTTAAAAAAAAATTCATTCCGACGGTTTTACCACAACAACCGTCGGTTTAAACCGACGGTTAGTTTCAGGCCAGTTTTTCAAAATTTATTTTTTTAATAAACCGTTGCTAAACCGCTGATTTTGGGCTTTCCGGTTTGAGTTTAAGTTTGGCCTTGGGTCAAACCTAAACCACCGATTTATAAACCAAAACCTTCGGTTTAGGTTTACAGCCCAACACTAGTATTAGCCTTAATACATGTGATTGATTTCAATAAATTGTTGACTACTTGTAATTTGAAATTTAACATATAGGAAAGGAAAACTGAGAAGCGATAGTAACTTTAACTGAAATTAATATTCTACCCATTTATATTTTCACCTAAAGACTAAAACACCCTTTATTATTATAATAATAGTATATCTTATTAAAGTTGATATTTATTTGACAATTAAATAAAAAAATAAATATCTAAATTCTAGTTACTTTTCTAAAAAATGGTTTGAATTTGAGAATAAATATAAAATTAAAATTATATATATATATATATATAGTTACTATTCGCGCGGTCAAAAATTACCAATTGCACTATGGATGCGGAATTCGCTTGAGCTTCAGGTTAAGGCGGAAGCGTATTCCGCATTCCACATCCGCACTCAAAAATTATCAATTGCACTATGGTTTTTAACTATTTTTTGATAGCTACTTATACATCCTGGTGATCAAGAGAAGACCATATTTACATGCCCCTACGGACCCTTTTCTTACCGAAAGATGCCCTTTGGACTTTGCAACACACCGGCCACCTTTCAAAGATGCATGGTGACCACAAGAACTATGACTTAGTGTAGGATGTGCATCGACTACAAGGAAACTCAACGTTGCCAACAAAAAGGACCATTTCGCGACTCCTTACATTGACTAGGTTCTTGAAAGGTTTGCTAAAAACACTATCTCTTGCTATCGTGATGGTTTTAGTGGTTTTTTTATAGATACTTATACATCTTGATGATCAAGAAAAGACCATATTTTCATGCTCCTACGGGGCCTTTTCTTACCAAAGGATGCCCTTTGGACTTTGCAACACACCGGCCACCTTTCAAATATGCATGGTGACCAATTTCTACAATTTAATGGAAGGCACGATTGAAGACTTCACGGAATTTTTCTCTATCTATGGAAAGGCTTTCGATGAGAACCTCGCTAAGGTCCTTAAATGATGTGAAGAAAACAATCTAGCTTTTGCATGGGATAAGGCATTTACATCTTTGGACATCTTGAGAAAAATGTCATTCCATGGTAAATAAGGGCATTATCCTTGGACATCTTGTCTCATGAAATAGTATTGAGGTTGACAAGGCAAAGATGGAGCTTATTATAAAGATGCACCCTCCCGTGAATGTGAAAGGAGTAAGGACCTTTGCGGGACAAGCAGGGTTGTATAAATGTTTTATTATAGATTTCTCAAATATCGCGACCCCTTTGACTAACCACCTTCAAAAGTAAACTCAATTTGTTTCTCTTGAATATCTACATCATTCAACAAGGTAAATGTTGAGTTAACAAGTGCCCCTGTTATCCAGTCACCCGATTGGTCGCCGATAGCATGTTTTTCTGCAATCTTTAGTAGTGTTATTTTGATGTGTTGTCCTTAGTTTTTGCATGGGATAAGGCATTTACATCTTTGTTAGTGTTTAAATACATAAAAAAAATGTATACTTCCCTTTGTCTATTGTGTTTATTTGTTTAGGACCAAATTGGAGCTTAAAATAATGAAATCCATCAAGGCTAAGGCAGCTAACATATCAACATCATCCATAGAAAGCAAGGAAGGAAAGAAATAAGAAAGCCCCGGAACAACAAGGAAAGGCCCAAGTTCAAGAAAGAAAGGTTGAAGACTTATGAAGGAGACTGCAAGTCCACTGAATCTAGTAAAAGTGCTCACTCGATTGAAGAAGATGATTCACTCGAACAAAGAAGAAGAAGTACTCGATCTAGGGTGACTTAGGATCTCCGTGAAGTATGGAATTCTAATGAGCCGGTCGAGTGAAGATCCATTCGGAAGAAGAAGAAGTGACACTCGATCTATGTGAAGTGAGTCAAGCACCTACCAAGCTGAAGTCAACCTTGTCCTTCGAGTTTTCCATTCCACTCGAACGAAGAAGAAAAGTCACTCGGCCGACCTACTTTCAACATGGATTGAGTAGATTGCAAAGATCGGACAAAGTTGAAAAAGGATGAAATTTTCTACTCGATCGAGTGAGCCATCAACGTCGATCGAGTAAAACAGAAAACTAGAACAAAGAAGAAAGTGTAACGGGCAACCACTTGAGTTTGTTAGAAAATATTCATTTTGATGAGTTGGCAACGTGTATATGCCTATATGAAAGGCTTAGTTGCCTTAGAAATAGATATCTCACACACTTTAGGTGTAGATCAAAAAAAATTATCTCTCTCTCTCTCTCTCTCTCTCTCTCTTAGATACACGGATATTCAAAGTGTTCTTGGTGTTCTTGAGAAAAAGTTGAAGGAAGTGAAGTTTGATCCATTTGCAATCTTGTTTTCATCATAACTTTTGTTTGGTAAGTCCAAATCACTCCATTATTTTTCCTATATTCCTTATTTCCTCTATACTTTCATATCATGGAATTTATTTATGGATTTGAGATATTTTGTTTCACGATTATGTGTGAGTAGTTCTATATTCTAGTTTGGGGTGAAAACTCCAAATCCAAGCTATGTCCCTTGAACTGATGTTAGGCCTTAGGAGATGCATGTTAGTGGGCATTATATTGGGTTTGATTTTCTTTCCCCTTTTCCTTACTATTTGCTTCAGTTATTTGTTTCTATCATTTGCTTTTGTTTGTTTTTCCCTTTTTCTAGATGACGGCCACTAGACATGCTCTATATTGGACCTTTGGAATCCTCGGCCTAAACACCTATGGATTTTGAAAGCCTCCATCATCTCTACTCCACACTTCTATCAATTTTCCTTTCTTGCCATCTTATGGATTACATTATGTTGTGAGTATCATCTTACTCTTTACCTCCTTCTCACATCGAGGACAGTGTTTAGTCTAAGTATGGTGTGCTTATACTCACATTCGCATATGATATTTCCCCTTCTTGTCACGCATTTCATATTTTGCATTTTTTCTCTTTATTGAGTCTTTTGCCCTTTTTGCATGCATTTTCTAAAACCACAAAATCACAAAAATTTCGGCATTTAGAGTAGATTGAGTCGACCCTCATCATACATGCTTCCAGAAAATGGAATATGTTTTACTATTTCCTTGACTTGTCTATGACGCTTTGGAAATACTTCTTGTTATTGTCTATGTACATCAGTTTTTGGATTATTATTGATGATTAACCTATCCAAGCATTACCTTGTGAGCACTCTCGCTTATGAACATTCATTTTCTATGTTCTTTCTTTCTTACTATTTGAGTGATCTCTAGCATTTTAGTTTCTTCTAGAACTTGTGATTGAAAATCTTTCAAAACCACACATCTTTTGATTATATATGCATTGATATTCAAATGATTGAGGCCCTCTTTAATAAGCATGTGTAACTTTTTCCACCTTTATGTATGATTCCCTTCTTTTTACCACTTCTTGCTTTTATTATTATCCCTTATTTGGTCCTCCTCAAAATGCCTCACAACCGTGATAGCCTTAATTGATCTTATCCGGAGTTAGTTGTGTTGCAAGCAAAGAATGAAAAAATCAAGTATGGGGTATCCCTAAAGAGTGAAAGTAATTTCAAGAAGCAATGCATATGTTTGGAAGAATATATGCCATTATTGAAGATCTTTTCATTTTTGGTGGGGAGGACACAAAGTCCCCGCCAAGTATGCAGAAACAAATAAACAATGGATTGGTTTAAAAGTGAAGCAAAAGCTTTTCCCTGAAAGAGAAGTGAAGATCTAAAAAGTCAAATGTGTTATGGTCCATGAAGAAATAAATTCAAGTATGAAGACCGGTTGAAGTAATGAATGTTTTGAAGGAGTTCTAATTCAAAAGATTTGACACCCCAGATACATTTGCCATTTTTGTCTAATCTTTTGGCCTACCAACACCAATTCTCTATGTCCCATATCCCATTACACCCATTTCAAAGACCTCATGATATTTATCTTGCATTTTAGTTTCAATTGACAGGTGGTGGAGTTTGAGAACGCCTTGACAAGCCTATGGTAAGATCTATCTATGTTTGTTGAGTTTGAGAGTTTATTGATGTATCCTTAAACACCTTATGAGATTGAGAGCATACACTTTATCCCTTGAGCGGATTGGATAGCTAAGATTCTTTACTCTTCACTTTCTATGATGATGTTATGATGACATGGTTTGAGTTGTTTGTTTTTCCTCCTAGTTGAGGCACTTTTTGGATCTTGCACATAACATACATGCTACATGATCTCACTCGGGGACGAACAAGGTTTAAGTATGGGGCATTTTGATGAGTGTCAAAACAACGTCTTTTTCCCTTATGTTTTCATGCATTTCATGCCCTCATTTCCACATCACCTAGACCTTTTATATGGAAAAGCTCCACTTTCCGTATTTTGGTATTTTCCTTGGTTTTTCCATGTTAGGCTTTTTAGGTACTAAAGGAATTGGAAATGCGTTCTTCAAGATACAAAGCTTCAAGAATGTCAATTACAATTAAAGAGTTGGAGCATGGAATCATTATTCTCTTCCTATACTTGGAAATTCAAGAGCAAATCGAGACTTCTTCAATGTTACGCTCCATAACGCCTGTTAGGGGAGCGTAATGATCGTCATTCTTTAATGCCATGAAGTCCAAAAATGCATCCGAATTCCATCGGAAGGATTACGCTCTGGGTTACGGTACCTTAAGTTGGGTTACGCTTTTCAGGAGTGGAACATAAGGAAGAAGGTAATGCCATATCTTCAGTTGAGGCAATTTTGCGTCTTTTCTATGCGACTAAATTAGGCTGCTAATTAGGTTTTCTGTAAACCCTGGACGACAATGCTCCCGATATAAGCATGCATAAGGGTTAGGTTTAGATATCAATCTCGGAGCATCCGATCTCGTTCTCTCTCTTATGCTATCTTGTCATTTTTAGAGTTGCTTTGTAAGGTTCTCCCTAGAATCAAACCTTGCGAGTTCTTCTCTTTCATGTTTTAAATATATTGGTTTGCTGCTTTGATTGTTAGCATGAGTGGCTAGTCTCCTTCCCTGATCTAAGGATTGCGATCATCCGTATAATGCCTTAATTCTATTGTTTGTATATATGTTTTTGAATTGAGATCTTTGATCTTTTCAAAGGGCTTGATTACACCTTTTAATTACCTTCGTTTAACGGAGTGGTGTTTTTAATTGGTTTTAGATAAAACAAAGTGGTGAACCAAACAGTTTTGTATTATTGAATATTTTAAAAAGAGTTTGACTGAGAGAATACTAGTCTATCGAGGTCTCGGGGAAGCCTAATCATTGTAGATTTTCTTTGTGTCTTTAAAACCGAAGGACCTAATTGAGAAGGTTTTCTTGATCTATTCCGGGTTTCTAAGTGCGAATGGGTTTTCCTATACTCGCCAAACTGTTGGATTGAGAGTTACGTGAGTTAGAAAGCACGGTCTTGATTTTTATATGCCCAAGGCTACTTTAGATTATCGATTACCTGTTTTGTCTTTTATTAATGTTCACTAGACATATATGCATCAATAGTTTTATTGTCCTATAGTGGAGATTCTCTATTTCCTTATATCATTCCTTCCTATAATCGTCCCAAATCAAGAAATTGCTTTTGTTCCTTTCTCCCTACTTTCTCATCTTTGCCTACATAATAATGAATTAACTGTTTATTAAGGTTTGTTGAATCGGATACAATCCCTGAGTTCGATAATCTGTATACTACAAGTGATCACGTATCCTTGTTGGGATGTAGTTTTATTACGGTAAAACTTACATGATCAGTCACGTGCAACGTTGTACCTAAGGCCTTGCGCATGATTGTCACCCACTCAAACCCCATTATCAAGACCGCCATTATTTATTGCTTATAAAGAGACACATGCAAGTTTGGGGCCATCGTCCCAACATACACCTTAATGGATAATGGCAAACAATGATTTGGGATCATGATTGAGGCAATTAAGTCGACAAAAGGTGAATGAGTATAATTTAAAGCTTGCTTTTTCTTCGGGGATGATGGAGCCTCGGTACCTTGGACAACTTGTCGTGGAAAACAGAATGTCGTTCTCCAAAATCTCCTAGATGAATAAATTTAGGTCCTTCATGGAAGCAATGCTCTCGGTGCAACAATTTATGGGACCTTGTCGCACCCTCAACATGAATGAGTTCATGCCGGATAATAACCAGGTTTAACTCGCATTATGGTCTAGAGAAGGATGGTAGGACGTTGTGTCACACACTCATCGGATTACCTTGGTGCAACAGTCGGTGAAAGCTTTGTCCTTGGTTGTGGATGTCAAATGCTAGAACCGGAGTGGTTGGGACCAATCACTTTGATTGTTGTAGTCAAATCCTATAAAGACACACTAGGTATGAATGCCATCATTACACCACCTACTCCATTATACTTATATGTTGGTAGAATAGTTTGAGGCCATAAGGTAGTGACGGAGGCCATAAAGAACCCAAGGGTGTTTCAAAAGATGATTTGGGATAGAGTTTGTTTAATCTTGGGAAAGAGTTGGTTGCATACCGGGAGGGAGGAAAAATTACATGTTAAACCTAGTCCTTAATGTTTCCAAGGAAATCCTAAGATCTCTGGATTATTGCCGATCATTTGTTGATACGTATATTTGAGACTTAAAATCTTCGTTTTCCTCCACCAACTTGGCTTAGCTCTATTCTTCTCGAACTCTACCGCATGGTTTAACCTGCTACTAGATCCTTGCTAAGGAAGTTCATCCGCTCCTAGCTTCAATTTAGTGATTGAGGTTGACTCGGAACTTTGGAATTTTTCTAGCATAGTGATAAGGAAAAAAAAAGGCTTTTGTGAAGATTGTTCGTATGAGATATTTGGGCCCAATTGGGTCAAATTTCAAACTTTCCCAGTTTGCCTAAAATCTCTTCGGAGACCATTAAATATTTTTAATATCAATCAATTTTAAATATATGATAAAAAATTCGTATGCGACTTAACTTCTATCCAACTTGGAATTTTAATCTCAAGAAAACAAATTCTCCCTCGCAATGATGAAAATATTTCACAATGCAACAACGTCCATTTGACTCAAGTAGACAGGACGAAATTTTACGGCTATTACACGAGTCACGTTGTTAGTCAATCTTATAATAAATTTAGCATGTGCATACTCAACCGTATCATCTCTTCTGGTTGAGGATGTTGTTACTAGATGTTCCCTTCACAACCCCTAGGCATTTATGCTTTGTCAAGATTGCCATCATTTTGACTTCCCACATGCAAATGTACCATTACCATCAAATGGATTCACCCTTATGAAACTTTCTAGCAATTTATACAATAAAATGTGAGTCCGTAAGATTACAAATAATTAAATGCAGACAAGTACATAATATTATTAAAAATAGTATTTAAAATTACTTTTTCTAAGGATTTAATAACTACAAGACTCTAATTTAATTAGAAGTATCCGCAAACTTATACTCTAAATCAGAACTAGTGACATAAGTGATTGAATAAGACCAGAGGTTACTCTTTAACAAATTGTAACAAGTTCGAACCAAATATAATTTTTGAATCTTTTTCAATAAGAAAGTTTTCAAAAGCTAATATGTAGATTTTTTTTTGTGGTTGCTTGTTGACGAGGGTCAAAACATGTGCCTCAAATCTCCCAAATAGTTAGAAGACCCATTTGCAGTCAAATAGCAGAGATTTGAATCATAAATTACAAAGTCAAAAATAAACAAAGTAATTGGGGTAAGAACATAATACAAAAACGAAACACATCATACATATTAACAAGGAAAACACATATCGAACGACTACCAAGGCCATATCGGCCGATCACAAATGAGAAAATAAGGAGAAAGACAACAACAGTTTAATCAATTGAAGCAGTGTTGACCGGGCAACCACAAGGGCTAGATTGGTAGATCTATAGGGCACAAATCTACGAGAATTAACAGAGAAGAAAATATATTTGATGGTTTAATCCATCCATGAACAATCGTTTGTGGTCATGCTATGAAAGGGACAATCATCCGTAGTTCTCGCATCTTGCAAGATATTATAGATATGAATCATGCAGTTCTCTAATCTTGTAGAATATTAAAGATATCAATCACGCAACTCTCGCATCTTATGATTAACAACTTGATACGGGGTTAGCCGTGAGGTTGCCCGATCTTTCAACACCAAAGCTTTGATGCAAGAAAGGTGAAAAGATGTGAAGGATGGGAAAGAAAACGTTGAATTGATGGAGGGATGATCCGATGAGGGAAATGGATCGTAGCTGGATAGACTGGTTGAATCCCTAGAAGCAACCGTGAGCACACTAGGGAAACTAAGGCCCTAACACACAACACGGAATGATTGAAGAAACCCTTCCGCTACAACCTTACACAAAGGGGAAGACGAGTGTTCCTAGAGCACAAGGAGTCGCTTGAATAGCAAAGTGATATCAATCTTGGAAATCCATCAAGAAAGAATAACTCCCCAACAATCCAAACTAAGTTTTGAACGCGATTCCACCCGTTCAGGTTTGAATAGGATTCCACCTATTCGACTCGATCCTTCTCAAAAAGACGCTTGATTCCACAAGCCACTTGTTCGCTGGTTTTACACCCCTATAAATACCTATCAAGAATGATAGAAACTCATAGGATAGCAAAACTAAGAAGGGATAGTCCTTAAATTTATAACCTGTAAATAATTCCCCTAAATAGCAACGAACCCACAGTGTATGGATCGTATGAAGTAGGACAAGTATTCCAGGGTCGAACACAAAGACTGAGAGGATTAATCTGCAGTAATGATTAAGGATAGTATAGATCTAGAATAAAGAAAGGGGGTTGGAAAAGATAAGAGAGAGAAATCAAATGTTTTTGGAAAAGGTTTTTGGCATTCGCAATCGAAGGTCACCTTCAATTGAAAACAATTATATAAAAGAAAATAAAAGAAAAGATAATCAAATTAAAGGAATGAAATCGGATTCCAAGGGTTCAAGGTCATTGTTTATGGCATAAGGACTCAGGACGACTCATAGGGATATATGGTAGAAAAGAAACAGGGATGAACGTTTCTAGGCTGATGATCTATTACCGGGTAAGTTTCAAGATCATCTAGTTCCAATCCTAACCACCTATTACCGGGAAAGTCTCAAGGGAAAGAGGGAGGAAATTCACTACAAACCAGATTATCTAACTAATGATCAAGTAACCCTTACCGGGTAACTCTCAGGAATTACACAACTTAGAGAGAAATCATGCACATTCAAACCAATAAAGGTTTCACCTTTATTACCTATGGTTAATCACTTATGTATCTAAGAGGAATATCACTAGGTAAGTCTCAATTCTAACTTAGGTTGCTAGTGTAGAAGGTTCAAATCTAGATTAAAGTCCAAACCAACCATTAAGATTTCAAGCAATTCAAAGCGCAATCTAATCCATCATAATTCAAGGCATAAATAAATCTCTATCAACCTTGGAACCACAAAGTTCTAGCCAATAATAATCATATCAAAATCAACAACTAAATGATAAAAGGGAAAGAAAGAACTCAACTTTCAATGAATAAAAACATCCAATCTTCTCAATTCTTGAAAACAACAATATCTCTAAACAAATCTGAATGCAAAAGTTGAGTTCTTTCGGGGCCGAGATTTCGACTTCGTCTTGAATCACGGCCGAATTCGTCTTCTCAATTTTTCAAGGAAAAATCTCGGTCATGAAACACGGCCGAGACGGTCACTGTCGGGGCCGAGATTTCGACTTCGTCTTCAGCATCATGGGCATCTCGGTCAGGTCGACCGAGATCAAGACCGAGATGGAGACCGAGATTTTACAACAGTAACTTCCAGCTCGTCTAAGATCATGGATCTCGGTCCGAGACCCTTGGATCTCGGCGGAGATCAGGCAAATCTCGGTCTGGTAGACCGAGATCAAGGCTGAGATGGATCTTCGTCGTTCCTTCATGCCTTTAGCTTGATTCCTAGCCCTTTCCCGTGCACGTATGCTCGCTCCAATGCATCCACTTCGAGGCTTGATCCTCAAATACGTCGTTTTAGCTCCATAATGTGTCAAATCACCTACAAAGCCACAACTAGTGTGTGTAGACATCTATTCTTGCAAAGCAGAACTAAACAAGCATAAATGGAACAAATTAAGGTAAAAACATGAATGCGGAAAAGAGAAATCTAACTATATGCATGAGTAAAATAGGTCGATAAATCATGTTATCAAAATACCCCATACTTATCTTTGCTTGTCCTCAAGCAAAAAGTAAATCTAAGATAAGATAACATGAATTATCTATGCAAAACAAAGACAAAATGTGTAGTGCTTCTAATTATGATCACCCTCAATAGTGCAGTTTCATAGCCAATGATATATTTCAATTAAGATAAAATGAAATAGGCATAAAAAGGATAATCATACTTTATAAGAATTTCATATTCATCATAAAAACTACTATTGCCTAATAATCATGAGAAATTCAAGTTTAGGCTACTAAGTCAAATACATGTGTACATAGATCAAAAGGACTTAACAATAAAAAGGTCTAGAAATGTGATAAGGGTATGATGTACTTTAGGTCATGTGGTACTAATCCGGGAAGAAGAAACAACACACTTCATCTTTTCAACTCAACATCTACCACCCTTGTATAAATTTTCTTTTTTTTCTTTTTCTTTCTTTCTTTCTTTCTTTTCTTTTCTTTTCTTTCTTTCTTTTCTTTTCTTTCTTTTTCCTGAGTGAAAGGCATTGGTTGTAACACCCCAAATCCGCAGGACTCGAGGTGCTACTGGGCTAGGATCTCACAATGGATCCTGACCCTAGCCTGACAACAAGTTCACTGGATCTTACAACAAGGCACAGATATATTAAATACAAAACATGAAACTAATATATATATATATATATATATATATATATATATATATATATATATCAAAAGGTAATACAAAAGTACCGCTGAGAACAAATAAAACATAACTGTACAACAAAAGATCCCATAAACCCCGATAACGACCCAGTGTACGGAGCCCTCAGCGGATCACCACTCTGGATCACTCTGCAGCTCTCCTAACCTGCAAAGGATCTACAACACGGTATAAAACCGTTAGCTAACCATACACATATATAAGAAGATGCATAAGCACAATCACACACCAATGAATAGTAAAAACATCACCATGCTATCTCACATTTACCCGGTTTATTATCTTAATAACGTCCAGTCACTCAAGCGTATATATATATATCAATATGAATATATGTGACACGAGGAATATAACCCTCGCCTCTCGGGAATGGTGCCAGCTAGAGTGGTGCTCCGGTCCCACCTCCCGTGTACCCTATGGGAGTGGTGCAGGTGGCCGGCCTACTGAGCCAAACTGGCCTGCCCGTAGAGAACCTCTAGACTCCCAGCGGGATGAAAGGACAAGTTGTCATGTCCCTACAATGGGCAGTCACTAAACTATAGGTAGGTAATCATCACAACGCATGCTATCAATCATATAACACACATCACTCATGCACACATCCAATATATGGATGGTAGCTAAGTAAGTCCTATGGACTTACCTCAACCTCGAAGTAATCTCAACCACATAGTACTCTCAAGTATGATCAGCTCCAAATCTGGAGAACAACACTGCCTAAAACAAGGCATAACAATATATCAAACTCATATCCATCAAAGGGTCACACCTAGACCCATGGGATCCATAAGGATCGTATCCAACTTGTAAACCACAAAGCCCTAACCGGAATATCTCTATATCATACTCATCATCATTCTATCCTCATACACATACCTAACATGCTACTAACCCACTCATACTAGGAAAGGGAAAGGATCATACTACTCTAGGTAGATCATGTGCAAGACGCACTTGTGGAACGGAAAGACGCAGGGGCAGAACAAGGCAAACCGCGGGCGCGGCAAGGCTCAGCCGCAGGCGCGGTGACAGTGGCCACAGGCAACGCAGGCACGGCGTAGGCGCTGTGACACGTCTTCCGCAGGGGCGGCGACAGTGCAAAAAGTGATCCCGCGATTACTCTTTGGCTCTTCACGTGATCAAATCACGTCTTCTCTCATCCCAAAACCAAGCACATACATATACATACATAAACCAACATCAATATACCTCAACATGCATCTAATCCTAAGTTAGGAAGAGGAATCAAGATAGAAGGAATGAAGAAAAGCCAAGAGCTTACCTACAGTTGTGACTTAAGCAAGGGAAAGATCACAAACACCTTCTCTGCTGGCTCCCAAGGTCAGCAACAACATCCATCAACATCATCAACAATAACCACACACAAACTCTTCAAACTCTAAGGAAAACAAGACCAAGATCAAGAAGAAAGGAAGGAGAAGCAAGAAGGACGTGAAATGGTTGGGAAAGGGATGAAGAACTCTTGCTCAGCAAGCCATGAAAAAGGATAAGAAAAGAAGAGAGTAAAGCACAAGTCATATGTCAACAAATCCGGCTGCAGCTGCAAGAAACCGCATGGGCGGGTTTCCTGGCCGCAGGGGTGGAACAACAGACGAGCCGCAAGGGCGGCCTCACGGACCCGCGGGGGCGGCTAAGGCCAAAAACGGCTCCAACAGACTAAGGCTCTTACACCTCACCCCCCTACAAACAAATTTTGTCCCGAAACTTGTAAAATCCTCAAACCACTCGGACTCACCAGCCGAGGTACAACTCTCTCTATAACCTCAAACACAGGCATGGAGGAAATCATCAACTCCAGCAACAAAACTATACTATCCAGGGCATAGAGGAAATCCATCTCTATCCAATACTATAATCATATCACCGGGGCATAGAGGAAAAACATCTCTAGCCAATACTATAATCATATCACCGGGGCATAGAGGAAAAACATCTCTAGCGAATAACATACTCATAACAGAAGGGCATGGAGGAAAAACATCTCCAGCAATACTAGGTCCATCAAAATAACATGAATGAATAATCATCTCCAGCTAAACCCTAATCGTATTACAATAGCATGGAGGAAAGAACCATCTCCAGCTATAAACAGTAATCATACTAGCACAACAAGATCTAATAAGATCATATATCACATCAAAGCTAGTATGAAATAAACACATCATAGCATATAAACATATAAGCATAACACTCACCAAGATAGTACTAAGATCTACTCGTCGATCCTACTGGTACATCTATCTCTGCATAAAACTCTGGATAGTTCCTCTGGATACTATCCTCAGTCTCCCATGTAGCCTCATCAGGTCCTCGTCTCGACTACTGTATCCTCAGCATAGGAATGTCATTCGAACGCAGGCATCTCATACCTCGTTCTAGGACTGCAATTGGGTGCTCAATAAAAGTGTGGTCCGGCTCAACCACCAAATCATCATAAGTCACAATGTGTCTCGGATCCGGTATATACTCCCTCAAATGAGACACGTGAAATACAGGGTGAACACCCTCTAATCTCGGAGGCAAGGCTAATCTGTATGCTGCGCTCCCAACCCGATCCAAAATCTCGAACGGTCCGACATATCAAGGGCTCAACTTCCCCTTAATGCCAAAACGTCTAACACCTCGTGTCGGAGACACTCTCAGCCACACATGGGCTCCTACTCTGAACTCTAGAGGTCTACGCCTCCTATCTGCATATGACTTCTGACGGCTCTGGGTAGTCAGCATCCGCTCTTTAATCAGTGCTACTCGAGCCACATCATCCTGAATCTGATCAGGTGTCAAACCACTAACACTGCTCTGCTCATCCCAGCATAACGGAGTACGACATCTCTGTCCATACAGTGCCTCATATGGGGTCATCCCAATAGATGCATGACAGCTATTGTTGTATGAGAACTCAACTAGTGGGAGATGATCCGTCCACACTTGTCCCCAATCCAACACACAAGCTCGCAGCATATCCTCTAGTGTCTAAATAGTCCTCTATGACTGACCATCTGTCTGAGGATGGAACGCAGTAGTGAAGTGCAAACTCGTCCCCAGGGCAGTCTGAATCTGCTGTCAAAACCTCGAGGTAAATCGTCCATCTCTGTCTGAGACGATCGTCCTCGGTACACCATGGAGCCTCACTACCTGCCTAGTGTACTCCTCTGCTAATCTGCTCACCGGCCACGTTTCCCGAATCGGGATGAAACGTGCCGTCTTCGTCAGTCTGTCCACAATAACCCAGATAGCATCAAAACTCCGGCTCGATCTCAGCCCAGTCACAAAGTCCATGGTGACGTCCTCCCACTTCCTCTATGGAACAGGAAGTGGATGGAGCTCACCTCCAGGTCTGCAATGCTCTATGTTGACCTGCTGGCAGGTCGCACACTGTGCCACAAATCTGGCCACATCGGGCTTCAGCCCTCCCCACAAATATGAACGTCTCAAGTCCTGATACATCTTACTCGTACCTAGGTGTACAGAGTAAGGTGTATAGTGAGCCTCCTGTAATATCCTCTAAGGTAAACCCGCATCAGCGGGTACACAAACGCGACCGCGGCGTCTCAATACTCCATCTGCTCCCAGAAGAAACTGTGGTGCCTCATCCCGAGACATCCTCTCTCTAATCCTCATCAAGGTCGGGCAAGTCGCCTGTTTTTGTTGAATCTCGCTCAACAGATCAGGAAGAACCTCTAAAGTACTCAATCGGGCATCCTCATCAGGAAACTGGATGTCCAACTCTAACCAGACCAAGTCTCTCTGTAACTGAGACTGTACTGTCAATCTCGCAATCGCCTGCTCTCGAGGCGTCTTCCTGTTCATGGCATCGGCGACTACGTTCGCCTTCCCCGGATGATACAAAATCTCCAGATCAATGTCCTTGATGAACTCAAGCCACCTACGTTGGCGGTTATTCAATTCCCGCTGCGTGAAAATGTACTTCAGACTCTTATGGTCTGTGAAAATCTGACAAGTAGCACCATACAGGTAATGTCTCCAGATCTTCAGGGCATGAACTACCGCTGTCAACTCCAGATCATGAGTCGGGTAGTTCTCCTCATACGTCTTCAGTTGTCGAGACGCATATGCAATCATTCTGCCCCGCTGCATCAATACACATCCCAAGCCCAGTTTGGATGCATCACTGTATGCCACAAAATCTTTTGTACCCTCTAGTTGTGCCAAAATAGGAGCAGAAGTCAGACGTCTCTTCAGCTCCTCAAAACTCTGCATACACTGATCATACCATACAAATCTAGTAGTCTTCCTCAGCAGACTCGACAGTGGACGGGCAATCACAGAAAATCCCTCCACGAAACGTCGGTAATAACCGGCTAGGCCAAGAAAGCTACGTACTTCCTTGACGTTTGTCGGTGTCGTCCATGCTGCTATTGCCTCTATCTTCGCTGGATCAACCTTGATCCCCTCGGTGGAAACAATGAGACCCAGGAATGCTACCTCTGGCATCCAAAACTCGCACTTAGAGAACTTAGCATAAAGTTCTCTATCCCGTAAAATCTGCAATACAGTCCTCAGTTGTCCTGCATGCTCCTCTCTACTGCGAGAGTACACTAGAATATCATCTATGAAGACCACCACAAACTGATCCAGGAAGTCAATGAAGATGTTGTTCATCAACTCCATAAAAACTGTTGGGGCATTCGTAAGCCCAAATGGCATCATTACAAACTCGTAGTGTCCATATCTGGTCCGGAATGCTGTCATGTGCACATCCTGCTCTCTAGCCCTCAGCTGGTGATATCCTGAGTGCAGGTCAATCCTGGAGAATACTGTCACTCCCTAAAGCTGATCTAACAAATCATCAATACGCGGCAATGGATACTTGTTCTTGATGGTCACCTTGTTCAGCTCTCTGTAATATATACACAATCTCAACGATTCGTCCTTCTTCCGTACGAATAGGACAGGTGCTCCCCATGGAGATACACTAGGGCGAATAAAACCCTTCTCAGCCAACTCCTCGAGTTGCTTCTTCAGCTCCAACATCTCAACAGGCTCCATCCGGTATGGGGCCTTCGAGATCGGTCTTGTACTAGGCTCTAACTCAATACAGAAGTCCAGAATCCTCTGAGGCGGCAAACTAGACGGCTCAACAAACACATCTGTAAACTCACAGACCACTGGGATATCCTCTAATGCTGGACTCTCCCCCTCCTTCATGGCATAACACTAGAAGGCCTCACAACCCTGTGCAATCAGCCTAGCTGCCCGTATCGCACTGATAACCATTCCTGTCTTTCCAAGGTCCCAACTTCGGAAAACCTCTATCTGACCTAGCTCGGTAGAGAGGGTGACAATCCTCCTACCTACATCTAATATATCCTGATGTCTATCCATCCAATCCATACCCAAAATGACTTATTCATGCTCTAATGGCATGACAAAGAAGTCCACAAGTAATACACAGGTCCCTACAGAAATGGGACAATCACGAATCTCACGGGTACCTCTAACCCTACTACCATTGGGTAACCCTATACTAAAGGGTATCCCCTAAATCGTATCTAAACCCAGACGCTCTACACATGCATCAGATATAAAAGAGTGTGTAGCACCCATATCAAACAAGACTCTAACAGGTAAACCATGAATCAGAATGGTACCTGTAGCAGTCGGTGCAGCTGGCTCCTCTGCACTCCTCAGCTGAAAAACTCGACCTTGTGGTCCTCTGGTGTCCGTGGTACTCCCACCACGACCTCTGCCTCTACTCGGCCCAGGAGCAGATCCCTGGGACGTAGGGCGATCTGGGACTCTCTGTTGTCCCTGTGTCTGTTGCTGCTGAGGTGGCCTCTGCCCACCACCCGCTACACTGGCAAGAGAAGAACCCTCCTGAGACGATGCTCCACCCTGTCTACAGAAGACAGCTCTTTGTCCTCGTCCGCAACAAGTGAAGCAAGTCACTATCTGCCTCGTACACTCTAGTCGGATATGTTCATACCCACTACAGTTGAAACACTGTCGTACCCTATATGTAGCCGGTGTAGATGAGGGATGACTTTGGCAGCTCTAGCCTCGCCCTGAACCAGCAGCTCCTCTAGTACCACTGGTCTGCCCAGTACGCTGCCTCTTCTCAGACCCTCCGGTCTGAGAAGCTCTCCTCTGACTAGCCCACTCCCTCTCTTAATCAGAAGCTTTGTCCTGGTAGTCCATCAAAGACTCACAGTGGAAACCCGCCATATAAGTCCGGGTAGTATCCCTCAGTCGTTGGGAAAAGAGATAAACATGCTGATCTGCAGAAGGTGCAGCTGGTCCCAGTAATGCCAGGTCCTCCTGAAATCTCCTAATGGCCTCGGAGACTGGTACATCCTCAAACCCAGCCTCAACAAAATCTCGCAGTTTCTCCCTCCTCGACGAGGCAGGGCAGAAACGCTCTTTGATCATGGTCCTCATCTGCTCATAACTGGTAACCTGTACTCGTACAGACCTCCACCGGTGTTGTGCTAAATCTTTGAACAGATTCTGCACCAACTCGATCTGTCTATCAGCAGGACACCTAACAGAATCCAGAGTTGAGTCCACATGTCCAATCCAAAGCTCCACCTCTAACCCCACCTTCCCAGAGAAAGGGGTACACCTATCTAGTGAAATGCCTTCAACCAAGTGTCTGGTCTAGGCCCTCTATGATCCTCTGTAGCTCGAGCAATCACAACAGCAGGTGCCGGTGCAGCGGGCACCTGAGTAACTGTATGGGATCTCCCAGCGGATCCCTCCTGTGCTGGCAGATCAGGGGCACGTCTACCTGCTCTGGAAGCCTCCTCTACTCGTCTATTATACTCGCGAAAGGTTGGTCCCTCCATGGAGACACGATCAGAGTCGTCTGACTGGACTCTCTGGGATCCCTGTCTCTCAGCTGCCCCGTTCCTAGTCTCAAGAACAACGCTCTCAGCAACATACTCATGAGTCTCCTCCGCTGCACGTGTACCACCAGCGGGAATCCTACCCCGTCCTCTACCTAGAGGGGGTCTACCTCTACCTCGTCCAGCTGCAGGTAAGGCTCTAGTCTGAACCATCTGCAGAGGACGTAAACCTAACTTAGAAGGCTATATATATGCCATATGTATAGATATATATCAAATCAATCACAACAGAATATCTATATATATATATATATATATATATATATATATATATATATATATATATATATATATATATATATATCTATACTGTCGAGATCTTCAGAGGGGCGATGACTCACGTACACGATATCCCAAAACATTTTGTACTCATTTCAAAACCAAAACCTTTTGAAAAGTCAAGACCCCTTTCGTGTTTAGTTTATTTATCTATTCGAACTTTATTGCAGATTGCAAGTGCCATTGTTGTCAACCTAAGGCTCTGATACCAACTTTGTAACACCCGGAATCCGTAGGACTCGAGGTGCTACTGGGCTAGGATCTCACAATGGATCCTGACCCTAGCCTGACAACAAGTTCACTAGATCTTACAACAAGGCACATATAGATTAAATACAAAACATGAAACTGATATATATATATATATATCAAAAGGTAATACAGAAGTACCGCTGAGTACAAATAAAACATAACTGTACAACAAAAGATCTCATATCTCACGAGGACGACCCAGTGTACGGAACCCTCATCGGATCACCCACTCTGGATCACTCTGCAGCTCTCCTAACCTGCAAAGGATCTACAACACGGTATAAAACCGTTAGCTAACCATACGCATATATAAGAAGATGCATAAGCACAATCACACACCAATGAATAGTAAACACATCACCATGCTATCACACATTTACCCGGTTTATTATCTTAATAACGTCCAGTAACTCAAGCGTATATATATATCAATATGAATATATGTGACACGAGGAATATAACCCTCGCCTATCGGGAATGGTGCCAACTAGAGTGGTGATCCGGTCCCACCTCCCGTGTACCCTATGGGAGTGGTGCAGGTGGCCGGCCCACTGAGCCAGACTGGCCTGCCCGTAGAGAACCTCCAGACTCCCAGCGTGATGAAAGGACAAGTTGTCACGGCCCTAAAATGGGCAATCACTAAACCATAGGTAGGTAATCATCACAACGCATGCTATCAATCATATAACACACACACCACTCATGCACACATCCAATATATGGATGGTAGCTAAGTAAGTCCTATGGACTTACCTCAACCTCGAAGTAATCTCAACCACGTAGTACTCTCAAGTATGATCAGCTCCAAATCTGGAGAACAACACTGCCTAAAACAAGGCATAACAATATATCAAACTCATATCCATCAAAGGGTCACACCTAGACCCAAGGGATCCATAAGGATCGTATCCAACTTATAAACCTCAAAGCCCTAACCGGCATATCTCTATATCATACTCATCATCATTCTATCCTCATACACATACCTAGCATGCTACTAACCCGCTCATACTAGGAAAGGAAAGGATAATACTACTCTAGGTAGATCATGTGCAAGACGCACATGTGGAACGGAAAGACGCAGGGGTGGAACAAGGCAAACCGCGGGTGGCAAGGCTCAGCCGCAAGCGCGATGACAGTGGCCGCAGGCAACACAGGCACGGCGCAGGTGCTGTGACACGTCTTCCGCAGGGGCGGCGGCTTCCAGGCGCGGGGGCGGCGACAGTGCAGAAAGTGATCCCGCGATTCCTCTTCGGCTCTTCACGTGATCAAAACACATCTTCTCTCATCCCAAAACCAAGCACATACATATACATACATAAACCAACATCAATATACCTCAACATGCATCTAATCCTAAGCTAGGAAGAGGAATGAAGAAGAAGCCAAGAGCTTACCTACAGTTATGACCTAAGCAAGGGAAAGATCACAAACACCATCTCAGCTGGCTCCCAAGCTCAGCAACATCATCCATCAACATCATCAACAACAACCACACACAAACTCTTCAAACTCTAAGGAAAACAAGACCAAGATCAAGAAGAAAGGAAGGAGAAGCAAGAAGGACGTGAAATGGTTGGGAAAGGGATGAAGAACACTTTCTCAGCAAGCCAAGGAAAAGGATAAGAAGAGAAGAGAGTAAAGCACAAGTCATAGGTCAACAAAGTCGGCTGCAGCCGCAAGAAACCGCAGGGGCGGGCTTCCTGGCCGCAGGGGCGGAACAACAGACGAGCCGCAGGGGCAACCTCATGGACCCGCGGGGCGGCTAAAGCCAAAAACGGCTCCAAAAGACTAAGGCTCTTACATTGGTGCATAGTAGCCGAAACCTTGGTGCTCAGTTTCCTTCACGTACCTCACTCCGGAAGCACATACCAAATCAACTCTAAGGGAATGTTTTTAAAACCAATCAGATTTTGGCAAGGCACAAACACCCGGCTATGTGAATGGTACCGAGTTACTCATCTTTCTTAGCCAACAATCCCTTATAAGCTTTTCTTTTCTTCATCACATCACATTTCACATCTTTCGAACTTCTTCAAACAATTCACAACATCATTAAAGCACACACCTTCAAACTAAACATTCCTAATTCCCTGATAGGAGACAAGAGATTCCATGTCTGAGGGGCTAAGCATGATAAAGATAGAAGAAAAATGAAGTCGAAATGCCTAAATAATCCCTATGCAATGTATAAGAACTTAATATGAAACTTCAACCATTCTAACTCAATCCAACTAGACAATGCAATTTTCATAAATCACATAAAATTCAAGCAAAGTATTCAAATCCCAAATATACCAGAATTCAAATTGAGCTCAAAATAGTATATCAAAGGCTAATTCACTTACACAATATCATTATAGGGGTCATGTCATTCCTAGAAGCACAATTTTTTTATTTTTTTTATATGCATGCTAAAAGGAAACATGTGACTAGAAAATCAAACTATCTAAATGCAATGCAATGAAAGGAAACATGCTAAAAAGATTGCAAGTATCCTACCCCATACTTAAAACTCACATTGTCCTCAATGTAAAGAATAAATAGAAGTGAAAAAGAATACTCACAATGTAAAAAGCAGTGATATGGCTCATCCATGTGGAAGTGGTAGTGAAAACAAGCGGCTGTGCAATTTCCTTCAAGCATCTCTTCGTTTATTACCTAAGACCTAAAAAGACAAAGGACACCAAAACGCGCAGAAACGCAAAAGAAAAAAGCAAAAAGAAAAACAAAAGCAAGAAAGGGAAAGACTAATACCTCGGGCTGTCTCCCGAGAAGCGCTTGGTTTAAGGTCCCTAGCCAGACCCAATTATGTGGTTGTCTTAGCTCACTTCAAAAACCTTGGACTACTCATCCAGTCCTTCCAACCACTTTTCACAAGACCCATAGAATTTCTTCTTGAAGACTCTCTTCATGTCCTGATGAAAGATAGAAACTCTCCCCCAACACTTGTGGATGGTATGGGATAGTAACCTTGTGGGTTACCCCATACTTAAATGATAGCAGCTTGCGATGAGGGAGAAGCTTTGTTCTAACCTTGGGAGGTTCCTTTGGCACTGCCCTCCAGCTTTTAGGCGCACCTCGAGTAGGATGGAAGACTTCGGGACGAATTTCAACAGATCTCGGGCAGCTTTGGAAGAGATCTCGGCCGTGATTAGTACAGATGAGGCCGAGATTTGTCTTCTGCTCTGGATCTCGGTTGGTATCTCGACCGAGATGGATGTGATCTTGGGCCGAGATTCAACCCTCTGTTGAGAAATCTCGTCCGAGATAGGTATGATCTCGGGCGAGATGGGGGCGAGAATTTCCGAGTCATCTTCCTCCTTCGCCAGCTCTTCGATTTCCTTGCTGCGATCTTCCTTTGGTCGAACCTCTTCTTTGAGAGCTAAGCTTCTTATAGACTCGTTAATCCTCTCATTCATATCTTTGTACCATGATTCCTCTTGTAAATTTCTTATATATCTCTAGTACATCAGTTCGTCCTTTAGATAACGGATTTTCTCCAAGCTTTCTTCACTTTCTCCCAATAGGTTGACCAAATATATCTCATACTCCAGGTCCTGCTCTAGAACATCAATCCACTTCAAGGTTTCCTTCAACTCATCAAAAATTTTGGATGCCATTGTGTTGAACCTGGGAACACAAAGACAAAAGGGAAAACGAGATCAAAAGTAACAAGAAAGATCTACACTATAAATGATCAAAGCACGCAAATAAATCTGAACAAATCCCCGGCAACGGCGCCAAAAACTTGTTCGCTGGTTTTACACCCCTATAAATCCCTATCGAGAATGATAGAAACTCACAAGATAGCAAAACTAGGAAGGGATAGTCTTAAATTTATAATCTGTAAATAATTCCCCTAAATAGCAACGAATCCACAGTGTATGGATCGTACGAAGTAGGACAAGTATTCCAGGGTCGAACACAAAGACTGGGAGGATTAATCTACAGTATTGATAAAGGATAGTATAGATCTAGAATAAAGAAAGGGGGTTGGAAAAGATAAGGGAGAGAAATCAAATGTTTTTGGAAAAGGTTTTTGGCATTCGCAATCGAATGTCACCTTCAATTGAAAATAATTTTATAAAAGAAAATAAAATAAAAGATAATCAAATTAAAGGAAAGATAATGGATTACAAGGGTTCAAGGTCATTGTTTATGGCATAAGGACTCAGGACGACTCATAGGGATATATGGTAAAAAAGCAACAAGGATGAACGTTTCTAGGCTGATGATCTATTACCGGGTAAGTTTCAAGATCATCTAGTTCTAATCCTAGCTACCTATTACCGGGTAAGTCTCATGGTAAACAGGGGGAAATTCACTACAAACCAGATTATCTAACTCAGGATCAAGTAACCCTTTACCGGGTAAGTCTCAGGAATTACCCAACTTAGAGAGCAATCAGGCACATTCAAACCAATAAAGGTTTCACCTTTATTACCTATGGTTAATCACTTATGTATCTAAGAGAAATATCACCGGGTAAGTCACAATTCCAACTTAGGTTGCTAGTTTAGAAGGTTCAAATCTAGATTCAAGTCCAAACCAACCATTAGGATTTCAAGCAATTCAAAGTCAATTCAAAGCGCAATCTAATCCAGCATAATCCAAGGCATAAACAAATCTCTATCAACCTTGGAACCACAAAGTTCTAGCCAATAATAATCACATCAAAATAAACAACTAGATAAAAGGAAAAGAAAGAACTCAACTTTCAATGAATAAAAACTTCCAATCTTCTCAATTCTTGAATCCAACAATATCTCTCAACAAATCTGAATGCAAAAGTGCAAATCTTTAATCTAAACTAGCTAAGAAGAACAATGGTTGAAGAAGATGGCAGGGTAGAGGACGGCTCCCCCCTCTAGGGCTAACTATGGGCGAATCCCAACACACCTTGGAATGAATCCAAGACTTCCTTTTATATACAAAACCTAGCTAAAAGACATTGGGCCCAAAAGGAAACAACCCGTAAATAAAATATAACGCTCGGGGAAGAATCTCGGTCATGAATCTCGGCCGAGATGGTCACTGTCGGGACCGAGATTTCGACTTCTTCTTCAGCGTCATGGGCATCTTGGTCGGGTCGACCGAGATCAAGACCGAGATGAAGATCGAGATTTTATAGCAGTAACTTCCAGCTCGTCCAAGATCATGGATCTCGGTCCGAGACCCTTGGATCTCGGCCGAGATCATGAAAATCTTGGTCTGGAAGACCGAGATCAAGGCCGAGATGGCTCTTCGTCGTTCCTTCATGCCTTTAGCTTGATTCTTGGCCCTTTCCTATGCACGTATGCTCGCTCCAATGTATCCACTTCGAGGCTTGATCCTCAAATACGTCGTTTTAGCTCCATAATGTGCCAAATCACCTACAAAGCCACAAATAGTGTGTGTAGAAATCTATTCTTGCAAAGCAGAACTAAACAAGCATAAATGGCACAAACTAAGGCCAATACATGAATCCGGAAAAGGGAAATCTAACTATATGCATGAGTACAACAGGTCGATAAATCATGTTATCACCACTCGATTCCACGAGCCAATATGAATAATAGCTTGAATAGGATTCCACCTATCCCTTCCCGCATAAAGACACTCGATTCCACGAGCACGAACCAAAAGAAAACGTTTTTTATTGAATTGAATTGACTGCTGAAAAATGTGGAGCCTTGAGCCTTATATAGGCTATGGGACGTCCAACTAGGTCTAGAAATAAGATAAGATCAAATCTTTAAGAGATATGATCTTCTGACTAAAAGATAACATCAAAGCTTTAAGAGATATGATCTTCTAACTAAAAGATAAGATAAGATCAAATCTTAAGAAGATATGATCATATCTAGATCTTAACTAATTATTCTAATCAGCCAAAAATAATTAAAACAAAATAAAAACAAAATCAAGCCCATTAAAATAATTTCAAATATGGACATGGGTGTTGAACGGTGCCTAGCTGCAATTTATCAACAACTTCATCGCTCACCAAGTTGTTGTAGCTTCCACTATCAATTATCATGTTACATACTTTTTCATGGACCAAACAACGCGTATGTAACAAATTCTCTCTCTGATTGTCTTCATTCATAGAAGGTAAAATGCTCAAAGCTCTTCTAATGACAAAGCAATCAAATAACTTAGCAGTTAAGGGATGAGGAGAACAAATATAACTTGCATTTTCAGCTCCTTGCAGGCCACGAGATGTAGTAGGAATCTCGGTCCTCCTTGTAATTTCCATAACCGTCTCATCTGTGACTAAGTATTCAGCCGGATGCTCAATCAATTCAGCACTCATAATGGGAAGTATGGCATCCTTAGAATTCATAGATGGAGGTGAAACCTCAGCAGTAATACGATCACCTAAGTACTCATATATCTCTAGATCATGACTATAAATTTCAGCAGGTTTATATCTAGAAATTTCAGCAGGTTTATCTAGATCATGCTCAGCAACAACAATCTCATCCGAAGTACTTAAAACAAGGTGAGAGTCATGACGATCTTACTAGTATGGAGACATAATCCCTCAGCAAATGGGAGCTCATTAATGTCCTCTTCTACCTCTCTCTCAGCTATAAGAGTCGACCTCTCCTCTTTCATCTTCTCTGGGTCGGAATCCGACTCATAGTAGCCCTTGTCATTGATGATCAATGTCCTCTTATTAGGACATTCCCGAGCAATATGTCCTCTTCCTTGACATTTGAAGCATGTAATATCTCTAGCTCTAGTAGAGTTTGAATCATTTCCCTGGGATGTCGAGGTGGGAGTTTTGCTTTGTGTAGGTGCAGCTCCAGAACTCGTAGAGCCAGTGGTGTCTCGGCTGCTGCTCCCCAAATCTCGGCCACTTCTGTTTTGATCTTGGCCGAGATCTCGACTGGAACCTCCTCTCCATGCTTGAGGGGCTCGTCGGTCTTGGTTGTGTATCTTTAGCTTCTTCTCAACTCTCACAGCAAGATGTAGTAGATCTGTCAAGTTAGAATATGCATAAAACTCTATCTCGTGTGCCAAGTACGGGTGCAAGATCCTGAGGTATCTAGCCGTAGTTGCTTTTTCATCTTCTTGCACATCGGCTCGAACAATATCCATTTCCATGGCTGCATAAACCTCCTCTACACTCATAGAATCTTGTTTCAGGTTCTCTAATCGTTGACGCAAATCTCTCTCATGATAAGGTGGAATGAATCGGGCTCTCATGATAGCCTTCATCTGATCCCATGTGGTAATGTTTGTGTCCAGAACTCGTCTTCTCTCCTTTAACAAGTTATTCCACCACATTAAGGCATAACCAGTAAACTCAAGTGCAGCGTATTGTACCTTCTTAAGTTCTGAAACGTTATGACAACCCCATATTTGCTCTACTTTTGCCTCCCAAATAAGGTACACATTAGCATCACACTTCCCTTCAAATGGTGGTATTTTCACTTTAGCCTTAGAGTACACGTCAGTCTCTAATATGGGATTCTCATCATTAAAGTCCATCTCTCTCCGTAAGAATCGCCTAGGTGGCATAACTCCGGGGTTGACTCGAAGTGGAAGTGGGTGATGAGGTGGTGGTGGGGGTGGTAGATCGTTCCTTAGGGGCGTCCTCTCACCACGTGCCTCTATAGTATCTAGCCTCTCCATAATGCGGGCTATCATAGTCTCGACGTCCATAGCTCGTGGGGCATTGGGTATCCGGTTCTCGTTCTCCCTTCCTGAAGCACACATATCAAGCAAACTAGACTCGCCTGCTAATTCTCAACTAAAAACAATTATCTTGAATAAAGACAAATGTAGCCTGAGAATGAAAGGATATAGGGTTCAAAGGGATTTGAACAGTGCCCTGTAAGGAACCCAAAAAGGGAAAGGGGAAATAAAAACTAGGAGATGACAAAAGAAAAGGGAATATACTCGGTCGGGGATATAAACAATATGAACAAAAGACGGATCCCTTTCTTTTTTCTTTTTCTTTTTTTTAAAAAAAAATTGCCGAAACCCTAAAGGGTTTGTACGTGGCAAGGGTGGCTTCCCACACCAAGATTGGTGGTGGTCCAGCAGGGGCGGACCGGCGACGACGAGGTGGTGGAAGAGGTGGTGGAGCGGTGGTTTGGCGTGAAGCCGGCGATGTAGGCCGAAACCGAGGGCCTCGGATGGAGATTGGCGGCTGTTTTGTGGTGGTGGTGGCGGGTTGTGGTGGTCAAAGAGGTGGCGGGGAGGTGATTTGGCGTGAAGCCGACGATGTAGGCCGAAACCGAGAGGTACGGGGTGGAGATCAGAGGTTGTTTTGTGGTGGTGGTGGCGGTGGCGGGTTTTGGTGGTGGCGTGGTGGTGGTGATTCAAGAGTGTACCGTGGCTAAAAAGATCGTTCTCGGTAGTTTTACCGCAATTTAGCCCGAATAGGTCTGCACGAAGTGAATCAAAGAAGTGGGGGTTTCAAGAACGAGAAAATATTGAATCTTGGGCTGAGTTATGGGGAGATAAAACAGGCCACAAATAATCTTTTTCAAGAAATTGAATTTAGAATTGTAAAGCAATAAGATAACGAGAATAGTTAACTAACCGTTACAATTCCTGCGCCGGTGAATCTTTTTGTGTAGAACCTTCTTGACGGATCTTGAAAGCTCTGATTTTTATTCTTGTAGATGACATGGGGTGGTGTTGATGAACCTTAGCTCTGATACCAATTTGATATGGGGTTAGCCGTGAGGTTGCCCGATCTTTCAACACCAAAGCTTTAGATGCAAGAAAGGTGAAAAGATGTGAAGGATGGGAAAGAAAACGTTGAATTGATGGAGGGATGATCCGATGAGGGGAATGGATCGTAGCTGGATAGACTGGTTGAATCCCTTGAAGCAACCGTTAGCACACTAGGGAAACTAAGGCCCTAACACACAACACGGAATGATTGAAGAAACCCTTCCGCTACAACCTTACACAAAGGGGAAGACGATTGTTTTTAGAGCACAAGGAGTCACTTGAATAGAAAATTGATATCAATCTTGGAAATCCACCAAGAAAGAATAACTCCCCAACAATCCAAACTAAGTTTTGAACGCGATTCCACCCGTTTAGGTTTGAATAGGATTCCACCTATTCGGCTCTCTCCTTCTCAGAAAGACGCTTGATTCCACAAGCCACTCGAGTCCACGAGCCAATATGAATAATAGCTTGAATAGGATTTCACCTATTACTTCCTGCGGGAAGACACTCGATTCCACAAGAACGAACCAAAAGAAAACGTTTTTTATTAAATTTAATTGGCTGCTGAAAAACGTGGAGCCTTGAGCCTTATATAGGTTATGGGACGTCCAACTAGGTCTAGAAATAAGATAAGATCAAATCTTTAAGAGATATGATCTTCTAACTAAAAGGTAACATCAAATCTTTAAGAGATATGATCTTCTAACTAAAAGATAAGATAAGATCAAAACTTAAAAAGGTATGATCATATCTAGATCTTAACTAATTATTCTAATCAGCCAAAAATAATTAAAACAAAATAAAAACAAAAGCAAGCCCGTTAAAATAAGTCCAAATATGGGCTGAAAATAAAATATCTAGTTGGGCCTAATTTAGCCACTTAAATTTAGCTCAAAACCTTCTTTCTTCACAAGCTTCTTTGTCCAAGACTTCTTCCAACATGTCTCTCCAATCTCGTCCATCCTCACGTGGATATGGGTTGAATGAATCTCGATCCATGTCATCCCCTCCTTGGACGTGATCTCGGTCAGACTCACTAAAACCTCGGTTGGACAGTGTATGATCTCGGCCTTCTCCTTCCTTAGTTAGGTACGGACCTTTCGCTCCTCTTCGTATAGTAATCTCTTCATAAGCTTGTCCTTCCTCTCGAGATAATCATCTCCTCTTTATCTTGATTCCAAATATGAATGGTGGTGCATGCATATGCTTCCTCTTATGCATAAAGAGCTCTACTCGTTCCTTGCAACTAGAGCGTGTGATCATACCTCCGGGTCCTTGTCTCCATGCATGTGTTCCGTGAGGTACAAGTCGGGATCCATGCAACTTGATCCATCTTCTGAATCTATGCATATACCTCCTCCTAGCTCTCCACATGATCATGCGCTTTGTTGATCTCATCATCCGGAGTGGTGAGGTTAAGCTCTCAGATGATCCTGCATCACAACTAGAAGTATAGTTAGGATAAAAGCAATTTTAGGCGCAACTCTCGTGTCTTGCATAGAAAAATCTAAACTTCCAATAATACTTGACTCAAGGCGTTCAAACAAAGGATAATAACAATCATGAACATCATAGAATTTATTAATGCAAGGGGGCTCTCCTGACCCTAAAATAACAAGATTTAGGTAAGACATACTACAAAATTTCTTCCTTTACAAAATCAACGAAACAAGACAAATCGGATAAATTATAGAAAAAAACAGCCGACCATGGAGGACCAATTAACCGAGCTCTGATAGAGATTGGACTGATCGGTAAAGTATTCTTTTATGCTACTGGTTACACCCTTTTTGAATCGTAAATTGAATTTGAAAATTCGATAATTAAACTAATGGCTAAATAGCCTTATTTATAGGGAGGATATCCAACATAATCCTCCTAGGGTTAGAAGGTGATCTTGTTAAACCCTACTTCTAAGGAAAAAAGATAAAAATGTTCAAACGGACAGGCTAAAAGATATGCCCAAACTAAAGGGTAAAAAGGGAATGAAAGATAAGATGAATCATCCAAGACAAAAGTAAAACAATACAAATTGACTGACTGCATGGCCAGATTGGCCGATCGAAACGAAAATGGTCGATTTGAAGCATAATACATCATCTTGGAGAATAGGTCAAATGCTCGGAAACTGGGCACATATCGGCCGATCTGGTAGGGTAAATCAGCCGACTGCACTGCTTTTTCCTCAAGTGGTCTTCATTTATTCACTCTCAAATTTGTAATAATTCAACCCGGAGTTCCTTGATCATATGATGATACTTATTGTTTGGCAAGCGTTTTTTGAGAATAACTCCATTTTAGCTCCGAGAAGGATTGGAATGGCAACATTATCAATAAACACACGAGTAGATCTCCAAAACACAAAAGGGGAGAAAATCAACCAATATGCAATGCAAATCTATATTAATGCTCAAAGAATAGATAGAAATGAAGGTGGAAAAAGACGCTAAAATGGATGTTATCACTTGTTTATACATGTGTGTATATGTCACTTCTTTATTTGAAAACTACAATAAATGTTTTCCAATAGAACAAATTGCAAAAGTATTTAAAACTCATTTTCTTTTTCCAGACCAATAAACATAAAGCAAGAGATCGAGAATAAGGCTTTGATACAACTTTGAAATATATAAAAATAACTCTTGGACGAATTTTCACAACAATCTACACATATACAAAACACAACAAATATTCGATGATGCGGTTTTGTAGGTTGTTTGAATCTCACTTTTTTCTGATAAACATGCGATTTTTTCAAAAAAAATATATGTGTTGATGCGGTTCAGTGAACCTACTCCACGGAACCTCATGAAGGGAGGTTTGACTCAAATCCACTAAGAAATTGAATCAAGCGTAGAAGGCTTCTAGTTTGCAAACAAATACTAATAAAGCTGAGATAAAAACCATATCTAAATACATAAACGCAAGAAGAACTAGTAATGAAAAGAAAAAGCCCTCGAGTGAAAACGCAAGAAGAATGAACAATGAAAAGAAAAAGCCCTCGAGTGAAGTACATAAGCTTGGAACAAAACTTCTAATTTGTTGGACTTATATTTGCATAGATCTATGATTCAAAAGAAATGTTTAATTTTTAATTACTTAAATTAAAAAAAAATATGAATTATGGTTCATTGCTTGATCGTTAACTCTCTTTCCTTTGTTAATCCAAACAACAACGCTCTAGATCTCTCTTTCATTATAAAAATATCGTATGATAGTAGTCGTGAAAGCCCCGACTCTCTTTTAATTTGTTTGTTATCTCCAAGACCAAGCCAAATCTTTTCTATACTACAATTGGTGTATTGATAAACTATTGTAATTCATAATAAATAAAGTCTTTTTTGTATAACATATATTTCTCTTTGTATACTCAGACATGGGACATCAACGGGTCGAAGTTGAGATGGCTTAAAATGTTGTTTACACCTCATCAGTCGAGGTGCACAATCCTCACATCCATTGGATGGCCTTGCGCACCAATGTAGAAGCTTTATTTGCACAAAATAATTCTACGATTCAATCATATCTACTGCGAGGTCAATACAATTGTGAAACTCTTAACAAGGTTTGCACATTTTGGAGTTCCTTCATGGGTGATTTCATCTCTTTTTTACTAATTACATGCATTCAAGAAGTAGCGCTCGTGAATGATAACTTTGTAAAGATCTTTATTTTTTGTCAATAGAGTAGTAAGTGGTGAAGTAGTTCTCGCCCTCCCTAAAAGAAAATGTATAGTTCAATCTAGAGTGTATATGTAACTTTTGTTTAGATGCTTAAAAAGCTTGTCAAATTTATAAAAATTATGAACAAAGAATAAGTTAGGAGTTGATTATTTGGGATCTAAATTTATGAAAGTTTATGTTAGTTTATAAAAAAAATTTAAAATATTATCCGTTGATAAGCTAAATGGAAGAAGTTTGAGAAGCTCGTGGTAACTTAATGAATATATATTACAAAATAATGGTATAAAAAAAATTAAATAGTTTTACATCATATATTTAATAAATATATTTATTTATTTATTTTGAAACAAATATATTTAATAAATATATATATATATAATAAATTTGGTTCTCAAACATATAAAAATAAACCTATTGAATCAATTATATATTCCAACTACTCATAAGTTTTAACTTTAAATGTCAATAAAATCCTACTTTAAGCGTGAACAAATTTAGGGTTTGAAACGGATACCCGATATGAATTCTCACTTATGGTTTTGTTTGTGGGCCAAATGGACAAGGGAACAGCCATTACACATGAGTTGTGTTGTTTTGCTGTTCCCAGTGAACTCCTTAAAGTGGCAGCCTTCTCTTTTTGTTCAGACTTCAAAGTCTTCAAAACCTTATTTTATAAATCATAGTTGTTAATTGATAATTTCTTAAGATATTAAATAAAATTAGTGCACGTGAACTTTATATATAAAGAAATTATTATCATTGGTAAATGGTCTCCCAATGAGTTTTTACGAACATTTATATATTAACCTTTTAGTGCTCGTGTTTGTACGCATCTCATTCTATATCCAATAATCTCAAAAAGAGTTCTCCTTGAAAAATCGGAATGATTATATCCGACTCCAGATTGGACCTTCGTTTTTTTGACGATGTCTGTATTAGGCATGTTTTCAGAGAAATCAATTGTGTTGTTGACCGATTGACCCATTTGAGAATCTCGACCCCCAATACTAATTTTTCTGAAGATCCGAACTTTGTGTTCTCATCCGCAAAGATGTTTTAGGTTGGACTATCTCGAGGAGGTAGACCAATCTAACCGCTTTCCTTTCTAAAAAAAAAAAAAAAAAATAGTTAATTAGTTATATTAATAGAGTTTAAGATAATGATTGTTTTAGAAGAAGTTTAAAGTGGGTTTCTAGAAAATGGCTTTGTGGAATGATTCAAATGATGTTAGCTGCCCCGTAATGGACGACATTGTCTTCTTAGGTAGTATTTGTTTTCAACTAAATGATAATATTTTGTAAGACATGTCGTGTTTTTTAATGATGGATATTTTGTAAGACATACTAATTCAGTAGTTGCTGCGCCGTCTCATGTCGAGGATTTCAATCTCATTATATTTTGTAAAACTTCTATTCACAAAAATTCATGGTTTTTAACTATTTTTTATCCTACGCAACCCTTAGGTGATTATAGGTCCAAAACCGAACCGAATCGTAATAAATCGCACCGAATCTAAAAGCGATTTTTCCAAAACCTTGGACCGAAAACCGAACCTATAAAATTAACTTCGGTTTCGGTTCGGTTTAAGTTTTGGACCTAAAAACTAAAAATAAAAATATCGATAAATATGAACAAAAATATATATAAATATTCAAATCCAATAACATAAAATTCGTAAATACAATAAAACGATAAAGTTTAAATCTTTAACAATTTTATTTTAGTATAAAGAGTTAAAGCATATAAAAATTAAAAAAAATCTAAGCATCAAGTTTAAATTTTTAAAAAAAAATTAAGATTCGGTTTTACGGTTTTTAACCGAACCGAAACCTATTTTTTAAAAAACAAGGATCTAAGACCGAACCTAAATTGTCGGTTTCAGGTTTGATCTGAACCGAAATTGTCGGTTTTGGTTCACCGAACCTAACTTGATCAGCCTAAATGCAAAGCATTAAGTATATTTTTATTTATTTCTTAAAAATGTTATATGACTGCTTGTTTTGTTCACAATACTACTTTTAAGTCAGTTTTTCTAGCATAAAAGTTCTTCTAATAATATTTGGTTCATATTTTTTGTTCATTCGAAAAAATATGAGAAGTAGCTCATCTTTCTATGCCACTTTCTCCGACTTAAAGGAAGTAGATTTACCTCGAAAAATACAGGATAAATTTTCGTACTATATTTTATTACTAATAAATTTTCGTAATTGCAATTGTTTCAATATAAAAATAGTAAGTTTGAGAAATTTCTCTACAAATGTTAAATTGAACCATTCATAACGCGTTAATTAATTTGTTTAGGAACTAAGGTTGATTCGAACATGTTTTTTTTACTTTTATGAATTTTAATTTTTATGAAATATATTATCCAATAACTTCACTACTTTGGATTAGATGGAAAAGTACGCATTTTTTGTGTATATGTGACAAAGTAGACCTTTTAATAATGAAAAATTTCGAAGGTCTCATTATAATTTTGATTTTCTCGGATTATATTAAAGGTTTTTTCATTTTTCAGTAATGTACTTATACTTTATATTTTTTTTTGAATTATATCCTTCTACCATTTATAAATTAATATATATTAAGTTTTTAAGAATAAAAAAAAAGATAAATTAATCATTCAAAACATATTATGTGTTAATTTATAAATAATTGAAAGGTATATTCTGTAAAAGTCTAAAACTCAAGATACTATCCAAAAACTGGAAGAAAAAAAAAAATCTTTAAACATCATCCGAGAAAGTTGAAAGTACATGGGCAACATCCGGATTTTTTCTTTAATAAGGTAGGTCCTTTAATTAGAAAATCTAATAATTAATTTTAAACGGTAATTATTATTTAAAAAAATAATAGCTTTTTAAATCAAATAGGTAGTTTGTGGATTTTAAATTCTAGTTGATAGCCCATATTAGTAATTGGACTGATTGAATCACATAATTTGTTATTCTTTTTAAAAAAATTATAATTATGTCTTAATTTTTATACCCAATGCCTTATACCCGAAGTTTAGTACTTCAATTTCAATGCCCGACACATAAGACCTGATCTGTATTATACTTAAAATTCAATACCCAAACACATGTTCCTAAAATCTAATATCCAAAACGTATACACATTTTAACTACCGGATTTTAACTATAGTTTAAAGTAGGTCCATTCATCGCCCATTTTAATTACCCGATACCTTTTATTCTCTTGTTTAATCACCCAATTTTATTTATCCATTTCAATATCCAATTAGCAAAAGCAATTGAGCAATCCACTAACTTCACCATTCGCATCGTGATACAAACTTTAATAAAAATTATTCTATTAGAAGTTATTAGACCAATTCAATACTTCGATTGTTATAAATGTTAAAACGTGAACCTCAGATCTCACAAATATTACAAGATTCAATTGTAGTAAGGGACAAGAGCGTTGAGAAAAAAATGTGATGAATTGACAAATTAGTTACAAAGCCAAAATATAAGACATAAAAATAGATAGGATGAAAGAATAGAAATCGGCCAAAAAGTCATAGGAAGTCAGGCCAATCAGATCACATAAAGTAGAAAATAGAGACAAAGATATAAATCACAAAGAGGGAGAAACCACACAAGTCGGTTGATTGGGTGTTTTTAGTCGGCCGATTGATAAAAGTAGACAAAAACACAAATCGTATAAATTAAGGGAGAAGAAATTATTTTTCACTACGTGGTCTAAAATCATTAATATTAAAAATGACCAAGTTTGTAGTATCAAAGATATAAAAAATAAATAAATAGATAAAAAGTTTCATGATCATGATCATCATAAAAAACATATCAATTCTCAATTGATAATAACCAACTATAATATAAATCATATTATGAGGGAGACAATGTTGCTCGACTTTTGTATTTTGCAGAATATGAAAGACATCAATAACACGGCTCTTGCATTTTGCAACCAACACTTGGAAGATCAATAGTATAGAAAGAAGTTACATGCTAGGCTCTCATATATTCATAGGAAAACACTAGCCTACCGTAATACATAAGAAAATATGTATGTTCATAAGGATAAATATCATTATCAATATCATAGATTAAGACAGGCTCTTCGGATCCTAGAACGAGAGAATTTAGCAAAACATAACTTACAAAAACTCACGCTTTTACTAATCGAAGCAAAAGACACAAGATTGCCGATTGAGGCACATTGGTCGGCTTATCACTACTTTAAATGAACTCGTCCATGAAACTTTCAAATGAAAATTGGATAATTAAACTACTAATGAAAACGTCTTATTTATAAAAAGATTTCTAACATCATCCTCTTAGGGTTTGTGATCTAAATCTATCAAACCATATCTCTAACTAAAATATAAAAACGTCCAAGCGGAAAAGATAAAAGAAAATGGTCAATGACTCGGATTTCCTTGTAACTGAACTCGTGTGTGGGACTGGTCCGTTGATCATGTGAGACCATTCGACCGATTTCCTTGAAATGTACCAATTTGTATTGAGACATTTCGTTTTTGAGAAATTGTCAATGAATCGGATAAGTGGATGAAAGTTGGCCGACCAGGTGGTGTAAGTCAGCCAATCGATTCCTCAACCCTGAGCAAATATTCGTATATTTACTCTCAGGTCACAATTAGTTTTTGTCTTGGTATCGACTTCCTTGACTGCAGGGAGAACCTTAGAGTCTTGAGATAATGATTCCATATATAACTTCATTTTAGCTCCGGAAAAGACCTAAAATGCATGCAATATCATTAACGCACAAGTAAATCTCCAAAACACAAAAGATAAGGAAACCTACCGATATGCAATGCAAATCTACACTAAATGCTCAAGAGATGGATAAAAATGAGGGTGAAAATTTTTTTAAAATGTATGTTATCACATACCCCATAGTTGAACATTACTTGTCCTCAAGTAAGATCTGAAGACACCTCTATATGAAGGACTCGTATCCTTGTGTCGGCTAATAATATCAAGCTCAAACAAACCAAGTCATCATGACGCAAACTCTTGTAACAGGAATAAGACAAATCTCATAAGTATCATGACCTCTTAAGGTAGTGTATAACTCTCTCACATGTGTTTAGGCAAAGAATATCGGACTCAAACTCAATACATATCCACATAGTGTTCGTAATCTTCACCGTTCTCTTTCCTACATTTATCATTTGAATGAAGAGGTCTTTTATAGGATTGGTGATCAGGGGTAAGAAGAATAAGGTGAGAAAGAATTTTTGGCTTGTGGTACAATGAATCCATGAACAAAGAGGATCATTCGAACATTGTTGAGGGGCAAGTCGGCCAATCTCGAGGGAATGGTCAGCCGATTCGTGGTTATTTGCACCACTTCGACCCTCCTATACAATAGCTTAATTTCCTTAATTTGGGATGCATGACAAACGTTACTTTTCATGATTAAAGCCTTATACTTTGTAAGAAAACTTCCCTTTTCATAGCTTCTTTTGAGTGTAGATAATAAATCACTTTTCTCCTTTTCTTTGATGCATAACACTTCAAGTAGACATGGGTCGCAAATCTAAACCGTCGGTTTAGGTTAGCGAACCGCCGGTTTAGATTTGACCCAAGGCCAAACCTAAACCCAAACCTAGTGAACCAAAACCGCCGGTTTAGGTTCAACCTAAACCGCCGGTTTAGCGACGGTTGATTTTAAAAAATTTTAAAAAATTTTAAAAAACCGAATCTGAAGCAAAACCGTCGGTTTAAACCAACGGTTTGGTGGTTCAAACCGTCGGTTTGAATGTTTTTTTTAAAAATAAAAAAAGCCTAAACCGTCGGTTCAAACCGGAGGTTTAGATTTTTTATTTTGCCAAACCTAAATCTAAACCGTAAACTAGCCCAAACCTAAACCGCCAGTTCGGCGGTTAGGTTTAAAAAACCGGAGCCATCCCTAACTTCAAGGAACCACTTTGCACTTTATGACATTTTTGTACCTTTTGTATTTCCAATCTTAGGAAACTCATACTTGCACTTTGCTTTCTTTTCTCTTATTGATGAGTTAGCTCCTAATTTATGGATAGGTCATATAAGTAAAAACATGCTTAGGTATTTTTTGTGGGGCTAAATCAGGCAAGAAAAAATCTGATAATATGGACTTTTAACCTACCAAGTCGGATGATTTGGATAGTTATGTCAACTACAAAGTTGTCAAGCATTGAATTACCTTCAAAAGTAGTCTCGTGGGTTTTCTAGTTTCAACCACAACAATGATAAAGTAAGTTATATTGAAGTATTGCAATGTTGTGAAATATTTTCTTTATGAGGAGGTCGGCCGACCAAGACCCAATGATTGGGCGACTTGTCCGATTCACAACGAATTTGGACGATCTTTTCTTTCCTTAAGCGAATCCTATCTTTCTTCAAAGGATATTGTTTATAGAAAGATCATATTCAGCATTTTTTAATTTTTAGTTATAAGATAGGGTATGATAGCTTTAGATAAGATATGCAAACTCTAGCAAGATTAGATTAGAATTCCTCCTGTACATAAGACATTTCAGCCATTAATTCTAGGATCTAGTTTTCTTTAGAGAGTTTAAAAAAAAAGGTTTGACGTTTGAAGTGTTGAGGTCGACCACCCTACACCGATCGGCCAACCGGTCCTTTTATCTTCGATTAATAAAGTTTTGAATTTCAGTTAAGGTATGTCTTGCTAAATTCATTTGTTCCAAGGTCTGAAGAGCCACGTTGCATTGATGATTTATGATGTTGATAATGATATATATCCTTGGAATGTGGGTTTATTGAGCGTTATGGTAGTTTTGGGTTTCTATGTAAAATACGAGAGCCAAGCATAAATTGATTTATTACTATTTGTTCTTCCCCATGTTAATTGCAAAATGTGAGAGTCGGGTCACTCATGTCTTTCATATTCTGCAAAATGCGAGAGCCGAATAAAATTATCCCCGCATACCATGATATACATTTTATTATGGATTTGTTATTATCAACAGAGATTTGATATGTATGTTGTTGTGACTTTGATCTTGGAATTTTTTTATTAATCGTTGATACTTTTAAACTTGGTTACTTGCAAAGTTACATATTCTAGATCAATTAGCGAACAATTCATCCCTCACTTTTATTTTTACGATATTTGTCTCGAAGTTATCGTTCAAGTCGGTCGATCAATCTTGACCAATCGGTTGACTAGTTGTTTTTGTTGCCTTCATGATTTCTGATTTCATTCTCTTTATTTTTCCTCATTCGTGTCTCAATTGGCCACTCTCCATCGATCGGCTGACATAATATTTTGTCTCTACTTTTTGTTTATTTTATATTTTGGTTTTATTATGAATCTTTCAAATCATTTTACTATTTCCCTTGAGTTTGATCATAAGCCTATTACTATAACCGGGTCATCTAAGTACTTGCGAGATTTGAGGCTCACGTTTCAGCCGTTATCAGACGCTCACGAGCGTTGTCCGGTAGATGCTATGTTGGGTGACGGGATTGGTGCGGAGTAATTGACCGAAGAGATTTTCACTCTTGGATACAATTTACTATGTGTGGCATGCCTAGAATACCCTTGTCTTTGATCACAACCGAATGTCGACTTGATGTTGTTGTCCCTTTGATCAAGACCCATGCCTTTTTGACATCTTCCAAGAGAGGATTGATGGCCATGTTTAGTTGGCTCTTGTTGTTTTTTCATAACATTTTACTCAAAGAAAATTTAAACCAAATTATCCATAATAACACACCAAAAATAAGCTTATAACATTCAAGATCATTAATTTAGGCAAAAGGAAAAACATAAAAACACATAATCTTATCAATTTACGAACAAAATTGGTCGTACGAGACGAATGAATCAACCAACACCAGTGGATAGAACATGGACTTTGGCACCTTGGGTTGAAGGTGTAGTGCAGTCATACCGAGTCCGAAAAGACACTAGATAACATTTTCAAAAACAATGAAAAACTTTATGAAAACAATTTGAAAATAATTTTACCAACAACCTCTTTAACACCAATTCTCAAACTTAGGTAGTCAACTAGACTATTCCTTCAACGTTGATTTGGGATCAACTGACATGTTCTTAACATAATTAACAATGCATATGATCCGTACAAAATGCAACAACAATGTAGTATTGATTTATCATACTAAGAAACAATATTTCCACTTAGCACTAACACAATCACTCTAAAATAGTTACTTACCTTGATTTAATCATTCACACAAGTATTACGAATGAATAAGAATAAGGTCATTATTTTCTATGATACTTGTTAGGAATATGACAATTCCTTAAATGAAGCTCTAAGCTTCCAAAAACTAATTTAATCCCTCCTACATAACTTAAATAGGTTTACAACACTTTAAGAATATTATAACTAATTTTGATTAATTTATCATTAACAGCATAGGCAATTTAAACCAAGTTGTCGACAATAACATACCAAAAACAAGCTTATAACCTTCATGGTTATTAATAAAGAATAACGGACTTTTCATTATTCTATTTAGGAAACCCTAAGCCTAACTTAGGCAAAAGGAAAAACATAAAACATGTAATTTTATAACTTACTCACTTGGATGTGAATCAGACGGTTAATAAGTCATTTTAGACTCGCAACACAACTGCATTGAGAAAGCAGTAGACGCAGGACTCTGCCATGGCTGGTGCCGGTCACCGGTAGTAGTGGCGCAAGGATGGTGGTGGTTGGCCTTGCTTCCCGATGTTCGCTAACAAACAAAAGTATGAACTGTAAAGAATGAAATGAGAAATCCATTAACTTGATTGGTTTTGAATTTGAACTTGGATTAGAAACGAAGAGTAGATATGAGATTGAAGTTTGAGAGAAACAAGAGGTTTTCGACAAAAATGCATGAATGAAATGCATACTATAAAGAAATTTTGCTATTTGTATTGAAGTCGATCATTATTCCTTAAGCCCCCCCAAAAACATAGAATTATCGATGATTATCCTTTCATCAATCCAAAAAACAGTTAAATTACAATCTCCAATAAGTACGAAATTGGAGGGGATAATATAGAATAATACCCTTGTTGTTGTCCGGTCTCAACTAGTCAATACACATGAATGACATGTGTACCCACTAGAAGAAGACTATATAACCCCCAAGAGAAGGGTCATGTCACCATAAATATATAGTAACCCGGTTAAGTCGTCTCCTTGAAGACTATGCTATCCTCCCCTTACTCTAAGAAGTCGTATAAGAAAATGTAAGTGTTGTAAAAGAAAATCAAAAGGTGCGACCAAGTGGTCGACTTAAGGCACTTCAAGAGTGGATTTGATTAAGTCTCCTCAATCGAGTCACTCGGACAACTCCAATCGAGTCACCTTGACAACGTAGATCGAGTGGTTTTCCTGTAGCTTTTGAACTCAGTCGAGTCAAAAAACAGAGGAATGGAAAAAGATGAAGTCAAGTAAGAAAACGACTAGGGGTTAGGATTAATTCTCTCAATCCTTGCTAATATAGTAATTATACACATTATAATGTCATAGAGTGAGAACTATTTACTCGAGTGCTCGTAGAAATGATGATTAAACGGTTGTATGCATGTAATAGATAATTGCAAGCCTAAGTATGCTAGTCAATCCAACATAGTACCTCACATGTTGTTTGCTATTGGTAAAATTTCAGTCAACTACGGTCTCAAACTAGTGAGCAATTCAAAGTAATCATACCTCACACGTTATTGGCTTGATTAAATCATAAGGATCCAGAGTGGATTTGCACTTCATAAATTAGCATTCAATTTATTCTTCACATGGTGTTTGCTATTGGAATAATTGAAGTACTAATCCTAGCAATATAGGCATCTACAAAATGCATCACTAGATTATGAAATTACTTATGAGTCTCATTCATACTAGCCGGCCAATTATCAACACATAAGATCATGCTTAAAGTTAAACAAAGTGCATAAAGGAACAATCTAAGCAAGCTTAGTATCCAACTTTCATATTAGTCTAAGCATGAATCCTAGTGTTCTAATCGGTTTTAACCTCCTATATGCTTACTATCATGTTTTGATACTCACATAAATTCTAGGCATTGTAACGATATAATACTACATAGCTTTGGATTGGGATTTTCACCCAAATCCCTAGTATGGAACTACTCACTTATTGAGTGAAGAAAACACAACAATCACGCAATCCATGGAATCGAGAGAGAGAGAGAGAGAGATGATTCTAAGAACTAAGAGAGAATATATTTACCGAAATAACAAAGAAAAGTAGCAATCCATCTTGTACCAACACAAATCGGCCACAACTCGGTACAAACTCCTTACAACTCGGATAAACTCGAACTCAACACGTCCAACTTGGCCCTAAACTAAGGAGACTCGGTTCCGAAAATGATAGAAAGTAAGAGAGATTTGTGGAGTGGTGAATTGGTATTTTCTTTCAAGTAGTTATGCCCCTTTAAATAGGCTAAGAAGGTGAGGCTAGTGGCACAAGACGCCCCCTAGCTTGGCAAAGATTGCCAACATCAGCACCAAGATTCCCTTGTAACGTCGTCACGTAGCGAGTTTGTTACAACCGCACAACGCATGCATCGAGTCGGCCAAGAAATGACTCGACTCACGATGAAAAGTAGGTCGGTGACACTACTATCTTCTTGAGTCGAGTGGGTCACCTGACTCGACCGCCACTTGAGCGACGCAAGACATGTCTTCCGCCTTGGCTCGATGTCTTCGTCCTGGGAGAGCCTAAGTTTTTGAGTCCGAGTCGATTCCTCCTTCTTTGTGCAAGTGAAGGGGAACCTTGAGTAGGGTTGCACAGGTGACTCGGTCTTTGGGATTTGCATCTCCGAATGATTTTTAGCAATCCTTCTTCTTCTTTAATGCGTCGGAGCTTCTCTTTGCTTCTTCTCTCTATGCTTCCAATGTTGATGAGGTGGGGGTGCTTTCTTGAGTCTTTTTCTTGTCCATTAATGTTCCTTTTGACCTATAACCACCTAAGCACAAGAGACAAACGGGAGTAGACATTTTTTATGCAAATAAGCTCTAGCAAAGAAGTAAATACTTAAACCCATGCAAATCTACTAAAAACACAAGAAAATAATTATACAAAAGATAGCATAAAAACATGCTATCAACCCTAATCATCAATATACAATCAACTCGAGAAACACACACTCTTAAGGTATCTTTCTAAATCATTGAGACATGGAGACATGACTCTTTTTACCGTTTTGTTTCTTTATATTATTTCACATCATAAGCATATTCGTTGTCATCATCAATAATTTTAATTTTGTTTATTCCTACTAGGACTCCCATATGCCTCAAAGATTGTTGGGAGTGAAATACTTCGCCCCGAGCAAAAATTCTAACTTCTTCACTTGGCCAAAAACATCATTTGAAAATTGATGATGGGTCAAAATTTTCTACTATTTGCGTCGTTTGAAATATACAACTTAAATCCATTGACTTGATATGAAGACAAGAGAGGAAAATGTTCCTCAAAAAGTGTTAAATACCTATCGAATATGCCAACATCATTCTTACTCAAGCATGCATGACGAAATAATATGGCAATTACACTCATAAATTGTGTACATAATTGCTTTTCAAAATCGACAATTATCGGCTTTCTACAATTCTCAAACATCAAATTCATTGAGAAATCATTTAGAGAAATGAACTAGGTGTCAAGTCTAATTAGGGATTTTATCACGAGGGCCTATGACCATGTTATCCTCTTCCATATGAATATTGAGATGTGTATTTCACACCGATTATAGAAATAAATCAGTCTAGTATATAAGATCAGTGACTGTGATGAGCCCTATGGTTGTTTTTCTAGCATATATGTTCTCATATGCTAAATGCATACAACCTTTGGTCACGAGTTTGGTGGACTTTAACAATGAACTCCAATCTGGTTGTGAAAGTCATGTCTTCGCTTATTTCTCCGAGATTAGACACCAGCTTATTTCTCCGAGATTAGAAGGTGTAGTAGGATGCCTTACTCCACTTCGCTAGACTAACTAATTGGGATGAAGTTATGAGATGCCAACACTTGGGATATAATTCTTACTGGTCATCCTGAGATTTTGGAGAGGGTTTAAGGTTACGTCTTAGCTTTCTTCTACTCAACTTTGGACACTTGTTACTTGATTGGTTAACAAGAAAATTTTTAATTTTAATTGAAGATGAAGATGAGTTCCGTTACAACTCTTGGATTAACCTGGTCGAATCAAATCTTTAAATTAAATTATTTTCTGCTGATGAGTACTAACTCAATTTGAAAGCTAATGCATGATAAAATGAGATTTTGATTTTGCAAAAGAACCTAATTTTGTTTGACATAAGAATGAAAACATACGAAATTTCAAAAACAAAAAAATACCCAAATTTTCTAAGTACTAGAAAATGTAGGGCTATTGGGGCTGCCTGTAAGTCAAAATATGTTTTTTTGTAAATGTATATTGTTCATATGGACATGATGCAACTTTGAATGTAACAGCAACATGTGATTTGATACTATATACACATAATGTAAATTACCAATACAAGGCATCAAAAGAAAAGGATTGTGCATCCATGGCAGAAGATAAAAATACACTCACAAGGCACACAAACAGAAGTTAAGTATAAATGTACATGTTCTTTGCCTTGAAATTTATTTGGCTTGCACAACCCGTCCGCGATCTTCTTTTGTGTTCTTCTCTGAAATCCTTTACGTATGTCCTCGGATGATGATATGATGATATGCCTTAACAGGCCCGGCCTCCTCTTTCATCTATTTACCCATCGACTTTTTAATCTATAAATCCACCCTTTCGTGTCCCGAGTTCTCGGATGGTGAGGTGCAAAACCAGCTTAAAGAAACGAGTTCGTTTCCATCAGCTCAAATCAAAGCCTGCTTCTGCGCTGATTGCGTATAGTAGTTTGCTCTCCAGCTGCTCTTTGCTGAATTACAACATTGTACAAGGCAAAAAGATGAGCATCCCGAAATGCAACCATTTGCAAAATTTCGGATGGTGCCCCTTTGGTTTGGGGTTTTCCGAATTTTGCACGGATTTTTCTTGGTTCGGATAGTACCCTTGTGTTTTAATATTTTCCGAAATATGCCCAACTCCGTTTAAATTGTAGAGGATGGCAACTAAAAAAAAAATTAAATGAGAAACTTCTTTTAAAAAAATAAGACAGAGGACGCTAAACATTTTGCACATAAGTTTTTATTTAAAAATTATTTTAAGTTGACGTCCCTTTACAATATAAAGGGAGTTGGGCATTTTTCGGAAAATATTAAAACACAAGGGTATCATCTGAACTAAAAAAAACCTCTGGGCAAAATCCGAAAAACTCCTAACCATAAGGGCACCATCCGGAATTTGCCAAAATAATACTATACCTTTGATAAGGCGGAAGCTTCAGAAGGTTCATGCAAGTGGCAGCTGTGGGTAACCTGTCTACAGCTTCATCTGATGCAGTCCCTGCAGCTCTGTTGAATTTCGCAAATATTGAGTAAAAACATAAGTCAGTAACACGCCCAAGAAATACAAATAGTTACCTCTGTATGCAGAACGCAGGCTCCAAGTATTTGAATCCAAGCAGTGGACCCCGTGAGCATCCGGTTACAAACCTAGGCGATACAAGAAAGACTACATCAAGTTTACAACACTCGAGGGATTATCATTCACGACTTTCACAGTTCAAGAAAAAAGCACAGCAAAACTGGGGTTTTTTTTCACAGTGAGAGCTGCACGTAATCTACAGAAGTTAAATGTGCATAATTATAAACTTCGGATGATAAATTATAGATATTGTGGAATTTCTTCATTTGTGAAGAACAAAAAAATCACTTGTATACAGTAGATGATTACAATAACGTGGAAATTTTTTTGTAGAAATGGTGGTTGCTTCAAGTGCTACACAAATCACCTATGTCAATAAGTCTTTCGTAAAAACTGAATTCTGCTCTTTCAAATGATAACGATTTACAGCATATACTAGTCAATATACAATAGTCCGGATATGTTTGCAGATCTGTTGTAAGCATAATTAATCATACTTAACTAGCATAACATCTTTTGAGGACATCAAGTACTTACTCCATCCAGGCCACCCAACATACTTGCTCTATCCAGGCCTTTAAGAACAAGGCAAATATAGAAAAAAAATTCTGGAATTTGGGGAAAAAGAAATTCTAGCATTTTTCCTTGAAAGCACCTAGGTCCTATCATTCAATTCCCGCCAATGGCCACGAGAAAACTACGTTTTCATTATTACACCTTGTGCTGATAATCGTAAAAAGTGAAATCAACCAAGAGGATCATTTGAGACAGCATAAGTAACACATGAGAACATAAAACTGATTAGGAACATACTTGAGAAATTTCATCTGATTCTCATGAGAAAAGCCCTTGATGACTTCCCAGAATATATCTATCACATAGTGCTCCTGTAAAGAGATAAATGATCAGATATTTGTTGCATTTTTTTTAGACATGTATCTTCCACTATGGAATTACATGACCAGCAACCAAATTAATTCTAATAGTAAGTACAGACTGAGTATCCTAAGAAACTATCCGCATACAAGGTAATTCAGAGAGAAACTTTCCATTTCCCCTATCTCTTACTCTTTCGTTGAGGGGTAGAGGGCAGTGAATCTATGAATGAATTATCAATGATATTTCATTGGATCCAAATTGCCAATTTAAATATGCCAGTCTTTCCAGCATGGTTAAAGGGTTATGGTCAGCAGTGATGAAGTGTCTATATCATTAATGGAGACGGAACTGTCTAACAAAGCGCTGAAGATGGTGCAGCAGGGTAGAGGGGAGGGGTAAGAATGACAGAAATGAAGGAAATCTAGAATTTGATTTAGAGTAGTCAGAGTATGAGATGTTGGAGAGGTTCAGTAGTCAGGTTTTTTTTGCTTATGCACAAAGTTTGCGGGATGAATAATCATGTTGAATTACACAGCTGAACAACCCACTTAGAAGCACAGCATATTACATTCTTATAAATGTATAATATACTTATACTTTGAGCCGCCAAATTCACTTCCTTCTTTAATGAATAAGAAAAGCCTTGGCTAATAACAAAACCCTGAAACCTTAATAAGAAGTAAATTCGACAAGGTAAGGAACTATAGTTAAATTATATCCTAAAATAAATCAAAGTTATGAACAAGAAAATTTTTAAATCATGCTAAATCAGTAGATGTAATATCTTTAATCTTGGAATATTAATTTCCCTTAATTCATGCCAGAAACCAACGGTATCACCCTTTGGTTCACTAAAACCACTAACACAAATCTATAAAGCCACTACCTTGAATAATAGTGGCTTTATAGAATCACCGTTTTTTAGTTACAGTTGCCTACCATTCTGCTCCCAGTAATAGAATTTATATGGCGATCAAGCAAAAATATCAGAGAAAACTTTACTTTTTGCAAAGACAATATAATGACATTCATTTACCTTTTTTATAGAATTAGTTTAAAACTACTCCTGGAGAATGAATTATTATACATTTATTCTAGAACATTTTGTTGCAGCTAATGACTGAGACCTATATTATTGGTAGAAGGTAGAAAACTTACTGCATTATAACCACCAGAGTATTGAGCATGAGTTCGCAAATCATCAACATCCAAACCATCAAGTGATCCTGATATCAAAATCTGGGGTACAGGAGAGAAAGAAATTGTTTGAAACCAAAAATTGTCGGGCAAAAGAGGAACAACAATGGGTAAAACATCCTCATCAAAAATCTATGTCAACCAATTTTGGTCTTTACAAGATTCCTTCACAGTTCTTTCAGAATGTCACCAGATTAATGTTTATTTACGTAATGGACGTGAAATTCATTCATTGATATGAAATTATTTACAATATTAATTATGGGATACCTAGGGGAATCGAAAGCAACATGAGGACATGGACCACCCCAAACTTAATAATCAACAATCCAGATATTGTTTTCTTCTTGGTTACTTCAATCTAATACTATTCTTTGCATTTTATTAACAATATAACCAGATGATTTGATTCATATAAAAAGTGCAGTACCACTCAAAAGTAAAATGCTAAAGTGACCAAGCTCGCCTCCAGAGGGGCAACGCCTTCAAATATGGATGGGTTAGGAAGGTATTATTATTCGGTTTGATTTTGACAATGTTGTCATCACGCTTTTGCCTCGGGCCAGGGGAGAAGGAATCCTCTATTAGTATTAGTGGGAGAAGTTCTTCGGAGGCTCTCTTGTGTGTGACTATCTTTTTTGTTTTCACTTTCAATGACTCTTAGTTTACTAAACTGCAAGTCTAGAACCAGTCATAGAATCACTGTTTTTTAGTTACTGACTTACTGTATCTTCTGTTTGAATACAAGGGTTACAATGTAGAAAGAGATGGATCAGGAATTAAGTATATAACAGATTTTGTACTGTAAAAATAGATATAGGGGTTGTTCGGCAGAGGGATTTAGGGTTGATTGGGGTTGAAGGAGAATGAACTCCTTCCAAATTGGATTACAATCTATACAATGCGAGAATGATCAACTCCTTCCAAAATGGATTTAGGGTTACAATCTATTAGATAGATTACGGGGATGAAGTGGTCAGAAATGGAGAATGATCAACTCCTCCCAAAATGCCGAAAAGACCCATAATAATATATGCAAGGAATAACTGAGGACATCAGCAAATGATGATTGCTTTCATGAATCCTGATGAACATACCTGCAGTTCATGCTCATTAAACATGTCAATCCAATCCTTTCGAATAAGTTGTTGAAATCCCCGAAGGAAGTAAGAACTTTGCTGACGTATCTAAAGGGCATAATGATTTAGTAAGGTAAGAAGCTATAGAATGAAGAATTTATAGAAAAAAATCAAATGCAGGGAATCAGCTAAAAGTACCTGGTAGTTGAGACGATGATTGGCCATACAATGGATGAACCGAATTACATTCTCATTTGTAACACGTATAGTTTTTCCCCCTGGTATCAGTTCCTCCTCTACTTGCTCTCCGTATTCATTGTTTACCACAACAAAGTAGAGTTCCAACTCAGAAATGTCACCTTCATAATGCTTTGACCACCACAGATGAACAAACAAGATATCAAACTCTAGAACAAAAGAAAATGTTTTTACACCGTAGTGTATGGAAAAAATATCAGGAAAATGGAAATGCTGCGAAAAACTGAAAAATGTATGTGCTGTTTGACCAAAAAAGGAAATTAGATACCATTATTTGGACCACTTTATTCAAGTAATAAATCAATACAATGTGAAGAAAAAATAATGAAAAGATAAGAGGCAAGTGCTCAAAGAAGCAAGTCATTAGTAGAAGAGGAAAAAAATGAACCTTCAAAAATATAAGATGTCGATACAATTCAGGGTCCAATGAAGGCAAATCATTTAAGTAATTATGCCTGAGACACATCAAAATAAAGATATTAGTGTACAAGAGTAATATCAACAAATGATCATCTCATTTTCATCAGAGAGGGGGAGATTATGCGCAAATGTGACAGTTCAATACAGTTTTATTAAGGAAAACTAAACCAATTTAACAATTGATATGCACTTACGATAACTTCTATAATTTTTCTTCAACTATCAATTCACTGTTTCTTTAGTCAGACATTATAATTAGGAAACCACTGGGGGACAGATTATAAATAATAAAAATGAACTGATAAACATGCCAGCTTGAATTCCTTACTTCTGCTTCAATTTGCTCAAGAAAAATGTTGCAAATGGTATGTCCACAAGAATGCCTTCAAACATGGCCTGCACATACACATAAGACAAATATTTAATTTAAGAGGTTTTAAGGAGTAAATTCAAAGGAGTCTTAAGCATCAGATATAGGCACACAAAATATTCTAAGTTGCGTACTGAATTGATGGATGAAATGGTACGTAAATCATAAGAGAGAAAAAAAAAAACTAGTTGTAAATTTGATGATACAAGGGTTTGTTGATACTCTAGGGACAGGAAATCTTTCCATTTGGCTCCAAATGAGGTTAGTTATTCTACAAAGTACTTCAGTAAGTTACAATTTGGACAAGTGTAACTGGCACACATAATATCTTATCTGCAAGAGACAAACCCTCACCAAAGTACTTCACTCAGTTTATATGCAATTTTATACAATAGTGATTGGGCATAACTAGGAGAAGTATTTGGTATTATAATATCTTATCTGCAAAATACTAACCGCACATGATGGTGCTGCAATATTCCACACATATAGTACATTGGTCAGTGCTCAAGTAACCACAGATCTCAACTCATGGCACACAAACCATACTTCAGGAAGTAAAACTGACAGAAAAAACTATACACAATACGTAGGCATACCTTAGCAAGGATGGTTCCAACAAAATGAAAAAATTGGAGATGTTGTTCATGTATCAATCCAGATCCAGGATTTGGATAAAGGAGATGACCCGGTGTTTCCTAGATTCATTATACCAAACAGTCTGATCAGTGTAATTGCGTATATACAAATGGTAAAAGCCAAAAGAAGGGTTTTGGCATGTGTAGTCAAGGTGATATTATGAAATAAAATCAAGATAATACAAAAAATCCACCACTGGTTACTACAGTTGATTCGATCATTAACATGTAGTTTGATAGCATACAAATATTGGAAAATAAGAACAAAAAACATCCTAAAAATTGTTCTTCAATATCACTCTGACAAGAAACTAATATGACCAGACAGTTAACTAATATAGACTAGTTTGATACTGACATGTGCAAGGGCAAAGGATGAGTGCTGTGACTGTGAGCAGGAGCTCATGCATTCATATACCGATGTTGTCAGGTATCATGTAATCTACCTTGCCCACAAGTCCCAAGGCACATGTTGTAGAGTCAACCCAAGAAAACTTTAGGAAATTAGATACAATAGACGTACATTTACACTTCAGTATAACTAGAAGTATGTCGTGGCGTCTTTTTAGAGTTAGGAATGAATTCAATTTAGTATGACAATTTTTTCTCTAAATAAAAATGCTCCCACGTGAAATTATCTAATGTTCTTAAAAAATTTCATTAAGTTATTTTTCTTTTTCCTAACTTTTTAAAATACCACATTTGATTTTTTTTTTAACAGAAAAAGAAGAAAGTACCATTTTCTTTCAAAAAAGACGTAAATATCATAATTCAATCAAACAAATTCTAAATGTGGCATACTGTAGTTTAAATTATCTCTCTCTCTTTAACTATCAAGAATTTTCTCTCTAGGTTCTTGGATTTGACTGCTTTGTTCAATTAATTTCCTTTATTTCAACCATGCATGTAGATAGAGAATTTGAGCACCAGCATATATTACAACTATAAATCAGATTATAACAAAATCTGTAAAACCGAAAAAAAGAAAGCCCACCACTAAGAAAAATGAAGAGAAGTACTCCTCCCACTATGCTTAAGAAAATTTTTAAGATTTAAAATCAAGAAAATGGTGATCCACTGAACATCTAAACCAATAATCTAATTTGGACAAAAGAAAAGAAAACCTAATCTCTGGCAACTTCTCTTTAGAGCTCATTGCAGACGCAACTATCCAAGATTTCGTACAAAATTAGGATCAAAGTCATAAATAGAACTCACGAAGATGTGATTATCAAGTAAATAATTAACTATTTGCTACGTCTATTAAATTACCACTAGGGATAGGGAAAATCCAATTGCCTGAATAATTTACTAACTTTCTGGATAATTGTTAGAGGAAAACACCTTTATTAATACTACTAAGCGGGCTGTCATACTCTTCCTCTCACAGCTAAGTGAACCTATCCTAATTGCCAATATTTCATATTTTGACCCTATTAACCTTATAATCATTTATATTGTTTGGTTTCTTCAGGTTCTTCCTCCCTAGTGTACACAATGAACCCACCTTGACTTGGTGTGCGAACAGATATTAGAAATAATGGAGTAGGGAGCAACTCACACAAACACACAGACAAAAAGAGGGATTAGGTAAGACTGAGGAAAATAAGATCCCAATTCACTACCTTAAATAACCCATACTGCACATCAAAAGCTGCTCTAGTAACATTCTCCATGAAATCTTTGAAAATGCCTCCACCATCAATGCCAGCCTCTTCAACTCCAAATTCGTTCACAAACGTTATACGTATCTGCACCAACAACAAATTGCCACTAAAGAGTGAAAGGCAAGAAAATCTAAAGCTTTAATCCTAAGCGCAGTGTCTCATTTATTCTGCAGCACTCATGAAAGACATTACCACTCCATGGAGATCCTCGTCTGTCAGTGCAGTAATGCGGTTGAAAGCATCTTCCAAAATGCGATCCCTCCTTATTTTTAAACGATTTCTAGCAAAGACGGCATGAGATGAATCCCTTCTCCTTGCAGCATCAAGTTGTGACTGTAGATAGAACGCCAAATGAAGCAGAATAGAAGAAGTCCATTGAAAAATATATAATTTGAGTGAATTCACAGACTCGTGGGTTTGAAGCTGTATGCACAAAGCCAGCAACTAGTGAAGAAGTCACTCACTGCAAATATCTTCACCCTGCTTGTAAAGGGCACTAGAGATGGAGCCAGTTTAAGGACTTCAGATGCCCTGCTATTCTCTTGCATAGCCTGTAGAAAGTAGTTAAGATGGAGTAATGAACTGCAGAGAACTCCATTCTGGAAAAATGTTGAGAAAATATAGATAAAAACAAACAAATACCTGCGATATAAAATACTCATTGATGCCGTCAGCATGAAAATCACTCGGGGATGAGAACTCCCGTCTGTTGTTCCAATCTTGCAACTACATTGATTAAGTAGAAAGAACGATAGCATTTTGCCCAACTTACAAAGAATCAACTAATGTAAGCTATCCATCAAAAAGTATCAAACAAAGAAACAGAACAGTGGAAAACCAAATGCAAGTTCTCCATCAAAATGTAACAAGCCAAGAAAGGAACAGAAGAGGAACTCAGAAAACAAAAGATAGCAATAAATTACGTATACGGGAATAGCAGGAATGCCAATAATTATTCTTATTTATCTACAAATATAATAGAAGTACAATTCAAATTTTTCATCAAGTGTTTCAATACCTGTGACAGAAGCTCAGAGGCAACAATGCTGACCCTGTATTGAAGATATTCTAGTGGGAGCTTCTTAAGTACCAGGCTGTCCATAGCAGATTTTGCAAGGTTAAGCGGACTTGCAGGATTCACCCACAGAAGCTGCCATAATGCCTATGAAAAAATTTCAATCGTTCACAAAACAATCAAATTATAAAGCATAACACCAAAATAGGAATCCAGAAGCTAAAAAATTAATCATTTAACTTTTTTATTCTTTATCAAGGTTTATTTGTCCTGAATGATCCTTTCTCTGCACTGGCAGAATGCAAGAAATTTTTAAGATTATGCATGCACCATAGAGGACATACTACTATTTTTAAGCAGATCATATTTTGATAAAGCAAAACACCTGCTTCAGGATGACAATTAAACATCTCAGATCCTTCAATGATAGTGGCTTCTCCTGTTCATAGAACTCTTCGTTATCAACAATCATAAGCATGTGCCTGGCATCACAATACAAAAGACTTTTGCTGACCATAAGTTTTATCATATGCAGAAGATTATTAACATAAGGAAGGAAGAAAAAATTATACATAACCAACTCAAGACAAAGCAAAAATATATTCTTTTAGTTGTATTTGATCACATACAGAAGATAAAACATTAGGAAGTATAACATAATCATACATAACCAACACAGGACAAGGGAACAATATATTATTTGTAGATGTAATTGATAAGTCTGCTTCACTTCAAAGATTTTCAGACAATCAAGTATGCAGAGCTATTAAGTGTACAAACGCATTATCTCCACCATCTTTAAGGTCCATTTAGTACCATTCTCTCTGTATTACATTCAGATTGGATGATTTCAGATGAGGAGAATGGGAAGAGTGATGGTAATGTCTATGGTAGCATCGATCTGATGCAGGTGCAGTTCGTAAGGCACGGGGTGGCCAGTTATGGCAAGAAATGTGCACCGATGCTAGAGAAGGACGTAAATGGAAGTGTTCACAAAAAACTGCAGTTCCTACATGGTAGTGTTCGTGTGACTATAGATGAATAAGAATATAGGTGTTTCTGGAGTAGTAGTCACACGAATGGTGGTCGTGGTAGAATGCTTAGCAAAACCCATATGAATATTCCCAAATCTAACTAGAATACGTTTTTAGGAATAAATGACAAACCTGTTAGCTAGTAGTCTGCATACATTTAATGCTACTAGTCTGCCCACATATACTCTACATATTATAGCCTTTGATTTTCTACTCCTAGATTTGACAGTCATGTACTTATTACTTTCTGTAATTTACTCTTAAGCCCTTCTAGGCTCATCCTCTTGTGTATTTAAAGACTTAATAGTCTTCTGTAATAAGCAAGAAAGGTTTTCCTTTGCTATCATGGTATCAGAGCTCAGTTGTCCATTAACCTGAGTTTTTTTCTTGTTTCAAGCACTTGTTGCTGAAACCTTATCAAGCAGAGCAGATCTGTTTTTTCTGCACTTCTGGTTTTTTTTGGGTTTATCAGCCTTCATTGCTGTTTTTTTCTTCTTTCCGGCCTTATTGGTGGAAACCATGTCCTTAAAATCAGAAGACACATTTGTTGCCCCTCACAAAAATGAACTTCAGATTCTCTCTTTTTCTTTCCGCTATGGGAAGAACTATTTGCTTTGGTCCCAAGCTGTGAGAACTTACCTTAAGGGTAAGGGAAAAGGGGATCATCTTACTACTGCTCCTCCAAAAAAGGATGATCCTACCTTTAAAAGATGGGATGAAACTGACTCAATGGTCATGTCGTGGTTGTGGGAATCCATGGAACCCAATATCAGCATGACATGCATGTTCCTTAGTACCACCAAAGAGATATGGGATTTTCTAAAAAGATCTTATTCTAAAGCCAAAGATGAAGCCTTGATCTATGAAATTCAAGTCAAAGCAGCTGCAACGAAACAAGGAAGCTATTTTGTGAGTGAATATTCTTCTTTTCTACAGAGTTTATGGCAAGAGTTGGATCAATACCAAGTCTTGAAGATGAAGTGTTCTGAAGATGCAACATTGCTGAAAAACTACATCCAGAAACAACGAAGCTATCAACTTTTGGCTGGATTGAACTCTGAATTTGACCAAATCAGAGTTCAAATTCTTGGCCACAAAGATTTTCCTTCTTTGGGAAGAAATTATTTCCATTGTTCGGGCCGAAGAAAGCAGGAGGACAGTGATGCTTGAACAACAAACTGTAGAACAATCAGCATTACTTGCTAAAGGAGAAAAGAAAGATGACCGTTGGTGTACCTACTGCAACAAACCTCGTCATACGAGAGAGAAGTGTTGGAAACTCAACAGGAAGCCTCAAAGTAAAGATTGGAACAACAATAAAGGGACTTCTAAACCTCAAGCCAATCACGTATCCCAATCAGTTGAGACACGAATTCCTGAAGGAATTAGTGTTGCTGAACTGGAAAAGTTCAAAGCTTTCTTCAACTCTCTTGAAAAATCAGGTGGTTCTTCTTCTAGCACTCTTGCTCTTTCAGGTAACCTTGTTCCTATATGCTTGAGGGCTTCTAAGTTTCCTTTGCCTAGCCAATGGATCTTAGACTCCGGTGCCACTGAACACATGACTAATTCTTCACAGCTTTTCTATACATTCCAGCCATTTTCTAAACCGAAACAAATACTTACAGCTAATGGTTCATTAGCTCAAGTTCTAGGTCAAGGAACCATAAATATTTCCAATCATCTCAGCCTAAAAAATGTACTTCTTGTGCCAACACTCTCAGCCAATCTAATATCCATTCACAAACTGATTAAAGACCTTAAATGCTATGCTTTGTTTTCTCACTCTGGATGTGTTTTACAGGACCAGGGTTCGGGGATGAAGATTGGTCTTGCTAAGGAGAAGGATGGTCTCTACTACCTTGATTCTCCTAAGAAAAGCATGAACAAACCTTTTTGCCATGCCTTGAATCCCATCAATACCAATGCAGTTTGGTCACTTCATTATAGACTTGGGCACCCCTCCTTTTACCTTTTGAAGCACTTGTATCCTGAAAAGTTTCAAGGAATTAATGTTCCTTCTCTATCTTGTGATGTGTGTGAACAATCTAAACATACTCGTGTATCATTTCCCCTTAGTACCACTAGAAGTAGTAAGCCTTTTGAGTTAATTCATAGTGACATTTGGGGACCATCTTCTATTCAAAACATTTCTGGAGCACGATGGTTTGTATCATTTATTGATGATTGTTCAAGGGTTACATGGGTTTTTCTTCTCAAACAAAAATCTGATGTCAGTAACATTATTCCTTCATTCCTCTCTATGATACAAACTCGGTTTGGGGTACAAGTAAAACGATTCAGAACTGACAATGCCAAAGATTACTTTAATAATTCTATTGGCACTCTCTTTCAAAACCAAGGAATAATTCATGAATCTTCTTGTGTTTATTCTCCCCAACAAAATGGGATTGCTGAAAGAAAAATAGGCATCTTCTCGAGGTTACTCGGGCTCTTCTTTTTCACCATAATGTCCCAAAACAGTTTTGGGGTGAAGCTTTTCTTACTGCCACTTTTCTGATAAATCGACTCCCTTCCAAAGTTCTGAATCTTCTAAGCCCTGTTGATTTGATTAAGCAAATTTATCCAGATTACAGAACCATTAATCTTCCCCTTCGAATCTTTGGTTGTACTACTTTTGTACATGTTCATCATCCACACCGCGGGAAACTTGACCCACGTGCTATCAAATGCATATTCATTGGCTATTCGCCAACTCAAAAGGGATACAAGTGTTATCACCCAAACACCAAGAAAACCTATGTCTCCTTGGATGTTACATTTGCTGAAACCACACCTTTTTACCCCTCAAATGAGACCTCTTCTCAAACCTTTGATTGTGATTCTCATCCTAACAATGTCTTACCTACATTGGACTCATTACCTTTCCCAGATGCCCATGATTCAACAACATCACAGCCAGATTCACCCAAACAACCTATAAACCGGGAAGAAACGTCAGAGTCTCAAACCGACAAGGTTGCCCAATCTGATCCATTATCTAACATCTCTCATCATAAACCATGCTTTTCTAAGGTCTACACAAGGAAACAGAGACCAGCTCTAATCCAGCAGCCAGATCAGTCTCATCCTCCAGACCTTGGACCTGAGAGCCCACAACAAGAAGGTACTCTATTCGAAAGTCAATCTATTTATTCTTCCAATTGTCCTGAGTTAGAGTTGCCCATTGCTCTCAGAAAAGCTTCACGCTCCTGCACAAATAATCCCCTTTATCCTTTAGCCAATCATGTATCCTTTCATCGTTTTTGTCCTCCTCATAAAAAATTCTTACAAGACCTAAACAGCATCCCCATTCCTAGGAATGTGTTAGAGGCTCTTAAGAAAAAGGAATGGAAGGAAGCAATGAGAGAGGAAATGTGTACACTTGAAAAGAATAACACTTGGGAACTTGCTAAGAAACCATCTGGCAAGAATATTGTTGATTGCAAGTGGATCTTTACCCTCAAATACAAGGCTGATGGATCACTGGAAAGGTATAACGCACGATTGGTGGCCAAAGGTTTCACTCAAACTTATGGAATTGATTATCAGGAAACCTTTGCTCCCGTTGCCAAAATGAACACCTTTAGGATTTTGCTATCGCTGGCTGCCCATTTCAGCTGGCCACTTTGGCAGTTTGATGTAAAAAAATGCCTTCCTACATGGCAATCTTGACGAAGAGATCTACATGCGGATCCCTCCTGGATTTTACTCTACCTCGTCTCCAAATCAGGTATGTAAGCTAAGAAAGGCTCTTTATGGGTTAAAACAATCACCTAGGGCATGGTTCGGGAGGTTCACGTCTGTTATGAGAAGCGCGGGTTACAAACAAAGTCAAGGAGATCATACATTGTTCATCAAACATTCAGCTTCAGGGGGAGTGACTATTCTCCTCGTATATGTTGATGATATTATAGTCACAGGAGCTGACAAAATTGAACAGGAAAATCTGAAAAAGAAGTTGGAAGCTGAATTTGAAGTGAAGTCCCTGGGTAGACTTAAGTACTTTCTCGGAATTGAAGTTGCTCATTCTTCACAAGGAATATTCATCTCTCAGCAGAAATACATCACTGATTTACTTAAGAAACAGGTAAAAGTGGATGCAAGCCAGCATCAACCCCCATTGATCCAAACCAGAAGCTTGGAGAGTCTAAAGATGACCCAATTGTGGATAAAGGAATGTATCAGAGATTGTGTGAGAAATTGATCTATCTATCTCACACTAGACCTGATATTGCTTATCCTGTGTCTGTCGTAAGTCAATTCATGCATAACCCACGACAATCTCATCTTAATGTAGTCTACCGCATACTTCAATATTTGAAAGGGTGTCCAGGAAAAGGTGTATACTTTAGAAAGGGACATAAACTGAGAATAGAAGCCTTTACAGATGCTGACTATGCGGGTTCTATTGTTGATAGAAGATCTACCTCAGGGTACTGCATGTTTTTGGGAGGGAATCTCGTTTCATGGAGAAGTAAAAAACAGAATGTGGTTGCAAGATCTTATGCTGACTATGTGGGTTCTATTGTTGATAGAAGATCTACCTCAGGGTACTGCATGTTTCTGGGAGGGAATCTCGTTTCATCGAGAAGTAAAAAACAGAATGTCGTTGCAAGATCTTCTGCCGAGGCTGAATTTAGGGCTCTTGCACATGGTTTGTGTGAGATGTTGTGGTTAAAAATCATTTTGACAGATTGTAAGATCAAATGGGAGGAACCTATGGTTCTACATTGTGACAACAAGTCGGCTATCAGTATAGCACATAACCCAGTTCAGCATGATAGAACTAAACATGTGGAGATCGATAGGCACTTCATCAAAGAAAAGTTGCAAGAAGGGACAGTTAGGATATCCATTGCTCTAGATTTATGGATTTGACTTCCAAGCTTGGTTTGATAGATCTTTACAATCCAGCTTGAGGGGGTGTGTTAGCTAGTAGTCTGCATACATTTAATGCTACTAGTCTGCCCACATATACTCTACATATTATAGCCTTTGACTTTCTACTCCTAGATTTGACAGCCATGTACTTATTACTTTCTGTAATTTACTCTTAAGCCCTTCTAGACTCATCCTCTTGTGTATTTAAAGACTTAATAGTCTTCTGTAATAAACAAGAAAGGTTTTCCTTTGCTATCAAAACCAAATCATGATTCCAACTCGACTCTTGATTTAATCCTAAAATTATACCAATCAGGGCCTTACAAGCATATTCCAATATCAAACTCATAAACAGTATAAACCATTTTTCTTGTCTCATTTTTGTTCTGGCAGATCCAATGTAATTTGATATCTACTATCAGAAACTGAGGGTTTCCTCTCCTAATGACAGTTTCAGATGAAAGACAAAGAATATAAAAACCAGGAAATGCAAAATCTTGACCATTCATTGATTTTCAAAAGAATAACAAAGATGGTTGACATAAGTTTTATAGAAAAAAGAAACCATACTTGTATATGGGACAGAAAACAGCCAAAGGCAACAGCCAACCCGAAGAAGTATCTGATAGATAAGCCGAATGTTCAGACAATGCTGACCACCTGTTACTTTCATGGCACAGCTTCATAAACTTCCAAAGAACAGCAACAAGTCCAGTTCTATATGTTAAGGTGGTCAGATTTTGCTTAAGGGGCAACGAGTTGAAAGCAACATGCAAGAAAGCACAAGCTGAGCCCACAGCTGCCAACTCCTTATCACTTGGGCCTTGCTGATCCCAATCAACAAGAGACAGACCCCCAAACAGAACATTGGTCTATACAAAAGTAAAAAAAAAAAATATTATTAATCATGAAGATTCTTATTTTGACGTGTGGAGTATAATTATGTTTCCGTAATGATGTTGATCAATGAATATCACAATGCAGTTGAAGTCCACGTACCAAACGAAGAATAAAATCTGAATCTATTGCATTGGATATCTGCTTTTCCAGATCCCCATTAAGAGCAGTTCCACTGCGTTCGTCAATAATCATTTCATCGTCCTCCATTATAACATCTACAGATAGGTGAAGGTAAAACACACCATAATGATTAAGCAAAAAAAATGGAAGGGAAAGATGAAGGTATTTCTAGCGAAACTCGTGAGGATATATGATTATCTATATAAAACAATATATATACATGCAGCAAAGAAGTTAACAGCCTGTATAATCACAGGTTAGTGCAGATTAACATACCCTCGTTATAATGTCCTTCCATTGATTTTAAAGGAGGGAGCAACCCCAACAGAAATGTAGCAACATCAACAAAATCAACAGCCTGTAATAACAATTTCAGAAAATTATACTTGCAACATTTACAGCTAAAGCAGAAAAAAAAAAATTTAAGGACTTTGCATTAACAAATTAAGCAAAACAATTTGCAAACAAGCATTTGACATAAATCACCAGGAATGCTTACCTGCCTAAAACCATCATCCATACATTAACAGCTGATTATCAACTGATAGAACCTTTTATACATTGTTGTCTTTCAGCCACTACACTAACCTACTGTCACTATTATCTACAGAATCTTTGTCCTCAAATAAATCTTAGTTTCTATTCTATTTTCCGAGGAATGAAATGCATCTGTTTATGCAGTAAACAGCCTGCTTATTAGGATTGGGGAACTATCATCTTTCATTTCTTTGATTTCTCTTTTCGACGAACAACCTTCTCCATTCAGTAAATCATAGTCTCTATTCCCTTCTCCGATGTTTTATCATCTGCTCTGTACATACCAAAATCTACAATGCATCTAGCACACCACACTGGCTATACATTGGACACTACACAGCAGTTATTTATATCAACTCCCTCAACGCATCAGGGAATGACATAAAATTCAAGTCACTGTTTTCTCCAAAAATTAAGTGCCATCATATTTGTTACAATTTCCAACGTCTTTCAAAAAATAACAAATAAAAAATCCAAAGTGTGATTCCTACCTAAGGGGATAACCTAGTTCCTTCTGAGATTAAAAAAAAATCTATACAATATACGATACAGACAATTATTTATAAGATATGGCATAGATCCACACTGAAGTGAAAATATATACATGAGATCTCAGACAACGTACTATAATTTATGAGATGTCAACAAAAGAGGGGACCTGATCTTGCAAATGTAATACGATAATTTTTTCAATTAACAAACTTGCACAAGGTGAGGGAAATAGACTAGTTTAAAAGAAAAAGAGACAGAAAAAAGAAACAAATAGCTTACCACATTGAACAAGACATTGGTCTTAGAGAGGGCAAAAGAGTTTGCTTCTAGTATATTTCCAAGCAGGCAGGCATAACCTGGAAACTCAGCTGATATATCAGTAGGTAGAGCATTTGTGTGATTCCTTATACACAATGCCATCTGATGAATATAATGCGAGTTCAGCCCCTGCCTTCCAAATACCTGAAGAGTAAAAACAGTATCGCTCGTGTAAAATCAAGCAGCTTATAGTTCTAAGAAACAAGTTAACCATAAGGATTAAGAACTTAATTCAGACCTAGAGCTAACGGTAAATTCCATTGAATTTCAACCATATCTGTAAGAAATTTGCATCTATTTAAAACAAAGTGAAGTAGAGCTCCCAGAAGTACCTGTTTCAGGTTTGGAAAAATACCCCATAGGAAAGGAATCGTAAGAATTTGAGAGGAGAAGCAATATTTGGGATCAACATTTGGGCAGATACATGGCCCCTCACCAATATGACAAATGATAAGAGAGAAAACATGCTCCAGAGAAGAACCTCCGGCAGAAATTTGAGCTCGCATGGTCCCCTTCAAATTGAAGATACCATTAAGTCATCCAGTGAAATGAATAAAAGAAGATCCAAAAAAAAGAGAAACAACAATTGAAGAGTCAAGCTAAGCATGACATCCGGAAACCTCATTACAGAAATAAACTGTTGTACCTGCCCGGTAAGTACAATCTCTCGTAACAGGGTAAACACATTTTTATTAATAAGATGACCAACTGTCTTACAAGCCCATGGGAGTTCAGCACCTATCAATATTTTGACAGCCTCGAGCAAAATAACTGTTGGTGTGTCTGAATTTTGTGGCCTCATGAATAGTTGTTCCTTTAATGCACTTCTGTTGAAATGAAAAGATAATAATAAATAAAGGTTTTTTTATTTTAAATCTATGCTAACATGCAATGCAACTACACATAAGTCATCTTGAGAGAAATCGCGCATACTTCATTTTGATATGATGGCTCAGACTTCAGAGGGGGAAGGAGTAAGAAAGGAGCAAAGTTTATAAAGGATTTGTATCGCCCACACTCCTGATTACTTATAAACTTAATAATGAGTGTGAGCAAAATGACTACTTAGTATTCATACAAAACATAAAGTTATAAGGAAGTAAATTGGCATCTTCAGCTGAAATCATTAATGCAACAAGAAAAGTTAAATGAGTTCATAACATCAATCTCATTAGACAAACTGAATGCAAGATAGTAATTGAAACTCTCTGCATTCCTTCTAAACCATATCCAGAACTTGTTGACATATAACAAGAAACTATTAACTGTTAAACTTGTAAGACAATATACTTGTGCAGCACAAACTACCTGTTAGCATGAATAGTTTGAATGCAAGCAAGTATGAGCTGCTTCACCCTGTAGTCCACCATACCACGCTCCAGTGAATAATCGAAGCCAGAAAAGAGGGTTACAGCATCCTCTAGTATACAAACAGCGTTTCAGTACAATGTACAAAGCAGCAGCAAACATATAAGGCTAGAAAATAAACAGCAGAGAATTAAATATTCTTCTACTACAGTAATCAACCTTTTTGCTTTGAGGGAAATTTAAAGATGATGAAGACAATTGGTTCTAAAAGGGAAAAGAATTTATTTGATGCAAAATTTAAAGTGGTAGGCAGAACAAAGACTCAATGAATATCCTCTCCAGTTCAAGCAATCAAATTAAATCTTGATGTTTAGGAGGCATTCCTAGGCCTTTCTGGCATGCCCCTATTTTCATGTGTCCTGTCATTTCCATGTGCCCTCATATGAAGCAGCCCTCGCTAGCCTTTTCCAGGTTTCAACTTTTCTTACCTTCGTCTCTATTCCATATAATATATGATTAATTAGCAAGATGTGTAAAACCCTATGAGTCATTTTCTTTTTCTCTTTTTTTTGGGGGGATGGGGGAGATATCAAGAGACGAATTCTAATCCTATTTCACATCTTCCTGAACAATTAAAATGCAGACAAGATAAGATCTAACAAGTAATTATATATTTCATATTCCAGTGCACATAAATGGTAAAACTAATCATTTACAGGAACAAAAAGAAATAAAGAAACAAAAGAACGGAGATGTAAAGCGCAGATGAAGTCACCCTTGCGTTGAACAAAACGCTGAAGCAACCGACAAGTCTCCACAAGGGCGGAAACATCAGTAGATTTTTTTGCATTGAAGAAAAAAAGCAGCTGGCGTAGAAATTCTGAATCTGGACCAAAGCAATGTCTGTAAAATTCCATACCAAATCAAGCACGGTCTCTAGTTAGAAGAAGATTATTTAAACAAAGGACTAAATGAAGCGGGGATGCCAGATATAGAATATTGCAAGGGACGTCACCTATCTACATTCTGGCATTTTTCTCCATAAGTCGTGAAGAACTGTTCCCGCATCTTACTATGCTCAGCTTCTACTGCTCTCATCCCTCTGAAGCATTTCTGTAATCAATTAATAGTCAATAGCCAGCAATCAATATCTAATAAGGAAACGGTAATGAGGCTTGATGAGCTGCTGTGGAAGGCTCGAGTCCTCGACGCTATGGTTTTCTTAAATCTTTTTAAAGTCATATACCAATTGCTACAAAAATACAAGTAGACTAACACACATAACCCCATGAGAAAAGATCAAATATTATCAATTCCAGCAATCTCAACACCCAGTAGTGGAAATAGATCGAGATTCTGCCATGAACAGATAACCAACCAGATCAGGAACTTCTCAGAACTTTTTAAATCCAGACAAGACAAGTGCACAACAACAACAACAACACATTCCTTAAAAACAAGGGAGTGTAAGCTCAGGAGCTTCATAAATCAAATTCAGCAACCCAATTAGCATCTAAAGCTATAAATAGCTTCTCGCGTGAAGTTCATAATGAAACGAAGCAATCTTCTTTCTGGTTCGTTTCTCTGCAACGCTTTTTAAGCAACTCACATGTTCTCCCCAAATCAATTTGACAATCGTGTTGCAATCAGAAGTGCATGCGTGATAAAAAAAAATTCAAAAAATAAACCTAGAAATTGTCAACTATCCCCAAACAAATTAAAATTGGAGGGGTTGCAGGGGTAAAATCAAATTGACCTGAATTTTAATGGCAGAGGAGTGCTGCTGGCGCTGGAACATGCGGCGATTGCGCTCCAAGCGAGTTTGTTCTAGAAGCTTCTGACGGTCCCTCTCCTTGGAACTCCGACCCCCTAAATCGACCCGCTTTCGGTTCACAGAATCTCCGGGGAAGTACATGACTGGGAATCTGAATGCTCGATGAGCGTAGCCAACCTCCTAATTCGAGCTTGCAATCAAATTGGTGTTCGTAAACGGACAATCAAAATACCTTGATAAAAATATTAGCTAATTGTTCCTAAATTGGGTTCGATTGAAGGCAATAATGGAGAGGGGACGAACGAAGAACATTCAAGAGTAAAAGTTAGCAAAGCTAGGATTATCTCTCTCTCTGTGTCTATCGTACTTGTGACTTGTGAGCAGGGCCAAACAAAGAAAGCTTGAGAAGAGCGACTTGGGGAACAATAGAAATAATAAAAAAAAGTTCAGCTGCTGATTGATGGGGAAATCATTCTAGGCTTCTTAGTTGTGGTAAAAATATTGTACCAAATAAAAACAAATATTACCTTCTTTTTATTGTAACAATGAATCATCACTAAATTAACTTACCTCAAAACGTTTTTTTTTTAAATATAAATAACCATTAACAATTATTCAATGAAGAACCGATTTCTTACCCTTCTCCAAATTCGCGAATCTAGATTATTTGCGTGAACTGTTAAGGAATTTTTAAAAAGTTATGTTATCTGCTGAGATAGTGTACAAGTACAAGAGTCTACCTTTCACCCGCAAATTCATAACACAAAAATAGAAGAAGTCCAAAGTCGGCCAAAAAGTTATGGTTTCAAGATTCTCAAAATTTGTGTAATAATCAGATTTTCAAGATTTTTTCGGAATTTTTCATAGTCGATTTGATTGTGGATTTAATCAAAAGTGTGTTTAAGCTATCGATATGTTAAAGACGGTTCATTTGGAGTTTTGAGATATAACAATAGGAAGTTAACTGAAGTTATCTACAAGATTAGAAAATTCCATAAGGTCATCACGAACTCATAGAATGGGCCTTTAAGGTACCTTGATAGTAAGGGAACTATTCAAATGTAACTATTCATCTCCTGCCTCCACAAATCTTTCTCTATCTCCTTTTCTCTCCTCGGAATATCTATTCATTGACGAAATCTCGTTCTATCCTAAGCCCCAATTTTTCCGTTCTCGAGCCATGTTGTTCCTCCTCGAGTCATCTTCTTCGCATCTCATCCACTGTTATTAGTTGTCACCGAAGTCAGATCCGTCACTCACTTTTCCGTCTTCACCGCCCTCACCACTATTAGGACCGTTGGAGTAAGCCAACATTGTTGACGTCACCACATCCATCGGAGCCACTGTCACCGCCAAAGTTTTACGATTCTTGTCGTCGAAGGAAGCCGTCACCAACCTGCCTAGATCCGCGTTCGTTTGGCCCTCTTGCTAAGCTCGGATCCGCATGACCTCCTCATCTCTTTGTCCCTGACCGGAATCAAGCGTCACTATTATAAACGTAAAGTCCCGACTTAATGTCAAACAACAATAGAAATTAAAGCATAAGAAGAACAATAAGTTGCTGAAAAGGGAAATGGAAAGAAAACCTTGGCTCTAATGGTGAAGAAGGTCGGCGTGGGAAAACCGCTTTTCGACATGGTCTTTGTACGAAAGTCAGTTTGGTCAATGACTTGAAAGGCCAAAAAGTTGGACCCATTTTGTGAACATATCTTGATTTAGATGCATATTGCTCCCCAATGCTTACACTAACTATAACTTTTGGTTATGTATTTGATTCAGTCATGGCTCAAATGCATGTCAGAATAGTTCAGCCGCATCTACTACATATCCAAGACGCAACAACTTATAAGTGATCTACAAAAACAACTACTTAAAAGTGATCTAAAAAAATATGTATTTGTTAACAAAAAAGGGAAATAATATGAAACGGGAGGAAGAAGAACACTAAAAAACATTAACAAAAGGAAGGAAGATAAATTGAGTAGGGAAAAAAGTTCTACAAACATTACGTACACAAATAGGGGGAAAAAACATATGGAAACAACTACATAATGATATGGAAGAGATTTGAGAAGAGAAGAAGTATCGGGTTTTGAGAATAGAAGAACTGACAAAGTATCTATAGGAGACTAAATTAAATGATAAGAGTCGAAAGAATATTGTGTGAGAAGATTGATTGAGAAGACTGTTTAAGAAGATTTAACAATTTGTGAGATAAGATTGAAACTACCTATTAACAAAATAATTGGAAATTAAAGTTTTAACAAAAAGATTGATTTTATGATTTTATTAGGATTTAAAGAAATTGATAATTTATATTTCACTTAAAAACAAGTTTTTTTTAAAAAAAATGAGGATGTGAGAAACGTGACGTTAACACGTTGAAAAAGAAGACTCTCTTTTAATAGATATAAGAGGTTGGGGCAATTATCTAAAAAACTTCTGAGCTATTAGAAATCATATTTGATTGATCTGCATCCATCAGGAAAATGTTGGGATGACTCTCCTTTTTGAAGACGTTTCTCGAGTGTGGTCTAAACGAATGTTCCGGAAGATGTTGTAGTCGCATGCCCTTGTTAATCGTGGTTTTGTTCGAGGTTTTCAAGGATCCTTCATTTAGATGGAGGGAACATTGGTGGATCCGTATTTCCGCATGAGGTATATCCCCTTGAAAAGGGTTTACATTGTCCTACTTCCCAGCGGCGAGACACTGCGCTAGTTTACCTATCTCGTGTCCTCTCCATGTTTTGCCAGCCTTGAGGGTTCGTCGCCTCCGGTTTGTTTGTTCCGGCCTCTTGATACATTAAGTATGTTTGGGATAATCAAACATCTTACCTTCTTGATAAATAAAAAACTTCAATAATTTTCATTCTTTCAAACATCGATCAAATTAATAAAGAAAATTTATCTAAGATAACTATGTTGAACTCAAAATAATACCAACTTAAAAAATTAGTGAGAGTGAGTCCAGTGACAGAAACCATGAACATACTTATAAAAAAACACAACTAGTTTTCTGAAAAATAAATAGTTACGGCAATGACATGTCAATTAGTTTCTTACATGTCATCAAAAGGAAAATGGAAAAAAACTAGGCGTGTGATGTCAATTTTATTTTCTTTAAAAATCCATTTAACATTCTTTAATACGTTAGATAAATCTAAATTAAGTTAATCTTATTGAAAAATAAGAAAATTTGATATTTTTCAAAAAAAAAAAAATCAGATTTTTTTTCGGAAATTTTTAAATGAAACAAAAAATATTTTAAAAAAATTTCCATAAAAATTTTGATATCTAAATATCAAAATTAAATTCCGTAATATTTTTCCAGTTTTTTTTTGGGGATTTTCTTTCATTTTAAAATAAATTCATTTAAAAATTTTCAAAACAAAATTTCTACAATTTTTTTTTTCCTGAATTTTGATTTTTCGTAAATTATTTTCTGGTTTTATTTAATTTTTTTAATGTAAAACAAATCTGAAAAAAATGGGATACAAAAGTCACTAGGATTGAGAAGGCGAAGAATCAGATTTTTTCATATGAAATCAGGTTATTAGGTCAAATCAACCAAATTTCAGAACCAGAGTTTTCATATTAGGCGAAGAACTGAGATGAAAGGAATTGGGCACCGTTGAAAGACAGTAATATTTGAATGAATTTCATCTATAAACCACAAAACAAAATAACAATATAAGGTATAAATAATCTATGCAATTCCTACCAAATAAAAAATAAAAAAATCTATGCAACCCACGATTAGCAGGAAGCACAACAAAGGTTATACTGTCAAAGAGACTACGAGCTGACCAACTGATTTGAAGCACTCATAGCAACATTCAAGCCTTACACATTCAAAAAAATACAAATACTGACATCAGCTTATACCAGAAGCAATATTGTACTAACAAAGAGACTATGGAGGATGACGGGCAGATTCATTATGGCAAGTCTTTGTACTTTGATCCCTAACAATATTTCCAGTCTAAACGATCATTAGCTTGACTCTCTACCTTAACGTTTATCCACCTACTTCAATAGGTACAAAAGTACGATCTAACGACGTCTCTCATCTTGCTCTACTTTCTAACAGAGTTTCGACACTGAGAACCGACAGCAACTACCAATAATAAAGTCACTACATTTGTTCCATTCCTGCCTTCTCAATGCCGTCAAGCCCGTCATATAGGAGTTTACCTCTCTCAAATATCAACCTGCCACACATCAGTAAAACAGTTCAGACATACTTTTTCATCTCTTTCATCTAAATAACATTTAACACATACTTTTTCGCAATTTTATCCACAATCATATTCATTTTACCAAACACTCATTTCACTTATTTTCATACTCATCTAATTTTCAGCTTCATCTACATAATCTAATTTGGTAAATTTTATCCACAATCATATTCATTTTACCAAACACTCATTTCACTTATTTTCATACTCATCTAATTTTCAGCTTCATCTACATAATCTAATTTTACCAAACGGAACCATTAAGTTTTGATTATCAAGTTCATGAATCATAATCAGTCCAACTATAGAATAATAATAATAATAATAATAATATACAGCTGATATGGCAATCATTCTTCCACGTTTTAGGTTTCATTTAAATTGTTAGAACCTCGCCAGACACAATTTCCTGCAATATTTGTAAAATTTGGAATGATTTTTTTTATAATCGTAAATTATGTCTTGCTATCAATACAAATAAACATAACTTTAAAAATATGTTATGCAAAATAAGGAATAAATATATCTAAAAACGGCAGATTTCGAATGAAACAATAACAAAATTGTATTAAGTAAAGTAACATTAAAACTGTATCTTCAACAATCTAAATAAAGAGCTGAGAATAAAATATCAAACTAAAGAATGTGAAAAATTAATACATATATATATAGTACAGCAGTATGATACACTATAATAAAAATATATATTTTTGTAAATCATCCAATATTTAGCTCAACAGTTTACTTTTGGTCGTTTTACAAAATAAAGATTTGACCAAAGATAAAATAAGCAAGTCAAAATTGGAAAAAAAAAAACTTTGATAATCTAAATATCCACATACGCGGTTTAACAGTTCAGACATACTTTTTCATCTCTTTCATCTAAAAAAATTAAACAAATACTTTTTCGTAATTTTATCCACAATCATATTCATTTTACCAAAAACTCATTTCACTTATTTTCATACTCATCTCCTTAATTCTTCATCTATATGATTATCTTCATTTTCAGCTTCATCTACGTAATCTTACTTTGCCAAACGGACCCATTAACTTTTGATTATCAAGTTCATGAATCATAATCAGTCCAATTATAGAATAATAATAATAATATACAGCTGATATGGCAATCATTCGTCCACATTTTAGGTTTCATTTAAATTGTTAGAACCTAGCCAGGCCGGATGGAATTCATTCATTCATAGACACAATTTCCTGCAATGATTGTACTTTTGAGCTTACTTAGAAAAGAATAATTCCTTGAAGAAAACATCTTATATAGGCTTTAGTTTATAATTAGAACACTAACTGAGAAACGAAGAATGTAGTATGATAATGAACAAAGGTATTTTCCAAGGTTGTGGAGAATAAAAGATACATACCGTTTCTTGCAAACTGATGGAGTATACTACTAACTCTTGCAAGACTTCTTGTTGTGGCCAAGTCCCTTGCACTTACTACACTGAAATTGCCGTTTTGCCAGCTCAGCTGGTTCAACATGCTTCTGCTTTGGCCTCCCAGGAGGGCGCTTATTGGATGGAGGAGTTACAGTAACTATAGATAGCTCCACATCAGGGGCTGATAATCTCTCTACATTTGGAATAGGGTATATCGATTCGGAATATGTTGATCTATAATAATCAAGTGAGAAGTATCTAGGGCAATAATCATACGGGTCCCTCTCCATAGATTCGATTACACTCACAGCATGACAGCACGGTATCCCCGTAAGCTGCCAGACCTTGCAGTCGCATAACCAATTATCCATTGCAACTTGAATACATGTTTGGCCATCAATAACATTATAAACGTCGGGAGGAGACACAGGCAATGCTTGAAGACTTTGTGCTTTCAGAATTTCCTTCTGAAGTTGTTCTTCTTTAGAGGGTGTTAGCCGACCTGACCACTGATTAGATTGCATACGTCTTTGATACATTAACTCCATCATCTTACCGCGTAAGATATCAATCATTTGACTCATTGGCAGGTCACTAACCTCAGAGACCCAATTGAAGAACGTCTGGCCAAAATCTGACGTCATTAAATTGTATCTTGCGCCATTAAAGAAAGTATTTGCCCATTGTCTTGGCTCACTTCCAATAACCCATGTGTAGGCTTCAAAGGAAATGGCCCTGATGTTCTCAATATACCGATGGAAGTCATCAAGCCTTGTAGCGTAAGCAGCAGAATAGAAATCATTGATCATGAGACGTCGAGCTTCATGGGATAGCTGGACTTTCAAGTCCTCATTAAGCTTCTCAGTCAAGTAACGCAGACAGTAAGCATGATGACCATTGGTGAAAACAGTAGCCAAGGACTCTTTCAACCCATTTTGGAAATCTGCAACAAATGTGATTGGCTGTGGCACTGATAATGCAGCTTTAAGTTCTTGCAAGAACCAACACCAATTGTCCTCTGTCTCCATGTCAACCACAGCTAAAGCAACCGGGAACACACCATCATCTGCATCAGGTGCTATTGCAGCCAATAGCTCTCCTTGGTATTTGGACTTCAGAGGAGTGCTGTCCAAGAAAAGCAAAGGGCGGCAACCTTGCCGAAAACCATTAAGTGAAGCATGAAAGGATATAAAGAGACGATGGAAGCTCGAATCTTCTTTGGTGGTGAAAGTTGCAACACTACCAGGATTAGTTTCAATAATCCTTTGGCAGAAAAATGGCAGCTGGGTATAAGCCTCTTTAAACGAACCCTGAAGTTGTTCTCTTGCAAGCTCCTTGGCACGCCAGGCTTGGGAGTAATTCAGTTCAATGCCATACTCATTCTTTATCTCATCAGCAATATCTTTCGGCCTATAGTTTGGGAAGGCCTTCAATTTCTCTTTTATGATGTTCCCAATCCAACCCCGTGATGCACGGTAACCAGTTTTAGCAGCAGATCCTTCACAAGTGTGAACTCCCACTATTCTCCTAACATAAACTAGTCGGGTGGTAGCTAACCTTGACACATATACCCGCCAGTTGCAACCTTCCATCTTGCATCTTGCAGTTACACGATTATTGTCATTTTTCTTGTATTTATATGAAAAGCAATTAGCAAGCGAATACTTGCGCAATGCGATTCGGAACTCATCAAAACTAGAAAACCTTTGACCCACACTAATAGCATCACCCCCCTCTTCTGACACATGTTGCATCATTGGAAAGGATCTAATAGGTGTACTATCCATAGGGACTGGTTCATCACAATACTCAGTAACAGCATTCATATCGATGGGATCATCAGCAGCAGCAGCTGAAGCAATCAATGGTTCTGATGCAGTCGTCCTGCTGGACCTGCATAATCAATTCCATCAAAGTCCAACCAAAACAATTACAAATTTTAAAGGCTTAGTAGCCAAACACTAATGAAATTCTTTTATATTATCAAATGCTGGGGGCAAAAAGTATCCCCAGAGACCTGATTTTAACTTTTCTGCTAGGTGGTCTATGCTATATAATAAGTAGACATGATGCTCTATTCAGATCTAGAATGTTCACCTTCCTTCCCCACCCCCTACATGTGGGTAAGATCACTGGAAATATCATACAGACATCAAATTGGCTACTCAACCCCATCTATCTAGCTAACCTCTGTTATTTGATGTTAATCATGTATTTGTTCCATTGGATGCTTCTGTAGGTTTATCCGAAAGTCTTTAGCCCCAATATTGCCACTTATGCTTCAAAACTCTTCTTTTGGTACTAAAATATAGCAATCCACAAAATTTTAAAAAGGCCAATCTTTTGACTTGACACTTCTAGGATGACCCTGTGACTTCAAAAGTGCCACTTTGTCAGATTTTGCGGGAACCGTACTCGGACAAATTTAACATACATGCTATAACAGTAAACTCTTTAACACGGCCTTTCCTAGCATGATAGTTTGGACTTCTAGCATGATATGAAAAAACTCGAACAAACTACAATAGAATGAAAAATAGGCATGATGTCAAAACTTAAGAAAGTAAGAAACAAGGACCTTACAGCAAATCAGCATACCTACTACATGGCATATTTGACACATTACGAACAGGAACCTCCTCGGGAATAATATAAACATCCACAGAATTTGATTCCCCCAGGAAAGTAATCATGCGGTTCAAATCTTTATCCTTTGACACTGTTATCAGGGTCTTTTTGTTCCCAGGAAGGAAGTACTTTACAGTCATGGTGGCAGCATTAAATTCAAACATCTCAGCTACCTCCTTTAGGAAATCACTCAGCTTTGTTGTCTCATCAATATCCACTGCATAAGCATCGCCCCCGTTATACGTCAATGACCCATCTTTGTTAGTAACAAATTCACCGCCTGATTGACAAATTGCTATAACCTTCTTACAAGCCATTCCCTGACCATACACAGAACCAAGGAAATCAGTAACTACTGTGACCTCTTTGTTTATATTTCCACAATATAATATATAAATGGATGCAACCAAATGAAGATGACAATCTAAAAATTACATCTTTGGGGACCAGACCTAAATTTAGTACTGTAATTCGAACACCCTCTTGTGTCCAAAAATTTTAGTAATCAACACAAACACATTTTTAAAAACATAAGAATAGAGATGATCAATCAAAAATTCATTTCAAGAGGAAATAACTAAAGATCTCTATTACCCTCTTTGCCTATATAGTACAGATTGAAGCAATAAACACAATCATGCATACAACCAAAAGAAGCAGAAGAACAACCAAATATTACCAATCTGCGCAAAAGAGAAAAAGTTCAACAGTCAAACCTGGAAATCCAGTTCAACCCCCTCTAAAAACCAAAAAAAAAAAAAAAGCACAAAAACCTAGATACGGGAAATTGTTTGAGAGCATGAGATTGCAGACTAGAAATGAGCGGACTCCACTGCATTGTACAATCACACATCAGACGAGAAACAAAACGAGAAAATCGAAACCTAAAAGGAGTTTCGCATGAAGTTCAGGAAACGAGTCAGAAACCCTAACGTGCGATTAATGAACCGCTGGAAGAAAAGACATAAACTTTTTTGTGGGTTTCGATTTCGATTACCTACAAGTTTAGACTGAAAATCGAGAGGTTGCCTGGAGTTTCTTCCCACTTTCAGGCCCTTTTCAACCTTCACCAGAATAGGATGGCGGAGAAGAACACAAAGTAGAGAGAGGGGAAGAGAGAGAGGGGAGGAGAGAGAGGGGATGTGATGCTACAAATTAGAATAAACTGTAGATAAAATGAAAACGAGGTAAATTACAGAATACCGCACATAAACAGGAAAGATTTTACAAAAGCACCCAAAATCACACGGAATCAAATATTCAAAATAAATTACATAAAACCACCTCTTTTTTTACTACATTTTTCACTTAATCACCTCTTCTTTTTTTTCTTTCCCAATTAACCACCTCGTATTATACATTACTGAACAAGCCACCACCTATCTCACTTTCCGTTAAGTATTCTGTTTGCAGGCCCCACACAAAATTAAATGACTAAAGTAATCCTATTTAATTCCTTAAAGCCCAAAAGAAGGCTTTTTGTTCACTGTTCACGTCATCCCCAACTTCTGCAACTTTAGATTCTTACAAGAGACAACTTTCGACCATTCTTTGATTCATGCGTAGGATGTTGTCTTCATTCAAATGTCCAATTAAACCTACAATCTCCATAGACAAAAATCCTTACTCCCATCGATCTTCCAAAATCCTAATCTAAAGCCCCGAAATCGAGGTTGTTCGGAAAGATGAATCGCTATTCGCAAAGTCAGTTGAAGATCATGGAGAGGAAGGAAAGAATGGGTTCCAAAGTCAATCTCGAAGGAAAGAAAAAACGAAATACATAAAGTACCTTATACTACATTTCAATTATGCTTGACAACTTGAAAATTTGATTTTAGTTGAAAGCACATGATCGCGTGGGGAGAAAGGACTAAGGATAATTGTTTTATGTATGTTGTATGCATCATATTAAAACAATGTCCTAAGAACTGACAAGTCGAACCAATTCTTGATCGACATTTCCAGTGAATTTGTAAAAGTAGTAAATTAGTATCCGCCATTAACGCATTCAAGCTGCTACACATAATTCAACTCTTGGGATGCCGAATTAACCAAATAAAGGTTTGGATCTCAGGGACTCGTGAAACGGAAATTATTTTTGTTGAAGAAGATGTCAAATAAAGGTTTGGATTTCAAAATATTGCAAGGATTGTATGTAATGTATCTGTACACCTCGCCAAAGAGGCGTCTTTGCAAGCTAGAGCCCAAATCTTCCGATAAAAAAAAATTATGTGAAAAGGGATATAATTGCAGATGGAACGAGTTGAACTTGTTTTTGTCTGACATTTCGTCTATTTTGGCTGGTTTTTGTCAGGTCAAAGTTAGACATGTGTTTAGAGAGATCAATCGTGTGGCGGACGCGTTGGCTGAGTTAGGGTTCGGGGATCAGTTGGTGTCTAGTTCATCAATGGACCATGTTGATGAACTCATCCGGAATGATGCTATAGGATGGAGAGTCTCGAGAAGATGATCCATTCTAGATGCTTACCCTGTTATTTGTCAAAAAAAAAAAAGAATCAAAAGTTAAAAATGGGGATGATAGGGAGGAAGGGGAAACAAAATACTTATTTTGGATTTTTAATAGGATTATTTACTCATTTCTTTATTTTATATGGGCCTCACAAACGGAATGTTTAACGGAAGTTTAGTGTGGTGGTTGTTTGTTAACTTTATTATAATAATAGGTGGTTAATCGAAAAAAGGAGCAAATAAGATGTGGTTTTGTGTAATTTGCTCAATATTCAATGTATCTTATTTTTAAAGTTTAAACATGTTTTTATTATTTAAAATTAATCTTAAAAATGTTAAATATCTATCTCAATATCTCATATTTCAATTACTTTCTTATTTAAACTAGTTTTTTTAAAAATTTATCAATAAAATAATTTAATTATTAACTGGTAAAATATTTAAATTTGGAAAACAACCGAAATAAGGAAATTCAATCAATTATTTCTATTTCTATTGGCAACAACTCGTACATTCCATATATGAGCTATTTTCTAAGGTAAATCTTTCAAATAACCATTAGAAAGTATGTAATTGCAAAATTAATCATCAACTTTTTATCATTGCAAATCTAACTAATATATAACCTAAAATTACAATTTTTCATTATCTTTCCAAAATCACGCTCTCTTTCTTTCTGAAACTACAAAGCCTTCGAATTCTTTCAAATTCAAGATATTTCAACGTCTTCCAATTCAATTCAAGAAGAAAAACACTAATTTCATAGCTTTGAATCAAATGTATCATCAAAAATGGAGAAAGAGTCCGGTTCAACCAAACTTTCAACTTAGGGTTTTGAAATCGTTATATTACATAATGTTCATATTTGATGTGTAGTTAGGTTTAAGTTTATGTTAAATTTGTTTTATGTTGTTGAAAGAAATATAATCATTGATTTTCATAATGTTTTTATTGAGTTTCTAGTAATTCTCCATCATTGTGTACGTTTTATAAGTTGAAAGATTTGTCGTTGTTCAATGTGTTCTTCATATATATGTGTTGTTAATTAAACTTATTCAAATTTTGTATCCGTTACTTTGCTGATCACAACACAAACACCACTAATTTTGGTGTTGTTGTTATGAGGGTTGAAGTGTGAGCCTCATATATCGCAAAAAATTACAAGATCCACTATTGTATAAGGAGTCAAAATCAAATACATGGAACATGATGTCTTGCTTTGACAAATTTATTAAGAAACTAAAATAAACAATAAGCTAAATATATACAAAAAAATAAAACAAAGCAAATGAAGACTAGAAACCATGTAAGGTTGATCGGTCTCAATAGAGTCGATCGACCAAAGACACAATCTTTGATTCAAAATAAATAAATAAACATAATCGAAAGTGAAGCGAGAGATGGGAAAAACCATTGTAAGGACGATCGGCCTTAAAGGAGTAATTTGATCGGCCTCCTTAGAAAATAATGTAAAATAGTAAAAGAAAGGGAGAGGGAAAATGTATTTTTCGGGAACCAAAGGTCCAAAACCATATATTTCAAAGTTACGAGAATAGAGAATAAGTAATCAATCAAATAAGCAATTCAAGAATCCAGATCACACAACAAACATATAAGATAGATATCAATTAACGATCCCAAAATTGAATGCAAGTCTAGTTATATTAGATACAACTTTGTTCGATTGTCACGTAGTTAGGACTTTGTTTAAAAAAAATCAATGGTTTTCACCCCAATTGATTGTTACATACCCAAGACGGCGCCAATTCTTCACATTGAACACAATATGGAGGCATTGAGTGACTCCGCTCTTGCAATTTACTATCAACACCCCGAAGAACATATAAAAATAAGAAGATTCCAAACTTGGCTCTCGTATTTTGCAAGGAATAATCTAAAGACTACCATAACTCATACAAACACACATCCAAAATATAAAATCAATACAATATCATATATAAATGTATTTGGGCTAAAACCCTAGACAAGATGAGATTTAGCTAGGCAAAATTGAACAACACTCAAATGCTTTGCTAAAGACTCGAAAACGAGCTAATCGATCAGTCTTGAACGGTAGGGCCGATTGGCCTTAGGGTACAACACATGCGGTAGAAAGTCATAAATTCCAGAAAATAAGATGCTAAAACCTAATGGATGAAAGCCTTATTTGTAGGGAGATAAACTAGAATATATCCCTAGATCTATCTTTTAATAAGATAAGATATTATCTAACTATCAAATCATGTCTTAATTAAAGACATATTTATCCCTTGAATTGCTACAATCAAAAAAGGTACAAGTGATCGGACTAAAAGTTCAACACAAAACAAAAGGGATCGGCCTTACTAGGCCAAATTGGTGGGCTTGGTCCTAAACTTGGTCTTTGACATTAGCTCTTCAACTAGATGGATGGATCGTCAAAAGGCCGACCGGCCTTACATGCTTCTCAATCAGTCTATACGCTTCCAGACGTGTTCTTCACTTCACTCTCGGATCTTAGTTATTTCCATCTCGACCTTGACTTCTTTGACCACAAGGAGATCTTTAATGTGTAAGAGGTGATTTCCTCGTACATAACTCACATTAAGCTCCAGAACCATTGTAATACCTAGCTAGTGAGAGTCAATTTGGTATTTCAAATGATGTTAAACCAATGGAATACTGATTGCTCGAACATGTGATGAAATTGTATAACGAACGATAACAACTTCAGTTCAAATAAACACCTAAAATTAAAACAAAATTGTCCGAAGTTTAAATTATCTACTTAACTTAAATAGCTAATTTAATATTATAATTACGTTACAATTTTAGGTGTTTAAAAAATAGTTGTTTAGAAAATCATTAGCTAGGTAGTTTTGGTTACAATTTTCTTCAAAACAATTTTCTAAACACTAGTACAGTAGATAACAACTTGATCAAATGTCAATGTCATAGATCTATCATCAGCAGACTTCAGTTCAGATAAAAATTGGAAAGGATTATAGACAATTTGGTATTTCCATTTGAGGGCATTTTTTCACGTTAGTTGAAAATCTTATAAATAAAAATATTAAAAATGTGCTTATATATTAAAGCAGATAATAAGATAGTTAGGAGAATCCTATATGAGTTTCAGTTCTTGAAACAGTATGCAAGCAGCAAGAGCTGATAGGTTACATTTGGTTATAGAGGTTCATCACTTGATTATGTTACAAAGAATACTTGTTCATTCGGTTCTCACCATACTGCGAGCAGTAAAGCGAATACGAGTCGTGAGCGAGCGTCTGCAAAGACAAAGACGTAATGAATCAGCTCCCATACGAGATTCTGATAACAGCAATTCCTAGATAGAGTACATTGGCATACTGGGAGAAGGAGATATACCTGTTCCTGAGAGCGAAAATACATGAAAGGCGTGTAATTTAGGAAATTTGAGACCCTTGATGTATAAATATCAGCATACCTGCAAATTTCATGGTTCAATAAGGAAAGACAACATTAAGATCCCATACAATATAGATGTGTAACTTCATAATCATGACAAACCTCCCTTTCACCATTGTTAGACAAACACGCCAACTGTGAGACTACTATTAGAATTACCATTAATGGGTACTTAACCCTAAAATACGATGAGAAAATGCAAAGAATGAATATCATACTTCTCAATTTGCCTCATTAAGTGACTCTTATCGAAGAGTCCGGCTCGTGAAAGAAATCCCCACCTGATCCACATAAATAACACAATATTTTAATGATAATGGCATTGCAAATATTCTGCTGCACTAACAGTTACACAATCTTGGAAGTAAGAGAAAGAGACAATAAACAAACAATTTTTTGCTTTTTATATGTCATGTTCTTGAACTACCATTGATACTGGAATTGCAAATAAGTTGTGCAGCAAACAAAATGATCAAGTTCCTCTTATAAATTATGTTCATTTATGGGTAGAAAATAAGGTGTGCAGCCGACAAAATGATCAGGTGTCACTATAAAGAAATCCAAGATATTAAGCCCCCGTTTGGTTGTAACTCCGGATAAGGAATGGAAATACATCTCATCCATATATACCCTTGTTCATGAAGTTTTTTGGAATCATTCCTTAGAGTTCTATACAAAATGTACTTGTACCCCCAATTTTGTTTCCCTATAGTATAGGGTATCAAAAGTAATAAGTTCTCCTACAATCCTTGAAACCATTAGGAATGATTCCAAAAAACTTCATGAACAAGGGTACAAATATGGACTAGATCCGTTTCCGTTTCTGGAGTTGAAACCAAACGGGCCCTAAAAGGTTATAAACAATGACAGTTCAAAAAGAATTCATTCAGTTTCATTGCACGAGTTTCCCTTTACATTGTGAAGTTCCTTCAACTTCCCTTTCTCCTTAAATCTTTCAACTTTAACCAATCGTATTAGTTCTAACTAAATAATATATTCACCAAGTATTATTATTATTATTTTTTATTATTACAATAAGATGTGTCTATTAATAAATAACATTTCATTTTACATATTCTTATCTTATTAGTAAATAACTTAAGTTCATATACTAATATTTAGTGTTTGCAGATTTTATTCAATCATATATAATAATACAAAATCATACCCCCACAACTACTATTGATACTTACCACTACTACGATTACTTTATTGATTGATCAAATAATTAATAAATAAGGTAACTGATTGAAGTAGGGAGTATGATTAAAAATAAACATAATAGGAGGAGGACATAGTTATGTACAATGAAATATTATAATAATATAGAAAATATGTAAATGGTAAAATTGTATTTTGATTTATTTATTTATATTAAAGATGATTAAAATTATTTAATAAATATACAATGGGCTGAAAAGGAACAGATAAAAAAAGAACAAATAAATATTATGATTAATAGGATATAAATATAGTATTTGATCTATTAATAACATGATTGATTAAAGTTGAGAGGATTAATAAGATAATGACAGGTACGCTTATAGGTCGTTTGGTTGTAATCACGGAAACAGAATACAGCCAACTCTTATATCACTATTCATTTATAAATTAATCTCTAGGATTGAGACTTCCACATTCTAAGTATAAAATTTGTTTCCTCTCCCACATTTTGTTTCGCTTCCCACATTTTGTTTCCCTGTAAGGTTTTCAAAAGTTGTCAATTACTTCTCCGTTCACGTATATTTGCGCAAAAATTTAGAAATGCCTTTACATATAGGAATGATTGTATTTTTCCTTTACTGTCCCTTCCTTTCCCTTGGATACAACCAAATGAGCCATTAGTATATAGGAATGATAGTGTATTTTTTTGTTCTGCAACTTTTTCTTTTCAACCCGAAAAGAAGGAAGAATATCAACTACCAACATAAAATTAAGAAAAAGAAAGCGAGAGCAATAGAGTCATGCTTGGTATGGTTTTCACACATACTACAGTCCTACCTCTTGTTAAAAAGCTCTCCATCTGATTCCATCAATGGAACAATCTCATTGTCTAGCCTTTGCATAACAATAAGAAGCTTCTGCATGCTCTCTGTGAGATCTTGATCATCCATTCTATTAGCAGCAAGGGTCTGCAATAAAAAATAAAAATCAAGAAGAAAAGAGCAAAATGGGATTGACAGATTAAGCTGCAAAAAATCTAGTTACATGAACAAAGAAAAAAATCCATCAATCATCTGTAGACTTTTTTATGTCCATTATAGCCAACTGCAATTTCATTTTGAGCAGCTCAAGGCTGACTCAGAAAGTATGAAGAATATAACAGAAAAAGTATTGCTAGTTACAGATGTAAGATGGTGCAGAAAGGCCAAGAGAGTGTTTACCTGAGCAGGACGATCCCTGTTTCGCCTCTGGAGTGCAAGACGAAGTTGGTTAAATAGATCTCCAACAACTTCTTTCTGATTAACGAGTTCTATCAATGTGGCTCGATGAGCCCGGCTACCAACCAAAGCTCGGTACTGAAGAATCAAAGTTTCAGAGAATATGAGAGACAGTTATCAGCACAAGGAGACAATTGGATCATACTTGAGCAAAGAAGAAAAACATTTAATAAGTATATGAAAGTATAAACAAAATCAAACCTCATCTTCCAGTTCTCGACAAATCAATGCCGTACGCCAACGTAAATGAACCTTGGATTGGCTTACATCTGTATATATATGGTCACCTACGTATAATATTTCATCGCCGTGAACACCAAGTGAATTCTCAACCATCTGAGCACTGCCTCCAGAATATAGCCCCCCTGTGGAAAAATTAAATGAACTCAGTCTTAAGTATGGTGCTTAAAGAATACAAATGGCCATTTAATGAGACTTGATTCTTCAAGGCTCAGTATCTTGTTTTGATCAGCGCACATGCGTGTTACGCCCAAGTCCATCACATAAACCCGGCAGGGTTTCATACTAAACCAATTAGACTAAAAATAAGAACCAATCAACCAAAAAAAGAGAAATCATTTTTACCAGTCTCAGCTTTGAAGCATGGACGCATTAGACCCTCACCGGTCACAATCTCGTACAATGGATGGGACATCTGAAAAAACTCTGGTTTTCTGGCCGAGACTATCACCTGGCAAAGAACAAAAAAAATTGTTCTTAAAAACATAAATATACACACATAGGAAAAAAACTACTGCGTTGTCATTTTTACTAACATGGCATGTAAACATTGCATTCTTTCAATGAACTTACCATGTCAAATAGATCCCTCCAACTCATATCATTCGGAAGAAATCTGTTAAAGGAGTGCTGCATCATTTTGTCTGAATAATGATAGTCTGAGTTGGTTATAAGTATCAGCTTCTTACCAGCCTGGCAAGTTCAATATCCAAGTGAACCAAGTCAACATTACAATGTTTTGGTATCACATATGAAAAATAGAAGACCCAATTAGCAAAATTACCTCTTTTTGATCCAAAAGTGCCAAAGGTAGTTGAGGATCAGGCTCCACAAATAATTCTGGCCTAGACATTATCTCACTCTGCAAATTTGCTATTGAATTAATTGACATATTCTGAACCAGTTTACAGAAAATCAAAAAGTAATACAAAGAAGTTGTGTACAGTACAAAACCTTAAGACGGCCTTCTACATGAGCCCTGAACAGAGCCTTTCCAACAGCCTGAAAGAACAGTAAACATGGATACAGTATTATGGACCATCACTTTTGATGAACATAGTGAAATAATTTAAGAATGAAGTCTTTAAAAGGCATTCATTAATTACCTTGTACAGACCCTTGTAATCAATTGGACCAACTTCAGATGCCACAGATCCATCATCTAATCTGTCAACCATCTGATAGCAATATACGTCATATATAGTGGTAATAGCATATTCAGAACAAGTTAATTAGGTAATTATTTGGGGTACATTTTGAGATTCTGCGGAAGAAGGGACTAAATGAGAACATGTATGGTCCAAATTAGGTTCCCAATGTGCCTAATATGGCAAGGCAAGTCAAGTGGATATCATGTTACAATAATGGAATCTGCTGTGGATCAACAAGAAGTGTGTGCGTAGGATTAAGCATTTTCACCAATGTCATACCCTGAAATTTCATAATCGTATGATAATATTAATGCTTGTTTAGCATTTTAAATGCCCGGAAGTTGGACTGAATTCAGTTTTTTTTTTCTTTGGGTATCTTAATCTGCAAAATATTCAACAAACAAGCAAAACAAACTCCAAATAGTTAAAATTTTTCCCTATGGTACTTATGTACATGGAGAAGTTATCATGTTACCATGTACAGAGGTACCAAAGCAAGAGTAATGGCCAATAAAAAAAATTACTATAAGTCCGACCAAAAAAAAAACTATGAAAGATAAACTGATAAAGACAGATTGCATGAAACAAGGCATATATGTAGCTACTTCATGTTTAAGGAACATGATTGAAATTTAATGCAAAAGGAAGGTCATATCAGATCATTATGACATTATGAACGTGAAACATCTGTTAAGTTAAAGGATGTATAGTAAACATGATGGTACCAATATGAACTACTGTAAGTTAAATGGTTCCACCAAAAAAAACTGTAAGTTGTATGGATTTTTGGCTAATGATTAAGGGATGGTAAAGTTCAATGAAGCCTGCACCTTCTTTAATAAAGCATCTCAGTATCTCACGCCAGAGACTTCAACAAAACTAATATCAGAACTAATGCTTCATGATAAAGAAAAAATTAGAGAAAAGATATACCTGCATGAAAGCCACTGCTTCTGAAACAGAAAAAAATGTGTTGAGGAACTCCCAACGACTTTCTTTCCGAAGATCTACCAGCTCCCTTCCATAGATCTCACTTCCTTGCATAAAAGACTTACATTGTTTATGTACAATATATATATTCCTAATAAATGAAGGAGCTCTGAGTCACAAAATAGCAAGGAAATGATATATTTATCTTCTTGTTGTCCATCGAGAATAAATTTTGGTAACCTCTTGTACTGGAGCAATATTTGAGGTCACAGAAGTTTGGGCTGATTGAATTAATTCTAAGAAAATAAATTTCACGAAATGGTGACCCCGATCAGTCCTTTAACTTCACTGTGGAAAATTCAAATCGTGGGAAGTATGCCTATCTAATATGCCTTTTGGTATGAATAAGGAAATTTTAGTCAAGTCCTCCAAGGTTTGGCATAGTTAACAACTTGTATGAGGTTTAGGAAATGTAATTTGAGTGATATGAGGTTCGGTACTGTTTCATTTTACATGGCATAGCCTAATGTGTCTTAAACCCCTAATACTAAACAAATTAATTTAAAAAAGCACTAATGTGTAAGACACATGAAGCATAATTGATACAAGGGACGATAAAATATACACTGTATAAATAGCATTCTAGCTTTCCAAGGAGCCAAAAACTTGTAATTGACTTTAGTGGTCACTCATCTAAGATATATGTCATGGTCTAAGTTGTCATATAAAATGAAGATCTGCACCTTTTCTAACCAAAATAAAACTTCTTAAACCATATACCACTTAACTGTAATTACAGCAAACCTTGTAATACTTAAACAGAATGTTTTCAATAAAATTTATATAAACATGGGGTAAACTGGTACCAACACATTAGAAGCCAACAATAGGAAAGCAAGTGCACCATAAAAGCATGATCAGTGAAACAACTGAGATAGTGAGATTACCATCTTAACGAAGAGACTATAGGATTACAGCTGAGATTTTTTTGCAGGAACATATTAGATTTTTTATCAAATAATTTGTCAGTTCACACGTTTAACATTTTCTTTTACATTCAATGCTGAAATAGAATCATGTTGAGTGTACTTTTCAAGACATACCTTACAGCTCTATTAGACAACATTGTGGTTCCATGCATAGCCCTCTTTACGTATCCAAATCGATCAGCCTTAACTATATTGCCTTTCTCTTTGTCTATGACAAGGCCTCTAATGACCTAGGCATCAAAAGAAGAAGGATTTCAACCAACGCATATACAAAATAGTAGTATTTAGCAGCATCACAGAGAAAAGAAGCCACCCAGACAGAACAAGGCCGGAAAAAGGATCTCAGTATCTTACCAAATCTGGATCAAAAGCAAGTCCATCAACAGGGAAGCCCATGCTTTTCAAATTTTCCATACAATAGTCATAGGCGCGTCCTTCCCAAGCCTGGATCAATACATAAGCCATAATAAAGGAGCATGAGCAATCTTGTAATGGCAAAGAATAAGAAATCAACAATCTACCAAGCAAATAGAAGAAAAAATTATTGTCTAATTAGCATGTAAGGTTCTGCAACTAGACTATTATAGCTGTTGACAATATAAGTCCACAGACAACTGTTTAGTGCAAACTCATAATCAGCATTTTTAATGATCCTTCCATGCTAGGTAGCACACCATAATTTATAGAGGGAATTGAATGAACTACCTTACTTCACTAATATGACTTAGTAAATGTCATACTCCTATAAATCGGTTAGTCAATAGCATATTAAAGTACATAAAGGAATTAAATGAACTACCTTACTTCACTGTTAATTGATCGTGAGATCAATTTACATATATGATATATATAGTGATGGTTTTTACTGTTTTTATTAAAATTTATTTAATACATTTTTTTATTGTTTTTATTAAAAATTATATAAAATATAACTCTAAATTTTTTTATTATACAATTTTATTTATCATAAATAGTTTTAATTTATTTTTATATTTCTTGTAATGAGGTGCCTTTCTTGTAATTTGTTGTTATGAGATGCAACTCGACAAGTTGGATCTCAAGAATTATTCTTCCTTTTGAAATCTATAAATATATGTTAATTATGATACACAAAAATTTCTCTTGTACACGATTTAATGCAAATAACTTGTACAAGAATTCATGTAAATAACTTTCTTGTGCACGATTCCAATATTGTATATAAGCAACTCGAAAATATCGGGAATGTTATTAGAATAATTTTCTTGTACAATAATTAATGTAAATAGTTTTCTTGTACACGATTCTTGTACACTAGTGATTCGATTATTTATTGTATCTAAAACTCATGTACAAGAATTAATACAAAATCAGAAAATCTTGTAATAGATCAAGAATTATTGATATATTAAATTAAGGGCAAATTAGTCCACGTATTTATAAAGATGATACATACTTGTTTAATTATCATCGGAAGACATCCACTAAATCATTAGGTTAGGTTACATGACAAATTCTTGTACAAGGAGTGTAAATGGACTTTACCTAGTTCATTTATGCTCCTGAACTTTAGAAAAAACTACAAACAACTCCCTTAACTCCCCGAATTTTGGCATTTTTCCCCAAATCTCATAGTTGGAGACTTTGATGGCCAAAAGAAAGGTGGTTCAACGACCAATTTTGTAAATTACCCAAAAAAGAAATATAGATGGATCTATGAAATCTTTATTATTCCAATTTCTTATCACAAAACAAAAAAAAATTCCAGCAAGCACAATTGTTTCCAAGCTTATACAATATGACTGCAAGTCTGCAGCACAACAGATTTAAATGATGTTTCCCTAACAGAAAAGAAAAGAAGCATATTGAATGGTCAACGGTAATATATACCTGAATTGGTTTGTTACTATTATTTTGTAACTGAGATATCTGAATAGTATATTCTTTGGCATCCAGACACTGAATTCCAATTTTGAAATATGTTTCAAATCTGAACTTTTAGTATCAGAAACGTCCCACTCTAGTTCCAGGAACAATATTAATCACTAAGGAAATAACATCATAGATACATCCTATGACTTTAAGATTTTATCAGGCTATCCGTAAGAGCTACACAAGCATGTGTAATCTCACAAAAAAGATATCTATGCTAATTTTTACTCTGGGAAAGGGAATCGTTACTCACCATGACATTGTAGTGCATCAAGGTGTAGTCCATGTCATAACCGATGGCACTAATTGAACGAAGATTAAGTGTTCGACTACAAAATATGCCGCGAGGGGAATGTCTGGAAGAAAATGGACCCTGCCAATGAAACTTCAAAGATTATACTTGAAGTAGCAGTAACTCACAAATGATAAACAAAAACATACAAATACAGCAATCTTTTTACAGATTTGACACAGTGACTTATTATGAGACAGTTTACATGAACACACAAAACAGTGATATAGCTACAGGTTATCCAAGTAAGATTAACAAAGTCAAAGCACCCAGTTTTTGTTCTGAACTTCATCAAAATTCAGAATATCTTAATCAGATACCACTTTGAACATCTTAAACATTATAGCAAATGTTCTATAATAAGCATAATGCTACTACTTACTAACGGTTAGGTGTTGAAAAGTGTTATAGATACACAACTAAGCAAATAAAAAGCTAGAAAAAAAAAGACAAATAAAGTAGAGATGCAGATGAAAAAAAGGACCGGAATATCCAAATCCCTGAGCAAAGTCTCAGCTTCTTCAGCTTCCATCTTTGCCACTTCCTCAATTGGGCCACCTATAGTCATCTGTCCATCATCTCCTACATAAAACACACAATCTTACGTAATAATTCCCAAGACTCAACTAAAAAGAAAGAAAAAAAGGGTTTGCAAAGAGGGAGTACCAAGGAATCCTTCAAGATAGTCAAAATTGACATTCAAATCACCCTTGGTGCTCTGCCCTAGATAATCAACATCGCTCTTGTTGGCGGGAGTCACAGAAAAGACTTGATCTCCAGCAGTAGTAGAGGCGAATGATGAGGAGGTAGGCGTTCCGTTCTGTGAACAAAGACAAACGATGGAAGAAGGCCAGCTGGGTCTGCTTCTTAACAAATTGCAGAAACTGGGTTGAAGACTGGTAGTGGTGATACAGGTAATAGAGGTCGCCCCCGCCATGAATCGATCTTTCTGCAAAACTGAGCAGAGTAGCTTTGTTTGTGTTCCTGCTGAGTTGCCAGAAATCAACAGTTTGGGAGTGGTGGTAAAAATCGAGAGAGATAAATAAAAAATAAAAAATAAAAAATAAAAAATAAAAAATAAAAAAGAGAGACAGGTCGTACGCAAGAATCGATTCAATAAGTCATTATGATAATGATATTATCTTTTGAGGTCAAAACAAGATTTTTTTTTTGTATATTAGTAAGGAAATATAGACACTCGTCAGCCTTTGTCATTTTCACGTGGGATCTTATATATACCCTTAACCAGAGTCACTATAAACTACAAATTATTTAAAATTTAATTTTTTTCTCTTAAGTTTTAAATTTCTGTTACCCTCATAATTTAACTTGCCTTTCCTTTAAATCCATTATAAAATAATTTTAAAAAATCAAAAAAAAATTAATACAAATTATGACCTCATTAAATTTAAACTAATATATTTTATAATATAATTATTTTAGAATATATTTTTTAATTAAAAAACATAGAAAAATAAATTTAAAGCTTCTTTTATTTAATTCAAATATAATTTATTTATTTATTTTTCGATTTAAAGTAAAATATTGATAATTAAATTAAAATTAAATAATTATTATTAAAGTTTTAATTCTAGAAATATTAAAAAAATATAGTAAAATTTTATTTTCCATATTTCATTTAATTCGAAAATAAGAATACATGTTTTTGTAATGTTTATAATTATTTATTTTAGTTTTTAATTTAAATTTTTTTAAATTGTAAGAGTTTGGAAAATATATTTAAAACTAAAAAAATATATAGTTTTTTTTTAAAAAATTTTAATTTTTGAATTAAAATGTAATATGGAAAATTAAATTTAAAAAAAATACTATGTTTTTATGTTTCTAGACTCTTAATATTTTAAAATATTCATGTTGAATTAGTTTTGGAACTAATTTTCTATAATTTATTGTAATTCAAAAAAAAAATTAAAAAAGCTTTAATTTATTATTATTTTTTTTAATGAAATAAATTTTTTAAAATACTAATAATATAAATTTTATTTGTTTAAAAATTTTTAACTGATTATTTTTTTTATAATAAATTTTAATGTAACATATTAAGAATGGGTATAAAGGGGGAAACAAACTAAACCATGAGGATACCAAAAGGAATTATGAAATAGTAGATACCAAGAGGAAATGTCCAACAATTGAGGGTACCAAGAGGAAAAATTCATTATCCTATTTATGATCACGTGCATCAAACTAGACGGAGAAAAAATTTTTGGTAGGGTAATCATTTAAATTTATGAAATTGGTATAACCGTCAACTTTTTACCTTTGGTTTATGATCTTTTAATGAATAAATTAAAAACAAATATCAAAGTTTATTTATTTTATGGAATTTTTGACAAATTTGCATGATTATTTCGGTTGCATTTGGGTTTTTCTAATAAAAACAAAGTAGAAGTTTCTTCTTTAATTCGGAATTTATGTACTATGGTCAATACGCAATTCGATTCTTATGTCAAACCCTTTCACAACGACAACGCCAAATAATTTTTGTCTCTCTGACCCTTTCTAGGCGATGTCTCTTCTTTATTTTCGGTTTTTCGTTTAAGGGCATTTATCTAAAGACCTGTTGTGTTTATACTCCACAACAAAATGGAAGGGTAGAACATAAACATCCTCATATCCCTAAGGTTTTGATGTTTCAAAGTTATATATTGGTCACTTTTTTTGGGTCAAGAGGGAGTACACTACTCCGCTTTATTACATAAAAAAAAACGAACTATAACTAACTCCTCAAATATCATCCAACAAAATAGAGATACCACAAGCAAGGGGAATTGGTCTCCTTGTAACACCCCAAATTCTGAGAACTCGGGGCGTCACGGATTAGGACCTCACAGTGGGTCCCGATCCTAGATTGACGACACTCTCACTGGATCTTCCACAAGGCACAACATAGTAAAACCAAATAAAATTTAAAAACATGCAAGAGATCAAAAAGTGCGGAAAAAAAGTCAGCCATCACTACATAAACTAGAATCCGAAAGAAAGAACGAATTTAGTTCATGACAATAAAGAAACCCATCATCCCGACTACCTCGTACGGGAACCTGGCTGACCACCGACTCCGGATCCCTCAACAACTGTCCTAACCTGTTGCGCGTCTAAAATAAGACGGTATAAAACCGTTAGCTAAATATTCAAAGCATTAGAACGTATACTAAAGCACAACCACATATAAAGCGGAAAGTAAAGACATCAGCATGCTACACTGTCCCCGTATTTTGTAGCACGAGAATCTCCCGAAACTCGCCCCTGTCCCCGTACCAACCGGAGTGGATCCGATGCACCTCACCGTATACCGAGATGGCCTAGTCGCAGGAAACCTCCCAATCTCTAGGCAGAGAATGAGCAGTGATGCTACGACCCGTTATGCATACACTTGGGTCTAATAAAAGGTAACGTCGTCCTAGTCAAGTTATAATTATTAAACACTCAACAAACACCACTTTAGCAATACATGCTAATACAAAGAATAGAAGCTAAGTAAGTCATACGACTTACCTGATCTGGTACGATATCCAAACTCGCTAAAATCCCGATCCGTCCGTACGTGATCTCAATTACTTGGGGAAAACGGTAATGTCTAAGCATCTGAACGAATGTCTAAGAAGCTTTAAGAAGCGTCTAGACCAAACGGAAACTCTTTGGAAGGAAAGATCGGCAAAACTCTGACTTTTTCCAAAATTACCAAAATGCCCCTAACTTTCCTAAAATTCCGAAAAGTGCCCGAAACGGGTCTAAGACCCTCACTATGTCCAACAACATCTCACAACCCTAAAATATCCATAACGGATGTGAGGTAACTCCAACTTACATCTTAAGTCACAAAACTAACTGTTAAGGAAATTACGTTTTTGACCCCGAATTTCCTTAAAAATATAAAAAGCCAAACGAGTCTCTAAACTTTTGAAAAAACATCTAACCATATCTATTATCCATTAAACGATCCTAAACGAGTTCTAAAGATTCCCGAACTTTCTATACAAGAATAAAATCCTTAAAGAAAGCATTAAACGTCACCTAGATTTCTCAATACTTTGACCTCGATTTAACTACGTCAAACGTTCTTCAAAAATTCCAAAATAATTCTTATGCATACTAGGCCATGACTACAACATACTAGAAGCATTAAAAGTCCTAAAATCCAAAATCACACTTCTACACAAAATCACCAAAGTCCACATCCTAACATGCTCATTCCGAAAACCGATTTTTCTCTAACTTTGGAAGGTTATAGCACTTGATCCGACCTTTGGATCTTCTCCAAATTTCAACATGCTGTACTATGCTATGCCTACAACTATATATCTACAAATCAACCGTTGAATATAAGTATAACGTACCCAAGAAATGGCTCAAAGTAGTAGTTTCGCTCAGGTGTCCATAGTGAAGAATTTGTTCATGGTTTACTCTCCTGCACGTATTTTCACGAAAACAAAGGTTGTTTAGGTGGACTACGGATATGAGGGAGCTGGAGGGGAGGGTGAGTGGGTCTCACCTTGGTAGGCTAGTGGTACCGTTCGAAAGAGGTCCCCATTCTCGCTGGTGCCGAAGGAGTGAGACGTTCAAGTTACTCTAGCTCTCTTGGAGCTCTGCAGGTCTATTTCTGGAGTAAGAAAGAAGATGGTCGACAACATAGATCAGAGGTGTAGAAGAGTTCAGGAAGTTTGAAGGGGAAAGGGACTGAAGCACCTACCAGCTACCTCTCGAGGAGCGGAGTTTCTCATCATTGAGCTTGCCTAGGATGCTTCACTTCGGTTTAGGCTTCAACCTTATGGCGGCCATGAATGAGGTAAGGTTATGGCGTGGCTCGAAGTGTAACACCCCAAATTCGCGGGACTCGAGATGCTACTGGGCGAGACCTCACAATGGGTCCCGACCCTTAGCCTGGCAACAATTTCACCGGACCTTCCAACATGGCACAAATAAAGGCGAAAACTCAAATACGTTTTTAATGTATGCGGAAACGAAAAGTACGAAACTACAACTTGGAAACTCAGCCGAGTCCTCAAAACAACGTAAATAGATCTGAATTCTAAACATACTACAATATCCATAAATGACAACATGAAATATGACTCAAAACATCCCCGTCCTATAATGTACGGAGACCCCGGCTGTCCACTCCTTTGCCTCACTCGGCGACATCCCTAACCTGCAAGTCATCTACACAAACGGTTTTAAACCGTTAGCTCATATTTTAGATATTAGAAAAGCGGTGAAGGCACAAACACATCCATAACACAAGCATAAATCACACAAGTCCGGTTCCTTATCTTTTATTATTAAGTCGTATTCCAGTCTAGTTCAACTTCTTTTGTGACACGAGACCCCAATGGTCTCGCCTCGGTCCCTTACCGGCAAGGAATGGTGCGGATGCATCCACCCGTATACCCGCCGGACTCGTCGCCGAGAACCTCCTAGACCCAACCAGGGCTAGGCAGATGATGTCACCGCCCGTTATGATACACTTGGGCCAACACACAAACACACACACACACACACACACACACACACACATATATATATATAAAGTCGGTGGTCCTAATTACCGGTTTAATTGTTATAACAAAACATAAACACGCACCACCAAACACACATCAATGCTAATACATAAAATACGAGCAAAGTAAGTCCGGAGACTCGTCCAAACGCTACTCACAAACGCTCTCGCTTTCCTCAGGAGGAAGCACTCAACCTGTTCACAACAAGGTATCCATAAAAACCCGCTCAACTCGAGAAGTCTAGGACTTTTACACAAATGATCTATGCAAGTTCATTTGACTAACATTCTTGGACTACATCCTAGAGGCTACCATAATTACCGTCAAAACGACGTAAAAGCTAACGAGGTCTAAAAACGCTCTTCACATTCTCCTAAGGTCTCAAAGGCCGCTACTTGGCATTTCCACTAAGTTATGCAAATTTCAACCTATCATGATACTACTGAACATAACTAGATCGATATGAATTCGTGACTTTTATCGGAATTCGGAACCTAGCATGAAATTACACTATTTAACCCATACGCTAAATTGATCATCAAATATGAAATATCGAAACCTATTTAAAACTCGTTCATAATTTCCGAAGTTAAAACTCGCTAACGTATTTTCCGGGACAATTATACATTTCCTAAGTCATATGGGTCAAAACCGTAATTAAACCTTGAGGCAATTTCCGACAAAACCCAACAGAGGGTATAACTGCAATAACTCAAAACTCTGGGCATATTCTGTAATTAATCAAAACTGAGGGGTCAGAATCGTAATAATACCAAAATAGGGGGGGGGGGCGACTGTAATTAAGCCCAAAGGTTTCCGGCCGGTTCTGCAGCGTCTTCCCCGGCGGCTATTGGGTTGCCGGCCGCTCCAAGCTTCCTCGGGTACGTGGCGGCCCTGGTGGTGGCGGTCTCCGGTCGACAGGGATGTGCAGGAGGAGAAAAGGGGCGGTGAGAGAACTGCTTCCGGCGGCGTCAAGGGTGGCAGACACAAGCTCTCCGGCGCGAGGCTGGGCGGCGGGGGAGAGTGATTGCTCCGGTGAGCTCGAGGCGAGGTGAGGCTGCTTAGGGAGCCGGCTAGGGTGCAGCAGGGGCTGCTTCCGGCGGCTCGATCCAACAGAGGAGGGAGAAGGGGAGACTGGAGGCCGGGAGGGAGGTGCGGCTGTGAGGCGGGCGTAGCTCCGGGCTCCAGTGGCGTGGCCTGCTCCGAGGGGAGGAAGAACGAGGGAGAGGTGGAGTAGAGCAGCAGGGCGTGGAGTGAGGGAGAAGAGTGAGAGATGGGGGCTGGAGGGAGAGATGAGGCTGCAGGGAAAGGTGAGGCCGAGGCTGCAGGTGGGGCGAGGGGTCGGGCTAGAGGGTAGAGTAGCGGGGAGGTGAGAGCAGGGCTAGACGAAGGGAAGTGGTGCAGAGCTAGGAGTGAAGAGGACTGAGGGGTCGGGTGATACCAAAAGGCGTGGGAAGTGGTGCAGAGCTTGGCGTGGGGCCCGGGATGACGTGGCGGTGGGCCCAGCTGACGTGGAAAAGAAAGGGAAAGAAAAAGGGAATAAAAGGACGGGTTCAAAATTCGTGAAATAAATTCCGTAACGGATGTTACGGGTCGGAATATTTTCCGACATTCTCGTAAAAATTTATTTACGGGTTATGGGTCGGAATATTTTCCGACCATTTCCGTAAAATAATTTACGGAAGGAGAAATAAAAAGGTATATTTATTTCTAAAATTTTCGGACGCTACATTTTTATTTCAAAAAAAAATTCCCGGACGTTACACGAAGGAGGGAGGAAGGGGCAGGCTGATGCTGCTCATGCCGGAGGAGTTAGTTGCATTTGCTCATATCGATGGAGCATGTCGTCTCTGTTCAGCGCGATTGTGGAAGGAGCAGTGGTCCGGGAAGGAGTTGACTTGCTCGATCGTGGTTCTGGGGGATGAAGAGGGTATCCTCGAGTGTAGCTCGATCTTGGGAGGTTATCTCGGGTTCCTGTCCAAATCTCGGCCTGATGTGGAGCGTCTGCACGTCCAGAGAGGAGGACAGAGGCGGAACGAGTGGGAGGCGCAAGAGGTTTCATCGGCCGCCGTTCTTGATTGCTCCAACTCCAGTAGGTCTCGGAATGAAGAAGCACTAGCCCGCCATTGTTGTTGCGCACTCTCGACCGAGACCATTGAAGAAGAAGGTGCCTCTGTCTTCATTTGGCTGAAAGTGGAGGAAATGTGTGTCGTTGCTGTTGTGGTGAAGGAGAGACGGTGGTGGGCGTGAAAAAGGTGTCTTGAGATCGGGAAATGGAGGTGATCGAGGAGGGAGATCTTGAAATTGGGATGAAGCTGGCCGTAGGCAGCCATGCGAGAAGCAAAAGAGGAGGAGCTAGGGCTAGAGAGGAGGGTGTTGTCGGTTGCTTGTACGAAGAAGGAGGCGTGAGGGTGCAGATATTCCAGCTGGGTCTGTCTCTTGTGCAGCTGGCGGTATAAGGTAAGGGAGAAGGTGTCAAAAGGAGGTGGCCCTTAGTTGACCTTTACACCAGCAGGTAAGGGTCGGTTCATACATAAGCTATCGGTAGGATTAGTGGACTTGTACAATAAATAGGATTAGGCCCAACAAATGTAATCAAGTGGCTAGAGAAGACATCAAGTAGTAAATGGGAGGCCCAAGGTAAGTGTTATAAGGTCAAGTCCGAATACGAGTTTTGAAGCTTGAATCGGAAATAAAAAGTTGTTTGGTTAAAATCGGTTACGCGAGCAACGTGTTCCGAAACTAAAATTTTCGGGTATTACACACCTTTTGGGATAATGTATTTCTCATCTTCGTGTATTGGTTTGTCTAGCCTATTGATCGGTTTTTCCTTGCAACAATGACAAAATTCAACCTCATGGGCAAAAATGAGTTTTTTTTCGAGATATCCTTATCCTTAAAAAAGGTTGAAAAATGTTAGACTTAGAGTCAAATAAAATTTTTACGAACGACGCTTGATGCTAGATTTTACGAGGAAATATTTTCATTCTCCTCACATACACCACCCTCACCAAAACCGGACTCGACTAAACTTGCCATTTTTTGACATCTTAACCTAAATTATTTTATATGGTAAAATTAAAGGTTTTATATGATAAATTTAAAAATTTTACGAATTTATATCGTCGTCTCTCCGCCGCCCTTGCTACACTCCTGACGCTCTCATTTCTCTTCTCTTCGAATCTGCTCATCTCTCCTGCCTCGCTCCCAACCCCAATCACTTCTCTTTACCGACCACCATCTTCAACCTTCTCTCGACTCTCAGCCTCTCTTCTTCTCACCCTCTGCAACCCCACACGCCAACCTTTCTCCCTCTACATCCCTCTTTCTCTCGTCTACAACCCCTGCACTAGCGACCACCATTATCTCCCTCCTCAAACTCTCCGAGAGACCTAGCCACCACCTTCTCTCCCAGTCTCCTACCCCCTCTTTCTCTCCTTACTTCACACCGGCACCATCAACCTCGAAGCTCTTCGCCTCCTCGAGCTCATCGGAGAAGCCCAGCTTCCTGGCCACTGTATCTCTACAACACCTTCAAGCCTCGCTGGAGTTTCGCCACCACCAGGAGCCACTGAAACTAGTAAGCCGACCACCACGCCGGAGGAAGCACACTCACCTTCACCCTTCGTCGGAGAAGCCCCAGTCGTTGCCGGGGGAATGTAAAGAAGGCATGTCGAGCTTTGGCCTTATTTACAATCGGGTCCCCCCTCTTTTGGTATATTTACGCAGAACCTCCCAACCTTCCTATTACGTTTTTAGGCCATATTTCCAGTTATTACATTTATGCCATCTATTTATTATTTATAAAAATGGCCAGGTTTTATAATTACGGAAAGAGCCCAACTATTCAGTTTTTTTAAATACCCCTGGAAGATATATATACAGTTTTGCCTGAAAGTTATATTTACAAAGAGCCCAAACTTTTCAGATATGTATTATTTGTCCCAGAAAATAATGTTTACGATTTATAACCCTTTTTTAATTACGAAATACAACCTATATTATTTTATATTACGAAATATGACCAATTTTTGTTTTATCAAGCTAAACTTGTTTAGTTGCATGGTTTAGGTTCAGTTACGCTTTCGGGAAGGGTTTAGCTCAAGTCAAAGTTCGACAAACGTATATCGACTTTTCGTTACCACAACACTATGTAAGTTTTCTCCAAACTTTTGAATGGTTACTTGCAAGTTAAGTTATAAAAAGTTGGATATGAAATTAATATGCCTAGTTGGATATCCTAGGTACGTACTCGTTTGAATAACGGGTTAAGGACAAACCCTAAGAGAAGTGCAACCCAAACTAAAGTTGGGAATTACGTAAGTTACTCTTACACATATTAGATGATGCTTTGATTTTAATATAATATACATGTTGATTGTGTGATTACTTGCTAGTTATGTTATTTGACGGATTAGATTGACGTTGTTGATTTGGCTTAAAAAGCCGTTACGCAAGACTTTATCGAGGCAAGTACTTGTGAGCTTTTTATATGAGCATGATTTAAGTTTAAGTCGTTATATTATTGCATGCATGAAATGACGTATTTGACTACTATTTACGATTTATGTTTTGTCGTTTTGAAATATGTTTGGTTTGATACTTACAATACGTATATATACATGATGAGGTTTAAAAACAAGTGTTTGTGGAAAGTATATTGATATTGCTTTTTATTTGAGTTTATGATATGAGTTTGATAAGTTAATTTTGAAAGCTTGAGAACATTTTGACTTGAGTTGTTTTTCCATTATTGACGGTGTCGTGTTATGTTGACTTGTAGTATTTTTAAAGAGTTTGTAGTTGAGGTATTTTGAAAAGAACCGGATTATTTGGTATTGAGGTGTTGAGATTAGTTGGTCTTTGACCTAATCGGATTTTTCCATATATGTGTGTGTGTGTGTGTGTGTGTTTGTGAGATGATTTGGTATATGACCATAGCGGGCAATTTCCCTTGTATTTATGTGGTCTATGACCATGACGACATTGTTCTCGGTGATACCCTTTTTTATGATTATTATTCACTCATCGGTTAGGGAAAACGATTATCAGTGGTACATGGTTTGAGCGGGCCGATTGTTGTGCCCGACCTTAGTGGATGGCGAGGATTCACCTGATCAGTGTTTACTATGTTCATCCGTGGTAGGAGTTTGGGAGGTACCTTCGTGTTCAAGAAATAAGCTTGAACATTCTCTAATTTAGCACTTCACAAATTGTATTTGAAAACTGTTTTAAAATAATAATTGTTCGAGCATGTTTTGATATTATGATTTGGATGATTCTTGTGATGATTTGAGGAAGGGGCAAGGATATAACTTGTTACTCCATTTTGGTCAATTGACCATTGGATATCTTATACCGGTTATTTGAGATTATATTGATTTGATTATGAGTTATTGGATTTGATTATGAGTTATGTAATTTGTATTATGAGTATTCGATTTGGCTTATGAGTATTTAGTATGGATTTATGAGTTATTGTTTTGATTACAAGTTATTGAGATTATACCGAGTTGAATTATTTTGAAATGGATTATGAGTATTCTTAAGAGATATTATCCGTTTGAAACCTTTCGAGTTGATTTGAGATTTCATGATATGTTTGAAATGATCTTTTGAAACTTATGACAATTTATATGCATGTTGGGTATTTATATTCTTCAGTATTTGATCCATGATGATTTTGATTCTTCTAAGTATTGATGATTTTGAAGTATGAGGTTATTTAACACTTTTGAGTATTTCCAAAGTGATCATGTGATACTATATATGCTTATACTCATGTCTCATTCATATATTTACATTGTTTATGTATCGGCGTAGTCTATGTGGAAACCTAATACCACCACGGTGGGGCTGGTTATGTTTTTAACATAATCAGGTACGGGAACAGTTCAAGAACATGGAGGTCAGGAACCCTAGTAAGAGTCGTATTGCTTGAACTTGAGGTGGTTGGTTTCTAAAGGACTTGTTCCTAATTTTCCGCTTTATTGTTTATGGGTTGGTTCACGTTTACAGTTTGATTATTATTGACCTCGAGTTTGATCATTTATGATTGTTTATTATTGGGGTTTTGGAACCCTTGTGGTTGGTGTCATGGAACGTCTTTTTGTTTTCTCTTGCCTTCTTATTGGCAAGTTATGCCTTGTGTGTTGTCATTTATCTTTATCCTTCTGTTGTTTATATTAGCATAAGGGAGTCCTTGTCCAAGGCTCATGACACCGTGACACCTATACCGTTTTTTGGGAGTTACAATATAAATACATGAAATAAATATATATAGCTACATGCGTATGAATGAAATCCAAACCCAAACTCGATTAGCAAAGTCTTCATACATAAATTATATATTCATATATACTAAAGTAAAACAAAGTTAAATTCAAATGTTGTCCTAATCATTGTGGTTGATGATTTGTATTGCATCAACTTCATGTTAATCATTTAGCATTGTTTGATTGGACAAATAAGGGGTGTATATATGAAGCCCCTACCAACATTATTGTCACATAATAATATAGGTAATCATTGATTGTTGTTGCTATGCGTGAACCTTCAATGTACGAGTATACTAGTTAACTTCATTTTTAATTTGCCAATGAAGTTTTGTCAAAAAAAATTCATACACGTATCAAAGGGGATTTCAAATTGAGAAATTATATATTTTCGAGGAATAGAATATCAAAGTAGCTACTAAAAGATAAAAGTTTATATGTTGATTCAAGCTTGATGATATTATATGTATGTTTATATATTGTACAATTAAGTGTTGATCTTCATGCTTGAATGAATGTGGAAGGAGACTTGATTGGTTGTTTGTATCAATGCTTTATTATTGTTGCATTTTCTTCTTTTCCTTTTTATGTTAGTTTTGATTGATACAAGTTTTATCTCTTCTAATTGATACTTCTAATCTACTTGACACTTAATGTATATCGTTTTATTTAATTTTATGTATATGCAAGGGATATGTTTTCGAAAAATATTATATAGCTAGGTAAATATATATGGCTAAATGCATCACTTTAAAATTTATGTTGCTTGCACGCGGAACGAGTCTAAGACAACTAGTATCTCAAAATATATTTATATTTCCCATCTTATGGGACAAAATTCCAAGAGATCATATGAAATTGAATTTTGATGGTTCAAAAATTGGTTAATCATAAGAATCTAACCATGATATAATGCATATATGCATAAGCAATTTATACCATATATGTAACATCCCGTAAAATTTTCATCTCACATCATTTGAATGGAGATTTGTGATCAACAAGAAATTTTCTTTTCCAGTAGTAGAGTGAGAACAAATAACTCTGATGTTAAGCGTGCTCGTGCGGAAGCAATTTCAGGATGAGTGACCTCCGGAAAGTTTCTGCGTGTGCACGGTTGACACGAGTACAACGTCCCTAAGACTTCGAGTCTTACAATATATGTTGATAGCTTAGATGAAGACATTGTATGGTTAAAATGATTAAATAATTGCACATTAGATATAAAAAAATAAATGAGATCACTTTACAATAAAATAAAGTGTTTGGGAAACGCAAAACATACGATGTTGCAAAAAAAGCTAACAATATAATTAATTTAATTGTCACTAAACAAGTGAATATATTAATACTACTAACTCCAGTCATAACTATTGTAAAAAAAAGTTGTAAGAAAGTTAATACACAAATTCTAAAACGAAGGAATTGAATGGATAACTAAGGAGAATAATATATATTAAGACACTAGTAGTATATGTGCTCCATTTTAGATCATAGGTAAAGGAAATTTTATAGACAAAACTTGTACATGCAAATATAATTCACGAATTTTCGAATCGAATTGTCTATAGAAACAAGGTGTTTTTTCCTTAATTTTGAAATTGTCTTGTATTACGACAGTCTTGCAACGGTCTGAATCCCATGATACAACTTCAGAAACCCTTCTGGTTTGTGTGAACAAAATCAATAGCCATAAACTTTGAATGTGAAGAACTCTCAAACTCAATGGGAGGAGGACATAAAAAGTAGATGACCATAGATTCCGGGGAGAATCGGTCATAACGTAGCCGACAAATAAGATCGAGTCCATCCACCCAATTGTTTTGTGTGGAAGGTGCAATAACATTGTTATGGGTCAGGAGAAAAAAATAGTGTCGGGTGGTCAACCCAAGTTACATCTAAGGCCTAACCCAAAACGTATATGGGTAAAGCCCAAGAGCCCGCGTCCTTGTGCACGTGTGGTCCAATAAAGCTAGTTTGTCTCTCCATAGACATTGGTGATCCTTTGAATCTCCATTTCTCATTCAGATGGAAATCATTTTTGACGTATGAGTTGATCATGGGAATGTTCTCGCATAGACGAAGTCAACACTTGTATTTTCTGATGTTGACAATGGTTGGAGTCCATTGGAATTGTATCCAAAAAGTCATCCTTACAAAAAATGAGTTCCAACGATACATTGCTCAACAACTAAATCCATGGAAACACCTAACATGATCAAAAACTAATTCCACTAAAAAACAAAATGAAATCCATCCATCTAAATCTTTTGAAGCTATTTTTAATTGCATTAATATCCTTGTTATTTACTAGAAAGAGGACATTAATTAGTGAATGAGGTATGTTAGCCCCAATGCTACTATCATCAACGCATATGCTATCCATTGATCAATTGATGTCCCTGTAGATGAAACCAAAATCATAATGAAATTCAAAATTTGATCCTAGATCATTATAAATTATAAATATGACAAAATTCACAATGTAGGATCGAAGAAGAAAATACCGTCATTGACAGGGGCAGGAGCGGGAGAAGTGAATTGGGTGTGAGCTAAAGCGGAGATAAACGAGAAAGCAAGCAATAAAAAGAAGGAAGCCTTTGCAAACTCCATTTGTCACCCCTCAAACCGCACTTGCACGCGATGTGATCAATCAAAGCATACAAACCATTTCCTTTTTCTTTTCCCCCTTAAGATTTCCTTTCTATTTTTGTGTTACCGGTCCAACACCTTTTCCATGTGGTGCTCCCTATAATTGGCCAGTCGAAGTAGAGAATCAAGGGCA